>JAIGNY010004567.1:0-370745 GCA_020152595.1 Chiridota heheva | reverse complement strand
TAAGCATACTGAATAAAAAAAGTCCGGTCAGGTCATATACTGTAGCAACTTTATGCAAATGAGCACAATGATAAAGGTGGCGTTTAAAAAATCATGCCTAATATAACTGTTTGGTGCCTAGATATTGTAAAGAATTTATAGGATTTTAAATCTCAAGTTCTACAAGAGAGACTTGAGGATCTCTGACGAATATTGAAAAAATATATCATTTTACAATTATCTTCTAAGAAAATATCAAATGTATAGTAGACTTTTTAAGGAACTAGTCTTTAATCCTGTCTTAAGTACCTCTGAAAAACTTTAACATTTTATAAGAAAAATCTAACCTTCCATAAGGATATCCAAAAAAACTTTAACTTTTTCTGAGGAGCTCTGAAGAAAATTTAACATTTTCTGAGGAATTCTCAAAAAACTTCTGAGGAAATCTCAGGACAAATCTGTGGACGGCCGGACGGATGTAATCGCCATTACATAGGTTCGCATAAATGCTTCGCATGCGAACCAAAAATATGTGAGTCTTACAAGGTCTTACAAGGTCGCGTCTTCAGCCATTGCTAATCGTATTAAAAGGATTCTTTATAAACTAATTTCTCCGGAGCAACATGGGTTTTTGAAGGGCAGATACATTGGCGAATGCATTCGTACAATTTATGACACTATGCATAGCTTAGATGAATACAATTTACCTGGCATCTTGTTTGCCATTGACTTTGAAAAGGCATTTGATAGTGTCTCTCATAAGTTTATCTTGAATACCCTTCACGCTTTCAATTTTGGCCCTTCTATCATTAAATGGTTAAACACCTTTTATAATGGGGGTTTCTCCTCAGTCCTTGCCAATGGCCATCCTACGGACACTTTTCAAATTTCAAGGGGTTGTCGACAAGGCGATCCTCTATCCCCGTATATCTTTTTGCTTTGTGCTCAAGTTTTAAATTCTTTAGTCAATAACAATGCCTCTATCAATGGTATTTGCTTGGGTGATTTTGAATGTAAACTAACACAATATGCTGATGACACTACTTTTTTATTTGATGGTTCAAACACATCTTTCTGTGGTATTATTGACACTCTTTTATTCTTCAGTAAGATATCTGGGTTAAAGATCAACCTTGAAAAATGTCTGCTTGTAGGTATTGGTTCTCTTAAGAATAGGTGTAATTTTTTTAATGATGATTTTGATATTCCTTGGATCCAGGGAGGTAACTTTGGTTTGTTAGGTATTTTATCTAATGTGGACTTAAATCTCATGATTGACAGCAATTATGCTAATGCTGCATCTAAAATGGATAAGATTATGTGTACCTGGTCTAAACAATATTGCACCACGTTGGGTAAAATTACTGTTCTTAAATCTCTGGTCTTACCTCATTTAAATTATCCTTTGTTGACTCTACCGTCCCCAAGTTATGACTACTTGTCCAAGCTTAATTCCGCCTTCTTTAAATTTGTTTGGAATAATAAGCCCGATCGAGTAAGCCGGAACCAGATTATTCAGGAATATTCCTCTGGTAGTCTCAAGATGACTAATGTTCTCCACCATGCTACTGCTCTAAAAGCTTCGTATATAAAACGTATTCTTAAAGCTGATGGTAGCATGAATTTGAATTATTTGCGTACTTATGGTTTTGATTATAACAAGTGGTTTAATTCAGGTGACGTATATATCAAAACTTTTATTTCTGGAATGTCAAATAAATTTTGGAGAGATGTCTTTAAATGTTTTTGCAATACATGGCAAGTAATTAGTTATACAAATAATGACATGGAACTTGTTCTGAGTCAACCATTATGGCATAATACCAAAATTCAAATTGGTAATGTTCCAGTTTTCTACAGTCATTGGTTTAGTAAAGGTGTTACTATTGTGAACGATCTATTGAATGATGATGGCTCTTTTCTTTCATACGAAGATTTTATTCATACTTTTAATATTAATGCAAATTTTTTGGAGTACTACAGTGTCAACAGCTCTTTGAAACATTCTTGGGGTAATATTATTAAGGCAAACAAGAAACTTTGTTCACCGGTCGACAACCATTATCATGTTATGCTTTTAAAGGGTGATTTAGAATGTAAAGCAATTTATTGTACCCTTATTAAGGATATTAGGTTTACTAATAAAGCTCGTACTAAGTGGGAGAAGGTTCTTAATTCCACTTTTCTTGATGACAAGTGGAGACTTTTCTGTTCCATCCCTTTTGATTGCAGCAATGATACCAAGATTAGATGGTTTCAGTATAAAATCCTCAATTGTTTCTTTCCAACTAATCTTTTGCTAAATAAGATTGGGATAATTGATAATCCGCTTTGTTCATTTTGTTCAAGTAACACCGAATCAATTGTTCACTTATTTTATCATTGTAAATTTGTGCAACCCTTGTGGATTTATCTCAACAATGCCCTTAAAAATGGTCGTATCAATATTTCACTGTTAGACCCAGAAACTATCTTGCTTGGTACAAATCACGATAAACTGCTTAATTTAATTATTATTCTTGTAAAGTATTACATTTTCATAACCAAAACCAATAAGAGGTTTCCAACTATAGTTGCCATGAACTCTTATCTTAAGAACTATTTTAACGTACAGAAGTTCATTTATGAAAAGAATATGTCTGACTCTTGGCAAAAATACTGGCTACCTTGGTATAACTTTTTACATTTATATAACTTTTGATGTTAATGTTTTGTGGTATTATGTAAACATTGTTTTGTTTATTCCTTACTTGTGTTTTGTATATACATTGTAACTCGAGGAGAAGAATTCAATAAATTAAAAAAAAAAAAAAAAAAATTTAAAAAATATAAAAAAATATGTGAGTCAAGCAAAGTCAAGCAGCGTGAAAAATGTACAATAACATTAAAGGAAAATTATGCGAAAAAATATTGCTGAAGTTATGACAAACTAGACATTGGAAACAATACAAATCCCCTCACCGCTAATAATACATATTCCAGACTGTCCCACATTCCATCCCAAGGTGTCTCAAATGTCATCCCACGTCTATACTCCATGCAATCACACCTGAAAACCAGATACTGTATGTCATTCCACCACTTGCAAGACCCATATGCCATCACAACTGAAATCCAGATGACATCTCACCACATATCATTCCGCCCTGTCCCACATGTCGACCCACCCTGTTCCACTTAGCAACCCACCCTGTTTTACATGCCAATCCATCATGTCTAACATGCTAACACATCCTGACCAACATCCCACCGCACCCTGCCATAGCATACAATTCCACCCTGTCCCACATGACCTCATCCTAATTCCTTCAGCTACTTTATCATCATGTCATCTTCTACCCCACATTCTGCTTATTATTCATATTTCCCCAAACCCCTAATTGAACATTCTTTAGAAGCGGGGACACTTTTATTTGCTTCTTTGTTCATAGGAAGACAAACAATTTTATTGCTATTCATGTCAGGAATGTGAATACCATAACAAAACTAGAAATGTGAAGTTAGTAAGCCATAAGCCATATTTTTTGATCCCCGGTCAAACATACTGTAGCAAATGCACACTATACCTCACCAATAAGTGTGAACAATGCTCTTCACATATACTGTATGATCATTTGTTTAAGCAAAATCATCATGCCCACTTTAATTCAAGAGATACAACATATACAAATATATTCATTGCTATGCAAATAGGCTAATTATAATGCACACACTATCCCCCAATTATGCTCAAATGAATAGTACCAATGCCCTCTACCACTGAACCAAATAACAAGTTATAATCCCAGGTTAAATATTTTGTACCAAGTCTATTGTTATGCAAATATGATCATTTGTGTAAAACAAAATCTCCACTCCCACTTTTATTTGAGAGATATCATAGATACAAATATTTTGTATTGTTATGCAAATAAGTCAATTAGTATGCACACGCAACCCTCAATCATGCTTATTTAAACAGTACCCATGTCCTCTACCCATGTGCCACGTTACATGAATGTACACCATTCATAACTTTAGTTATACGCTAATGAATGTTAAACATTTTGTACGAAAGTCTATTGTTTTACAAGAAACCTAATCAATATGCACACTTCACCTCAACATTAAGCGCAGACAATGCTCTTCACACATATGATCATTTGTGCAAACAAAATCTCCACATCCACTTTAATTTAAGAGATATCATAGATACAAATATTTTCATTGTTATGCAAATAAGCTAATTAGTATGCACACATCCCCTAATCATGCTCACTTGAACAGTTCCCCTATGCATGAATGTTCACCATTCATAACATAAGTTATGAAAACTGTAACCAAAAACTTTTAACCAAAACTTTAATTTGACAAATATTTTCATTGTTATGCAAATAAGCTAATTAGAATGCACACACAACCCCAAATCATGTTCATTTGAACAGTACCCATGTTCTCTACCCCTAAGGTTAAATATTTTATGCCAATAGCCTAATTAACATGCACAGTACATCTTACCATGAAGTGTAGACAATGCTCTTCACATATATGATCATTTGTGCAAACAAAATCCCCACTCCCACTTTAATTTAGGAGATATCATAGATACAATTATTTTCATTGTTATGCAAATAAGCTAATTAGTATGCAAGCACAACTCCCCAATTATGCTTATTTGAAGAGTACCCATGTCCTCTACCTCTGTGCTAAGTTACATGAATGTACATCATTCATAACTTAAGTTATGCGCTCATGAATGTTAAACATTCTTACGAGTCTATTGCTATGCAAATAACCTAATTAATATGCACACTTCACATTATCATTAAGAGTAGACAATACTCTTTTCATTTGTGCAAACAAAATCCCTACATCCACTTTAATTTAAGAGATATCATAGATACAAATATTTGCATTGTTATGCAAATAAGCTAATTAGTATGCACACACAAACCCTCAATCATGCTCATTTTAACAGTACCCATGTCCTCTTCCCTATGCGTAGTCACATGAATGTACACCATTCATAAGTTATGAAAACTTTAACCAAAAACTTCTTACCAAAAACTTTAACCAAAACATAACAAATATCTTCATTGTTATGCAAATAGGCTAATTTGTATGCACACACAACCCCAAATCATGTTCATTTGAACAGTACCCATGTTCTCTATCCCTAAGGTTAAATATTTTATGCAAATACCCATATGCCAAGTCACATGAATGTACACCATTCATAAATTAACTTATGAAAATTTTAATCAAAACTTTAACCAAAACTTTACCGGACGCCGACGCCGACGCAGGGGGTAGTAGAATAGCTCTACTATTCTTCAAATAGTCAAGCTAAAAATGACTGGCATAATAAGTGAACTGTATAATGTTGGCACTCTCTTCCTCACATTATCAACAATTGTTAATGTATTTTGAAGAAAATGTATTTTTGCTTAAACTTTCTTCAGGTGGTAAATTATAGTACTAGATTCTGTATACTTTTCTAACATATCCAATCGTTCTTAAAAAAATAACACTTAGGCCTACATATCTTTCAAATTTCTTTTATAAAAACCATTGATGAACATGATAAATCATTATTTCTTAGATCATGCTATTATATGTATGTATATATTAAAAAAAAAGGCATTACCTTTCCAAAAGAGGTTGATTTTCCCAGCCTGGTTGCCCTGCAGACTGTCTCCGAAGAACCATGATCATCCAAAATAAAAAATGTATTCAAAATTCCTCGCGTCCTTTGCTATATAAAATTCATTTCCTGCATGTATTGACATTGCCCCAGCCTGACTGCATGCAAATAAGCTGTCTCCGATCGTGCCATGAACAAATCCAGAATAACAAATGATCCAAATTTCGCGCGTCTTTTTGCTTTTTAAACTCACTTTGCTGCATTCATTGACATTGTCCCGCCTAACAGACAGCAAAACGTCTCTGAGAAAATGGAAAAGGTTAAAATCACAGTGTTAAATCGCTTGATGGAGAATATGGGTAATTTATGTACGTTAAAATCACAGTGTTAAATCGCTTTATGGAGAATATGGGTTTTCATTTGATCTGATTGACAGTGTATAGGTCTAAGGCAAAAAGTATGCGACTTTGTACAAAACTGCAAAGGTAAATTTAACGGATGTTGTCCTTATAGCACAAACTTTCTAGAGGGCAAAATATGAGAAACATGGGCATGGTAGACCTGGGGAAGGGGAAAGGGGGCGAGCAAAATGCTTCATGGTTCCCATGTTATGCATATACCTTACGTAAATAATTCACAATCGGCGAAAAATCTGGGTTTTCCCCCTATGCCCCCATCCCCCGATAGCTACGGCCCTGCCTTATAGCCTACTGTAATCTTGTTATTAATCTACGAATTTCAAAATACAGTTAGGGAAACAAAAGCTCTGCAGCCGAGGGAAATCAAAGGCTGTATTAGTACAATCAAAGATATTTGTCAATAAACGTTAATTAGGCCTAATACTCAGAATTATGATAACAAAAAACATTTCACTTGTATTTCCCATTTTTTAGGCATATTCCAGGGAAAGCACATGTAAGCCACAATGAATAAGCATTGCAACTCATTCTTTCTTAGATTATGATATAATAACAAATTATTTAAGCATTAATTACCTTTTCCGAGGAGGTTGATTTTCCCGCCTAATAGACAGCAAGCTTCAGACGTCTTCGAAGTGCATTGATTACATCCAGAATATTCACAATTTCCCCGCATCTTTCCTGCATTCATTGACATTTGACATCTGCATCGTGACCTCATGTAATCTTGTTCAATTGTATTAAAGGGGCACTACACCGAAAAGGAAGACATAATTTTCCAGAGACTCACAAATGTGTTTCGATCTTTTTAGAAAGCCTCAAAGGCTAGCACAAATATTTATACGAAGTACAGGTTTCTGAGATTAATAAACAATACAATTTTTTTACTTAGGGAGGTAAAACAGGTAAATGAAAATTTTAAAATTCACCAAAAAGACACCCTGAAATATGGGTCTAGTTCACCTTTAACCGTTCTTTCTTTCCCATTTTTTCAAATCTTTGTTTGAAAGCCCATCTTAAGGATTAAACCAATCGGTCTGCTGCCCACGTTCATTCCATCGGTTTTGTTATATATTATACGGTAGCCTGGAAAGTTGGTAGCAGCAATGTATCCCCATATACCTCAGTGTAAGTTCACACACGCTTACAAAAATTAGTTGCGAGTATGCACCTTACAACCTTCCGTGATTAATGCTAAATTAATTTGTTGATAGCATATAATCTCAGAAATTCCCCTTAATTACTGACCCAATAGTAGGAAAATGGCGATTTTTGCCATCCCATGAACGGGGGAATGTGGTCCCATTGGAAAAGTGCCTTTTTCTAAAAAATAAAGTGCCCTCCAGGCCACTTTATTGTCTACAAACAGAGGCGGACTTTTGCATAATTTGGGAAAGCACCCACCTCCCCCCCTCCCATCCCCTTCCCCCACCCTCTTCACACACACACACACACACACATACACACTTTTCAAAAGCTTCCTACAACCCTGACATTTAGCAATACCTTGAGCTTTAATTGGAAGAAAATATGCAGTAGAACGTTCCATCAAGATGGATTAACAATTGACCATTTTACAGCATTTAGCATAGCATAGCAAGGTTAGATGTCCAACGGCTTTTGATAACCAGTTGTGAACTCACTGGTCGCAGACCCACCATTTAAAATTGTAATGCCTTACTTTAATTGATTATGCATATATTTTCCCCAACATTTTTTCTTCAAAACCTATTATGTTAAATACCTCCAGGATTTATGACCCTGGAATGGGGCAAATACACTTGATAGGGACATGGACGCCATCCAATAGTGCCACAGACGAAACTCAAGAAGGGGTAGTTTTATTACGCCCTGTGAGTCATCTGCACTATAGCAAGTTGAGATAAAATAAAATATAAAATAGTATGCACATTGGTTATACGCATTGGTTATATACGCATTGGTTATATACGCATTGGCTATATGCATTGGCCTGTTGACTATACACATTGGCTATCCGGCTATACGCATCGGCATATGCAGGTGTAAATGGATAAGGCTGTCAAGGCTGTCAGGCATTCAAGAGGTCAATCCGTTGGGGAAAACTGAAGAGCGATGACACTTCGACTTTGACGAAATATTCTTCTGAGAAACACGATTTGGATTATCAAAACCAGGCCGGACCTTAATTTATGTGGGCAGGTGAACCCCTCCCCCCCCCTTCCTTCCCCACACACACACGCACACAATTTCCGACATAATTTTAATTTTAATTTTTAGTTGAAAAACTTAACTTAATTTCTTGAAACACACCGCCTACAGGAAGATTTTGGAACGACACTTGGTACACAATTAAAGATTTTTGCGGATCCCAAGTTATAGGTTTTGGTCCAAACTTCACTATAGTTGACCCTCAATTGTAGCTTTTGGTCGAAGAATTGAAGATTTGTAGTCCAAAAGTTAAGATTTTTGACTTAAAATTGGAAATTTTTGATCACATTCCAAGATCTGTTCTTTAGTCAACGGGACTTGCCACTTAAAGACCACCCAAGGTCATTCCTTTCCAAAATGGCGGCATGTGTAACGTTATGTAATCATAACTCCCATTAGGATCTCAGTCATTTAAATGTGGAACCATGTTTACAACATGTACAAAGGCCGGTCAGCTGGATAGCGTGTCACCTTATCCTTCATACTATGGTATAGATAAAAACAGGAATGGAGTTGTGGCAAAAACTTGAAGGGGCAGATCTTGAAATGCAAAATTGAACGATTTTTGACCGCAAATTAGAGAATTTTGGTCCAAAACTGAAGGTTGTTCAATCCAAAACTGAGGATTTCTGATATAAAATTAACGATAATTCAGTCGACACGAATAAAAAATGCCAGCATCTATACTTTCTGTTTCATTTGATATTTCACTGAATTATATATATGGTTTCGATAAAAAAAAAAAATAGATATAAAAAACATGGGGAAGGGGCCTACGTAATTTACTATGCCCCATTATCCCCCTTACTTAGCCCCCTTATATAAATACGCAACTGCCGTTTATAAACAGTCATGAGCCTGGGAATTTTCCATAAAAAAGGAGACAATTCGGGCAAAATTGTGGGGTTCATGCAGTCATGGGTGAAGCTCTGGTCTGAAGATTTCTTGTTTTTGATACCCCAAACTGGCTTAAAATCAACACACAGTTCCACAATGTATAATCGATGAGAAGAAGACAATTTTAATTTATCATCTTAAAATCTACTCGTATATTAGGGTTACCACTTCTAAGTGGGCAGAGCAGCAGAGTAGAAATAAATTTCCTATACAAATTGAGAAAAATCGGGTGAAATTGTGGAGTCCATGGGCGAAGCCCTGGTAGGCAGGGGTGGCGAAGATATGTGAATCTGATAGGGGGGAAACAGGAAGGGGGTACACAGGATATTAGGAGCACTTTTAATTGACGTATTTCGAAAGCATGTACGACAGCATTATAGCTTTAGGGGTAATCTCCCCACACCCCACCCCTTCCCCCTAAAATGTCCAACTTTTGTCGGTCTAAAAATTTCTGGTGACCCTTATATTTTTGCTGCCACAAAACTCTTAGATCAAGATATTTAGAACCAAAATTGGGGAGAATACATTTACCAGTTTATCATGAATTCGAAACTTCAATGAGACAGTCCCAAATAATGTGATAAGCAAATAAGGGGTCCTAAGAATGGTTCATGGGTTTTTCATCATTTTCTTGCTGAAAATAAAATAAACTTAATATATTGGTCTTGACATTCACACTCGGTCTTCTGCTGATCAGTGACAAGGGTCCAACGGTGTAGTTTTTCCCTCGACCACATATTAATGGTGCTCCACCATAGAAATTTGGAAGCTTTCACAGCTTCCACATGTTTGTGCCAGTTTGAAAGAATAATGTACCTCTCTAAGTGTGCGCTTTTTGAACTTTACCAAGAAAGTGTGTGTGTGTGTGTGTGTGTGTGCATGGGTGTGTGTATGGGTATATGTGTGTATATATGTGTGTCTGTGACAGCAAGCTCGTAAGCACGATATCTTAAGAAAGATACACCGTTTTCATGTTATAGTGATTTTGGTGGTGATGTCATGCATATTATTGATTCGGCAGGGTTTAGTGTAAATACCTTGAAATGCTGATATTTTTACAACCGCCTTCTCGTGTTGTTTCATATTTGATGTAATTATGTTGTTAGTCAGTGTGTACATGTTCATGGTACAAAAATGTAGAATTTCATTAATAATCATCATGATTTTGTTGAAAGGAGCTTGTAAGCACGGTAAACTCGATTCATGTCATATTTGTTACACAGATAGCCCATGATCTGTAGATGTTGCTATTGTTTTGGTGGTGATGTCATGCATATTAATTAATGTGGACTTTAATGTCAAAATTTTAAAATGCTCAGATTCTAACGATCACATTTTTGTTTTGTTTCATATGTGGTATAATAATTAGCTGATGTGCACACGGTGTTAAAATATTGAATTACGTCCATATGCATAGTGGGCGGGCCTTAATAGGATTTTTCTGAAAAGAGCTTGTAAAAAACAGGACAAACTTGATTCACGTCATGTGTGGTCCACAGATAGCCCATGGTCTATAGATGTGCCCTATTGTTTGTGGTGATAGGTGTGGCGTACTTTAAACGTTCGTGAAATGTTCATACTTTAACAATGATACATATCTGTTTTGTTTCATATTTTGTAGAATTATGCTGTTAGCTAGTTTGTACGTATTAATTTTATAAAATAATAATATTTAAAAAACATTGAATTTCATTAATATGCTTAGTGGGCGGGGATGAATATGATTTTGCTCGAGCTTGTAAACATGATATCTCAATAACGATTCATGTCACATCAAACATTTCATGATATGCAATGACATACCAGTTTAAATACAAAATCAATCAGCAAAAAAAAAAAGCATCGGAACCATAAAACCCCTGGTTCTTGTTCAAAAGGTGACACTTGAAGTATGGACATCATCTTCAAGGCACATAAATGTCTTTTCCTGAAATAGTTTCGAGTTCTTGGTATAACAGGTTTAAAAAAAAAGTGCAGGTTTCGATTTACAGGTTTCGATTTACAGGTTTCGATTTACAGGTTTCGATTTACAGGTTTCGATTTACAGGTTTCGATTTACAGGTTTCGATTTACAGGTTTCGATTTACAGGTTATGACTGATCAAATTGTTCATGTTTTTAAATTCCTGCACGGGGGACGCATACTGTAATTCCAAGACCATGTGTAAATTCTTTACGTACAATCCACTTGCTTCGTAGTTCCAAACTTAGGTTAAATCGTGACACGGATTAAGTAACCAAACCAAACTAGAGGGATGCCCGTATTCTGGTGTTTTGGTCACGAATTTTCAAATTGACGTCTGCAATTACCATGAATAACATATTTTAGCATTGTAAATCTACTTCAAGGTACATTAGATGTATGTTGAAAGACCAATAGTCAATAAATATGGAAAAGCATGGTGTGTAACATTCATCGCTAAACACTTTTAATCACTAGATACCTGCTTATTTGAATCAATCCAACCATACTGCCACTATTAAAGATGGCCAACAAATTGTAACATTATACATTATATATAGGCTGGTAAATCTGGCCCAATTGGGGTGTTATCTACCACCAATTATAAAATACCTTTTTTACCATTATGTACTTCTCCGAGGTCCCTAGAGTAAAGGGCATTGAATGGGGGTATATCCCCCACAAGTGCTCGTTCACATAATGTAGCATTATATATGATATAGGTACATTACTTCGCAAACATTTAACCATATGATACATGACGTGTATAACTATGGGGTAACCAGGGATCGATAGGCTCCTACGATCCCCACCACTCCCACCCCCTCCAAAACAAAAAATACACTAAAAGATTCAGAGTTTGAGGAAATTTTTTGTTGTTCCAAAGTTGAATTTAACCTCCGAAAAGTGGAATATATCGTTATTTAGACAAAATTGTCAAAGATAGTTTAAGCCTTCAGCAATTTCTCAGTGACCCTCTTAATCCAAAGCTTTACCAAACATGACTACATGCCTGGTAATAAAAGCTGTTTTAGATATCCGTATAACTCCCCTGCCCACCTTAACTACGGCCATTCCTTGCCCATGTGTTCATGATGTATATATACTATATATTCAACAGTACGGTATCGTAGGTCCTCGTGATATTAAATCCTTAATGTTATTATAATAGATTACCATTAAACTCATGTAACCATGTACCATTGCATTTATCACTTAATTCCTAGATATGCAAGATGGATGTCACTGTTAAAACTGCGATATTGTATATAGGCTGATAGGGATGTAGTAAGTGTCCCATATATGGTATTGGAGAGTAGGAGATGTCATATCCATGCAGAAATGATATTTCGAGATGGCATAGAGATCATGTATTAAGAACCCGATGTTATAGGGCATTCATTTACGGATAATATTATATACTCGGGTGATCAGGTATAAAACATGACACCAAACGGTACACTGCGGTATCTTGAACATGGTGTGATGACCTCAGAAATGGCAATCAACAGAAATTACACTACCCTGTCATACCGTTAGGAACTCATAGATGACATTTGGGACTCGAGAGCCAGCATTATCATTGCTCTATTAAAACATCGTCAAAGACCTTGTAACTATATGAATTTGGCGTTAATTATAATGAAGATTAATTTCTGAGTATCTAAAGACATATAATGTGATGTTGTTTCCCATGATTTTCTAAATGCCATCTTCAAAGTTGATTGCCAATTTGAAACATGTTATTGATTCGAAGGTCTCAAATATTTAGAGTTTTATATTTCATATCCTCAAAAATGTCCCATTCTGGATATTCCTTTTGCTACCAGGGCACGAACCATCATATTAGCATACTTGGCACCCATCATAGCTGTCACCGTGGTTGGTATATCAACTTTCATTTTTGCAGGATTTTGGACCATCATGCATCTTGGCTGTTATCTTTGATCTTAGCTGTTATATTCTTGTCCGCCAACTTTATTGCGAGTTTTGCTAAAACTTAAGTGCCATAATCTCGTTGGCTTTCATCTTTTGCCGCAATCGTCCTTATCATTTTAGTTGCCAATTCCACGTACATGTATTCTTACATGCTATCTTGAACGTCTCAAGCAATTGGAGGATTATTGACTCATATCTTTGAAACTCGCCCGTTTTTGCGATATTCCTTCTGCTGCCACTTGGCGCCCATATTCGTTGTCAGCACACCGCCATCTTGCTTGTCATTTTAGTAAGCATCTTGACAACCAATAGCAGTTTTCTTTATATACATCCACACTTTTTTATTCTTATTCAGTTCAATTCGTATAATTGTCTGCACGCTGAATATTCCTTCCATTTTGACAATCTTTCATGGAGTATCATATCACTCCGTATTTTATACAGATTGGCAATTCAAATCGGCAATTTGGGGGTACCTTGGAGCACACTGAAGACTGTTTATGGATTGTATTTCATTTAAATAAATGTTTACCAAATATTTAATTGTGTGCCCAATATACTTATTGATAATTGTTCTAAACTATAAAGGAGAAACTTGCTAAAAATGATGGGTAAATAGCCTTTAAGTAACTAATCTTCATCACAATTTCTGATAGAAAGCATTGCATTTAAGCAAATTTGTTAGAAATGATCTAACTTCCCATTAAATCTTAAAACGGTTTGATTGATAATATCTTTACTTGTGCATACTATATTTTATTCAACTAGGTTTCGGTGTTGGCGTGATCTCGCTTATGACTCTGTACCACCTTAAGGATGAATTTCAAGATAATTTCCCTAAAGCACAAGCTATCGCCCTGCCAGCTACGTTTGTCGGTATTGCTGTTCTTCCTCCGTTACTGGAATATTTCACACACGAATATGGACTCGAAGGGGGAATTCTAATCTTTGCTGGAATTATGCTCCACATTCTTGTCGCATGTGTCCTTTTACGTCCATCTTTGAGATCATCGCATGTTGCCTTTAAAGATAGTAGCATAAGCGACGGATCGACCGAACAGATAGATGAGGGTTTGCCTTTATTTTCTAGAGAATTTGAAAATCTCCCGAAAGAGACAGAGGAACAGGAAAATGGCCGTCGACGAGCTTCAGTAATGAATATGGTTGTTGCTCATCCGCACGTCATATTGTACATCATCCAATTTGTGATGATATCTGCCATATATTACGAATGGTCGTTGTTTTTAGTGCCGTACGCCCAATCAAAAGGAATGCCACTAGCGAGAGCCGTTTATATGTCGACAATAGGAGGAATCGGTGGACTTACTGGAAAGGTGCTTGTGATTGGATTGTTTTTCACAAATTTAATGAATTACATTATTGCATTCACAATCCCTGGAAGTTTGTTATGTATATCATTCTTTCTTAGTCCATTTAGCGTTGACGATATATCTATCGCTGTGTTCTCTTTCGTAAGTGGTTTTCTCCTGGCTGCAGTCATAACTGTATCGGATGGATATATTCAGTATCAAATCTGCATGAAACATTTTCAAACAGCAATAATGAGTACGAGAATTGGTGATGGCATATTTGTCTTCTGCATTGGAGCTTTTTTTGGTATGTAAATTACTTTTTAATTTGTTTGTATTATTATTTTGCATTTTTCGATTAAATTGATATTTCTTAACGATCGGCACTTGAGATAATGGATTACAGATTGGTACTAACCTTTTGAAGGAAGATTTATGTAACTTGGTGTTAAGAATAGTCCACCCAGATCCCTAATGCATCCCACTGTCCCATGTGAGAAAGTCACCACAACGAGAAACAAAAAGTAATCATAGTCTCATACATATTCTCTCCTGGCACTCTGTGACTCGTTATCAACGTTAATCCCGCCTCACACCTGTCCAGTTTTTTCCGAACCACCGGAGCATCGGATGATCGTAAATAGAAATCTGAAAGGTGTGAGCCGAAAAATCCGCCTGATGTTGCCGGAACAGTCATCTTCGGATCAGATCAAACATGTTTGATTTGGCCCGATGATAATCGGTCTGATTTTATCTCATCCGGCAACGCCAGATAGGTGTGAGTATGCAATCAGATTTCACCGTAAGAAGTAACCAATGAGATTGGTGAGCGGCATCACATGATTCTATCAAATAATGCAACCTGCCTTACATTGACAGCCGCACGTATTCAGCGTACCGTGCGGTAGATCGGACGCAGGTTTGAGCGTGTCAAATCGTACGCGTGTTGCGGAGGAAATCATCGGATCAATCTTCCGATGCTCCGGCAAAAGCGGGCAGGTGTGAGCCTAGTGAGATAACATCTCCCTCTGTATGCCCTACATGCTACGCGCTACATGTAATAGAGTAAGACTACGTCCTATCTGTTTTAATGGAGAAATCCCCGATCGGTCTAAAATCGCGACTACACCGTCTATTTACATCACCTAATTGCTGTACTTACGGTATTATGGATAGGCCTACCTGTTTTGTTGATGGAACAGTATATCCCGAAGAACGTTTAATTTAGAACGAATATGACAGTAAGATCTGAAGATAAGGACCCTTTTGCAAGAAAGTATTGCAGTCTTTGCGGGGGTATGTAATGTGTTAGAACTACAATGCAGACATAGATCATGGAAGGTTCCCAAAGGTTTTCTGTTGTTTTATGAAGTGTCCTGGTTCCTCTGTTACGCAATTTTGGAAGACAAATTGGGGCCAGCGTGTTTTCCGCGATCCCCTCACTTCTTCACGAATTCAGTGGCGTACAATACTGTTCCGTCAGTGACAATTGCATTGGGACAAAATGCATCCGTTTTTACAACTAGGAAAAATTAAGTTGGAAATGAGTCCCCAAATGCGTCTCCCGTCGAATTTGTGTCCCCTTTAACACTCCCGATTTTTCAATGAATCACAAGTTGTAATTGTCGGGAATGAGTCGCGATTGCATCAGATTTGCTTCTGTTTCTGTCTACACAATCAATACAAGTAGACAATAGCCCATTGAACTGCACTGAGGTAATCCTTGTGTTCATTTTAAAATAAAATCGCAATTGAGGTTTTAATATTGTTCAGGCTCTGTCAACATAAGTGTGGCGATTTACATTTTATATTTGGTATTAAATATAATCGTAACACATTTGTGATCACACGCTCGCACATATCGTAGTACAAGTGGTATATATACGCTTTGATTTTGCAGTGTATATTACTTCTTCATGAAAAAGAGAAAGAAATGAAAACCAATTTCGAAATATCTGTAACGTTTTTTTCCTTCTTTTCTTTCACAGCAGAACCATTCTGCCATTTCAATAATAGAAGAATTATGACCCAACAATTGTTTTCATTATTAATTTTGTTGTGCATGTTAATTCTTATGTTACGTGTTGGTTCGATTTTTCATGGATTGATTTTCATGATTCAATTTTACCTCACAGAGTTAACAAAACATTTTATCACCAATTAATCACGGATATGTTTGTACATTCTTGTATTACCACATCAAACTGCCTGCATAACACACTAAACTGCTAAACAGATGATAGTTCCTTCAAGTTTTGAGTGTAGGCCTATAGAACGGCCGACTTGCTTGTTATTGAAATATAAACTTATAATTCTCGCACAAAATAGCAAACCATTCATAGTTTCATTTAATTGGTTTGATTGTATGTCCAGGGGCGGACTGGCTAATTGGTCAATCGGTCAATGACCGATGTCCCCACCTGGTGTCGCCCCCTTCAAATAATGTGTAGTATGCCCAACAAAGCGGCCTACGCGAAAGGGGGAGGGGCTTAGACTCTCCCAGTTCAGTCTGTCATGGCGCTCCTTGAAGCACCTCGACCAATAGATTTTAACCCCCAGTCAGCCCCTGGCTTGCTGTAAGTATTTGCGCGCTGAACTTTTACAGGACAAAGTTAAAAACGGGAAACTCCGTCCAAAAAAATACTTAACTTACTCTTATCTTACCCGATTTTATTTCGAATATATAGTAGGCCTAATCTTAAATCACATGTTAAATTCATAAGAAATATTGAAAATTAAAACACCATATACACTCTCAAAGAAGTATGCTAAAACATGAACTTTAGGGGAAGATTGATCGGTAACCCTCTTTGCTGAATTCACTTGCATTCCTGTAAACTTTGTTCTTACGGTCCATCGATCCAAAAACAGCTTTCTTATATCTACGCCAAATCCGTAGCCAGAAATTTGAAAGGGGGATTCGTTTTTCATATGACAGGACAACAAACTTTGAAATTCTTTCATTATTATTCTTTAAGATTTCAAAAGGGCACTTTCTCAACAAAATGGGGGCTCGTTCGCTCGGCTACGGGCCTGAAGAACCAACATACAAGAAATGTTTTTAAAACAAAACCCCTTTTTGTTGATTTATGACCTTCTGCCCGATGGGCGATCAAGGGCGCATGTTCAAAGATATCACATTTTATCAACACTTTGACGCGAATTTCAATTCACGAAACTAAAAAAAGACAGAAGGGATTCAAAACAGAAGGGGACAAGACACCCAGCATTTTATTGAGCGTGTTGATAGATAAATCACAACCAAACGTATCATAGACAGTATAATAGTCAAGGGGCCCATCGATCCCAATGGGAAAGGAAGGAGGATAGGAGAAGGAGAGGTGTGTGTATGTGGGGGGGGGGGGAGGGGGGAAGGCGGGGAGAGAGAATATCAACTGAATTATGTTATAAATTCCCTCACCCGTTTACAAATTCAGTGGCGTTTTAGGCGAGGACGATACATGGGCCATTTTCGTTATTATTATTTTTGTATTGGGGGCAAGTATTTACGGCCCTCAATAATGAAGTTCTGCATGGTGAATTAAGTTTGCAGGAACTCAAAATCCTTTTATATTTAGTTTTTTCCAAAGTGTATATGAATAAGTTGGCACAGAGACAAATTTGGAACATTCTGGATGTAGCATAAGTACTGGTTAGCAATGTAAAAAAAATCTATTTTGATTCTCTAACATTCGTTATTACAAACTTAATATCAAAAGAAAAAGACCATCAGCAATTTTCAGGCCGATTGAAATTGAATCAATTTTAGTCGCGGTAGGGAGGGGAAATTGCACTTCTAGCTATACCCAGAGGTGATGGAAGGAATTCAGACCAATGAAAGTAGAAAATTTAGTACGGGCACTTTCTTTATTTATTATTTTAAATGAGGATCTGAAACAGGAAAAAGGAGCCTTAGTTCCATTTAAAGTGTTATAAATACCTGCAATTCGTAAGTTGTAACACTGTTCTGCATTTATTCTGTCTATCCACTGCCCAATCGTGCACGCAGGGGTATAACTAAACTTCAAGCGCAGAGGGTGTTAGACAAATTTGTCCGTCAAAAAAACATCGGGACAATTTAGAATAGTTTTTCTGTCTACATCTATCTTTATAAGTTTAAAGCTACAATTTTAAGAAGAAAAAAACAATCATCAAATCAAAGCCTTCCTTATGAGACGTAGACGGGCAATGAAACCAAGAACACCTGAACCACGATGCAACAAGAGCAACCCCCACCCTTCTCTTCACGGGGACAATCAGACAATGGAGGCAAGAATTGAGCCCTCCATTTCACTAGAGCAATGGGTCAAGAAGTGCTCTTATTGATATTTATTCTAGGCGTTATTTTCGCACTTTTTATGCTTTGAAATGGCTGTATTTGACATAGAAACTGTTATTTCTCTTCATTTGTGCTTCTTCAGTTTTAGATGCATGCATGCCCGACGTTTTATCACCATGTTGCCCTCTTCTTGACTCGTTCCTTGTCTATTTCGCGTGCAGTCGTACCAAAATGAAACTCATGATTAGGAACAACATTAAACTATACGGAAAACTCCTTTATTGTGTATTTTTAATTAGTTTTCAGTACACCTCATAATAATTTAAACTACAATTTTAATTGATAATGTATGGCAGTAGGCCTAAACTTGAGGTAAATTTTATTGGCTTCAAATAAATTTTGACGCTTCCGCTTGTCACACAGTTGCATGAAAGTATCCTCTCCATTCATTATTTTGATTGCCACCTCCAGTTGCTTAGGACGCATTTGGCAACAACAACAAAATGAATGTATACTTGTCATTTATTTCATTAATTAGATATCTTGGGTATTTCGTATATGCCATGATTACTAATGCTATCTTCAATCAGTAAAGTCAATGGAAGTGTGCACTTGTTTTAGACGCACGATTTTTTTGTTTTTACGCCCGCTTTCAACATTTACGCTACGCTGGCATGGCTGATGTTCGATTTGATATAGTTAGGTACATTCACTTCGGCGCACACGACTGTAAGAAAGTAGCAACCGAGGAAGATGAAAAGTTCTTCTTTCTACGGGTTTTAGTTCATAGTTATGTAATGTATTTTTATGTACCCAAGCTTTTAAGAGCTACTTACTAGAAGATTTTTTAGTTATGTACCTTAACGTTAGGAGGTTAAAATGAATGAGGTAAAAAAGTACAAATTTCTTGGAAAATGTTCGCAAAACAGGAGTGCGTCGTGAATATTCTGAGACGCGACTATGATGAATCAATGTAACGGTTTCCACCGTTAGATGCATATGATGATGTCTGACCGAGTATTCGCAGACACGTAATGGCTATAGCGTATACTACGGTCAGATGTTTATCTGACTAGTGTGAGGCTAGTGAGATAAACACCTCACTCGGTTGGCATTACTTGCAAAGCAATATTTGCATACTGAGTGAGACAACGCATAATACACTCGTAATGTAGACAACCACTCGGACAACAACGAATAATATAATCACGAAATAAAAACCCTTCTTAAAACTGACAAAAGTTCTTGCGAGCTATGATTTTGATTTCATTAGCGTCTTGAAGCTTTAAAATATCTTTCAAATTGTAAGTTACAAAAAAATGAACATTTTGTACATAAAAAACTTACTTTAGGAAACGCGTATACAATTAGTGAGGAGTGAAAACAAAGCGATTAGCTGTGTTTGTTTACATGCCATACGTACCGCAACACAGTAAACGCTTACGGAATTGCTCAAGCCCACAAAGGTCTATTTTCAATCCAGAAAATGACGTCATCTCCCGGATGTGACGTGAAACTGACCAAGCGAATATTAAGCCAATACAGCAGTTTTAAAGTTATAAGGTATAGCCTATAGCGTTTTCTGACTGTATAGCAGCCATGTAGTGGCTATAACGTATACTACAGTCAGATGTTATCTGACTAGTGTGAGGCGGGGTTTAAGTCCTGAATAGTATGATTCCAAACAGTTTAATATCAAATGCCTTCTGTATTATTTGCTACAATAATACAGCAATCGGAAAAATATTTATAATTGTTTTCATTTATCTCTTTATGTCCATACATACGTTTATCCTAAGTTGTAGGTAAATCTAAAGAAATCTTACTGAAATTACTAGAAAAATGCATCAGTGAATAAGGTTGAAGTGTTTGCTTTTAAGTTTCAGAGCTGAACTGAAACTATTCTGATATGAAAAGATAACAAACTGAGTATTTTCCTTCTTTTTGGCTTCACAGGTTGGACATATGATATAACAGGATCGTACGATGTGGCGTTTGAATTGTTGGGTGTTATGGCGCTCTTAGTTGCTGTTATTAGCTTATTCTTTCAATGTGCGCACAATGACGTTACTCAGTGCAACGATATCTATGAAAAATGATGATGTTTACATGCGTAAACTTATCTAACAACAATCACGAGCATTAAAGGATCGGCAAGCTGGCTAAATAGCTCAATCGACTATTTTTCCGAATCCGGATCTAAAATATTCCGATTTTTCTGAATCAAGTTCTACAATTTCCCAATTTTTTTTCAAATCATGGTTTTCATTTCTTCTGTTTCCAAATCAGATTCGAAAATTTGAAGTCATGATATCAAATTTTCTGATCATTCCGAATAATGTTATTAAACTTTACGATTTTTCCGAATGATGGTCTTACAATACCCGATTTTTCGAATCCGATTCGGAATTTTTCCGATTTTTTTAAGTCATGTTAGAAAATTTTGCGAATATTCCGAAAAATGTTATAAATTAAAAAATTCTGAAAATTGATGTATATTTTTCAACAAAAAAAAGTTTTGGGATTATGTATAAAAATTTCACCCAAATTGTAACAATTATTTTGTTTATTTGCTAGAAATTGCGGACATTATTTTTAAAAGTTGGTCAATTCTTTTTTTAAACTGAGTGCACAGCATATTTGATCGTGATAGTCTTCAAGATGCCCTGGCAACACTGCACATACTTCCATACACATGCAGCATGAAATTTAAAGATGTTATACTACAAATATTATTATTAATGTGATAAGCGATGTTGCCTAAAATTCTGGTATTTTGAAGAAAGAATTCGGGCAAATTTAGTAAACACCCTCCACCCCCTCCCCCAATATGTCAACGCAGGCTGGCGACACCCTGGATGTTCATTGATAAATGTCAGTGGAACACATGCAGGTATGGTATAATTATACATATCATTAGGAAATACGACATGCACGGCAAAAATATTGACAAATGTGAGCAGGTGAACATGTTGCCGAAAATTTCCTTGGTCAACAAGTGCCTTGTCATCAGGTCATATTGTTTGTGTACTAGTAGTATACCGCCAAATCTTCAACGGGCAGGCAGAGTATGTGCCATTCATAAAATCCAACACAGAAGTCTATTTCCGCTCACATCCCATCAAACAGTCAAGCGATAGCATGACGTTTTTATCGCTGTGAGATGACATTTTGAATTTGCATAAAAAGTGCAAATCACATAAAGAAACTCAAGGAGCCTTTTGGAAAACTAACTGTTCATGCTGTCACGGTTAGAAAACTGGAAACTTAAACTGACAACTTCGTTTGAAAGAGCAAGTTAATTTTTAATACCGAAGTAAGAAATATTTTACATATGTTCCAAAATTAGTGTTGATGTTGTTTCATCAATGAATCGTTTATTGTTATTATTATCGTCATTTGCGATATAAATCAAGAAAAATATATCCACTAATTTTTCGCTTTGTCAGGTTTTGTTGTCAATGATAAACGGTTAAAGAGAAGTATTCCTTGCTATTAGGAATTTTAAGATAATTCTATGTATTGATCATTTATACAAGTTTTATAAGGGATTCTCGTCCCAATTTTTTTTGACACGTCACCGGTAAATTTGAAATGGCAACCATACATAGCATAGGAGACATTAGTGTTAGGCGGCATAGGAAAAACTTTAAATTTGGTTGAATTTGTATTCTTATTTAAAAACTCATACATCTTTGGTCATGAAACTCATGAAAATTGCAAGATAAATTCCTTAGCAATTCATTCCTTGCACAAAATGGTGCAAAACCTCCTCCTAGTAGTTGCAAAATCGGGGAAAACATGAAGCTAGTCTGAAAAATATGTTGGAGTTAAAAATAGCTGTATGATTATGATCAGATGTAAATAATGTGATTTACCATGACTTTGGTAATGAAAATAAAGAAAAAAACAACTGGATTATCATTCTTTTTAAGATCCAAAAAAGTCTCAAATTTTCCCTTGCAGCCAAGGGCAAAACGTTTTGAATATTTTTTGAAGAGAATGGATTGTTAATCAATTTATCTTGCAATTTTAAGAGTTTCACGGGACCATGATTGCAGGAGTTTTTTAAATATATAAACAATCATTGAAATTTGAGCTTTTTCCTATGCAGCCTAAAACTAATATGTTTGCCATTTCAAGTGTGTCCTATACTATTACTAGTGACGGCACTTCCGCTCAGTTATTTATTGACCTGTCAGTATTTATAGTAATAACTAATATCTCGAACAATCAGAAACTTTTCTTTCTTTTCATGAAGTTTGATTTATAAAACATGAACACTCACTTCAAAAATATTCTGTGCCAAGAAAACATAATTGAATGTTTTTTTTTTCGTTTTTTTTTTACTTCTTTGAAACTGAAAACTAAACAAAAAACAAGTTTGTACAAGGAAATGCAGAGATATTTCTATTATCATGTCATAATTGTTGCCGAAAGTAGGTTTTTAATCCTGATTTCACAAAATAAAACACTAATTTGCACGATTTGGGACATTAACAGATTAAGGCATGATCTGAATATGATTCAGCCCTTAAAATTCCAAGCTTCAACTTTTGGCAATTGTTTTACCAATGTGTACAATTTCTCTTTTACTTTTTAAAGAATGTTTTAAACTATTTTAACTTATATTGCCGACACATGTCCATACATGTAACTTGAGCTAGGCCATGTAGCTGAAAGGATTATTTCAGTTGTCAAGCAGGCTTAACAGTTATATGAAAAGATAACTTTAAAACAAACATGTTATTCGGATATTTCTCAACCATTTTCATTGCATTTTAATGCAAATTGACAAGTTAGGTTAATTTACTTTAACTAACTGTTTTTATTCTATTTTGCACTTTTGCAAAACTACTATGTACGGGAATGAAGACAACCCAATAAGATCTCTTTTTTGTGCAAATTTTGACCGATTTACATTATTGGCAGAAAACTACCAGCAGTATGCAGGTAACAATTTTCTTCACTTTTAACGCTTTTATGACCTTTTTTTAGTTTTTCATCCGAACACAGGTATATGTCCAATAATATTTTGCAATATTTTTCTCAATTTTAATTTAAATTTTCCCCCTCTATTTGTTTAGAAATTGAATTGTTGCTACATCACATCTTTGTCTTGATCTTCAACCATTTTGCATTTTGGGGCATCAAAAACTTAAAATATTTAATGCATCTGGGAACTTCCTCCTTGTACCCTAACAGGCACGGAGATTTTCCCCTTGACCCCACTATTGCGCCCAAATTTTCAGAGAAGTACTAGTCTGTCAGTGGATTTTATCATTAGAATTTCCTTCTCTTCATCATAATTTTTTAATGTTGTTTTGATTTTACGCCATTTTGGGGCATCAAAAGTGAAACATTTTCAGAGCTTCACCCCCTTAGCCCCTACCAGCGCTTCACCCTTTGATCACACTGAGGCCCTTAGATAGGCCAAGGGATTAATACAAGGGCTATTGGGATTAATACAAGGGCTCTTTGCTGGATTGCGCCCTGGCTGAGCTGATAGGTGTTTTTTATGGTACTTGTCACTGGACCTCGGTGCGACCTAATTACGCAACTGGATTTGCACCACTACTGCTGGTGATCAAATGACAGTTGTCAACTGCAGTATCATCCAAAACAAGGGCTTGATCATAACATTATTTTTCTTTCACCTAATTGTGCCAATCCCCTCCTCCAAGAACATATTTTTACTTTTAAATTACATCTTGAAACAGTAGCACTTGCACTTGATAATTTAATCAAAAACCAGTGTTTACTCTGATGATGATATAGACATATTCAAAATTGGAAAGCTGCATTATGATTCCGAATCAGGCTCATCTCCCAATCGTGAGAGTGCAATGGACGAAGCTGGTGTTATGTTTTTTCAAAGTTTTATCAGGGACATAGGTTGGGTCAACTCTCAGGAGGAAGAGGGGGTGGGAGAAAACCAAAAATTCCTGAACAGAAACAGCAAAATTGCACTGCGGGTAAATTCTGTTTCCTTTAAAAGTTGATGCTTATCTGAAAAACCTCATCAATTTTCTTTATTTTCGGGAATCTTTCTTCATGACTTGTCCTTTCCTTAAAAACTTGATCCAGCAAACCATAACCACAAAATTACTGTAGCAAATAATGAGACCACTTGTCTGAATTAGAATAACTGCTCAACCATGCAATAAGGACTTCATGTGCTGCTAATATAATACTCAGCACCAACTTCCACAACAAAACAGGACCCAACATGAAGAATTAATACAATGGAGCCATTGTTAAGGGAAATTTGATCCTAATTGCTTGTAGTTTTCAGAATAAATCAAATAAAGAGAAAAAGTCTGACCCGACCTGCTTATTTAACAGGTTGGGTCTGACTGTTTGAAACTTTAGGGAGCACAACAACTAATGTCGATTTTGGCCAATTTTCGGAACATATCCAATAACTTTACCACATCTTTTAATTTTATGTTGAATAATTTCCCAATTAACCAGGAAGAAAGCAGGCAACCGTGAAGGTAAAAACCTCTCCAGTTGGCAGTTTGCCCCCTCCACTTCATATGAGTTTGATTACAGTGTTGAGTGAGGTACACAAACTGGGTTAAATGTTGAGAAATGCACTACATAGTACAAAACAAACAAAGGATAATAAAAAATGAACCTGATTAAGACAAACCTCATTCAAGCTCAATTCATTGCTGAGATTTTATTTTACAATATCATCTTTACATTGTTGTTAAAAGTATTGATTAATCTTTAAAGCACCTTGCTCCAGAGAGAATATGGAGGGGGAGGGGGGGCAGAGAACAGAATATAAGTAACTATCATTTGAACAGGTGGCAATTGTATCCTTTTACCTTTTTCAAATTTCTTGGTACTATTGTATCAAATTCAACAGTGAGACATATACAAATATAAACTATTTTCATTATAGTGTGGATGTTTAAATCCACAAATAGAACCAGATGTGCTTGCTTTGACCTACCAACCTTTAACGGCAGTTTTGACTCGAGGTGCAAAAGGAGAAATAATTCCGAAATAATTAAATAACTTAGGCATAACACAGAACTGGGCTAAGTGTTAAGAAATGTAACTACCTAGTACCTGAAACGTGGATGCCTTACATTTTCTTGCAAGGTTAGAATGTCTTACTCAAAAAAGAGTTTATTTTTTTATTTTTTTATGGTGGCTACGTTACAAATTAAACAATCTACCAGCATATTATACTGATTATATGACTTTTACTTTCTTTTCAATTTTTATTTCTTTGCTTTAAAAGAATTTGAGGCCATTAATGTTGCAAAAGTATTCAAAAACAATGCAAACCACAGATGTTTAAGATGCTGCAGTTATAGTGCGCGTTAATGACTTGCCTTTAACCCTCGGTGTCCCAATCGCACTTATTCAAAAAATTATGTTGCTACGTCAAATAGGCCCCACAGCAAGTGATCCTGGTATCATTTGAAAGAGCTCAATTAATTCTTTCAGGAAAAGTAACTTTTTGATGGAGGTTAGGTTGAAAATTTTTGAGAAAAAATAGGTTAAGATTAACTCAAATTTAAAAAATGCACAAAATTGAACAAAAATTTTTTTTTCTTCTAAAAAACTTACTTGCCATACTTCCAGACCTTGCTTTTGCCTGCAAACCTGTTAGTTGTCAAAGAAATCAATGCATCCAATTCCAGTCGAATCTTTACTACCCCTATCATCAATATCCTTTTTTTTGCATAAGTTGTGCAAAATTTCATGATTTTAAGCTTTTTTAAGACTAATTTTTGACAAACATCGCAGCTCCTGATTGCAGTAGAACTGCGGAATGATAGAGATACCATCAGAATCCTCATTTCACATATTTTCAATTGAAAACAAACAGAGCAACTACCCCCTCTTTTTCTCCATTTTCATTACTCACAAGAAATGATACAAACTCCAAAAAAACTGACCTAATTTTGCCTAAATTTGCATATTTATGTTGATAGTTCTTTAATTTGAACTTTTTTATTGAAAAGTTTTTGTCTCAGCATTCATATGAACCAACTAGAAAATGAAAGGAAAGTTATGAAAATTAATTTTAAAATAAAAAAGTTCAGAAAAATGCAGGCATGTTTTAAGCATGCTTGGGACACAAAAGGGTTAAATACATTTCATTAAATGATACAAATATGAGCTTGTCGATTGAAATTTACACAAAAGTGTGGCTTGGAAGAACAAAATAAAACTTGAAAGAAACTTATGTTAGTGGATATTTTGACACAATGAACCTTTGTTCAGTATGGGTTTCTGAGAAACCTGAAGTAAGTTTGTAAAAATGCAAACACAAAACTATCCATAAATGTGGTTTTCGAACATTTTCATACAATCTTATAATCAACCAAATGCAGAAAGTATACACATTTCCTAATCGTTATACCAGTTTGGTTTAACGATTAAAAGACATTACTTATTCATAATACAATTCTCCTTCCATTATGTAATTAATTTTTCCAGGTTTCCAAATAGGCCACGCCCACAATAGCAACGAGGTAACTATGTGGGACAAAAATCTGCAATCGTGCATTACCAATGCGTTGACATTTAGATGTTCACGAGGCCTGATGCAAGCTTAGATTCATTTATAGCACTTCTCCGGATCTTTAGAGTTTTTAGCAAAAAGAGATAAACAAAATTCAGTTTGCTAACTGTTCTGGATAACAGCAATCAGATTTATAAAGCCCGCATTGGGCAATTTTTAATCACCATTTTGCCGTCACTCTGTGTGTGCAGAAATTTGTTTTGTACAGTAATTTGCATTGACTACATGAGTGTGCGCCGATTAGCTGGCTGCACTGTACCAGTACTGCGTAGGATGTTTGCCCCCACTTATTATGCAGATTTTGTTGCTAGGCAAATTCGTGCAGTGATTGGTTAAAACAAGCTGTCAATCATTAAACCCAAAAAGGTTAATTAATTCTCCTTCCATTACGGTAAGCTTCTGCCCAAATTTTTTTAGGGTAATGTATACACTTCTCAATGTCTCATGTTTTTTATTCCAAGCATTTTCCGTGGTAGCTTCTGTATCTGTAAAAAAAATCCTTCAAAAAGTTTCAGGGTACTCATCAATGAATGAATACCCCTTGTCTAAGATACAATCATTTTCACTCATCATGCATCAAAATAACTTCATCGACTTCCGTTGCCGGGTGGTTCTCAGCGACATTGTGTGACGTTGAATTCTGACTACTCTCTTCTTTTTGGTCTCTGTTTCACCTTCCAACTCTGGCATCGGAGAAATCAAATTGATTGGACTATTGGACGTGGGAAGCATGGTTGCTCTTCGAGCTCTATTTGAATAAAAGAACAAAAAGTTGGATTAACAAGGTTTATCAAACAGCACCTACATGTACCATAAAAGCTAAATCCATCTGAGTCATCAGGCTCATAGATAGAGGCAGTGCTTATCCCTGGTTTCAATGATGCAGGTGGATGAGAGTACATGACTCCCCCTGGACAGGACACCAGTCCATCGCAAATTAACTCCCCGACAGTGCTGGTACTCATTTTACAGATGGACTGAAGCAAGTAGAGTAAAGTGTCTTGCTCAAGGACACAATGCAGCGCTCATGAAGGGAATCGAACCCTGTACCTTTCGAATACAGACATAACTCCTTAACCACTGAGCCACTGCACCTGCATGTACCGTACTTGTGACAAATAGAGACTGGATCCAATAAAGCAATAATACATGCAGCTTTTGTCTGTATTTTGTGGCCATTCCAAAAAAAATCATTTCACCAGAAAAGGTATTTTAAAGATTTACTCAAAATGAGATATTGAGAAAATTGCATTGAATTGTTACCAATAACAAAACTACTGCATTACTTATTTGAAATACATGAGAAATTTAAAAACAATTATGGTAATAATTTTACAAAAATCAAGAAGTTAGTATTGAAAGTCAATCAAAAGCTGTAAACATTACCCATTTAGCAATATTAGTCATTTCATGCAAGAAGATGACTGAATTTGTAAGGGACAAATTTAGTGTACTCTTCTGCTTATGTCTGCTATTGAAAATTAAAGGATAAGTTCAGTGGTCCAGCATGTCCATCTTATCAGAAAGAGGACTTCAAAAGAAACAAATTGATGAAGAAAGCATTCAAAAATCTTATTCCGTTAAGGAAATATTCAAGCTTAAAGCTCTGTCATATCTATGTAAAAATGACTGGTATAAGTTTACTATGGAAAGTTTACGTCTTCGTCCTCACATGCTTAACAATTGTTAATGTATTTTAAAGAAAATTTAATTATTCTTTTTACAATTTAAATCAATTTGCCTCAAACTTTCTTCAGGTGGTATATTATAATTACCCTTCCTAGATTCAGTTTTACTACTTTTTTGACACATCCCATGGTTTATAAGCCACAAAATCGCAGGATATAATATGATAAAATACATAAAGACTTTGAAGAATCTGAGGCTATGACATCACAACTAGTCTGGATTTGGACGTTTCTATATAAATGATACCAAACTTTAAACTTAGATATCTCCTTAATGGAATAAGATTTATACATGCTTTCTTCACTATTGTTTCTTTTGAAGTCCGTTTGCATATCAGATAGACTTGCTTGACCTCTGAACTGACCCTTTAAAAGTAACAATTCAAAAACCTATAAGATGGTCAATTTTAAACCAATTTTGACAGGCATTTTTTTTTTTAATTCATGGTTAGTTAAAATACTTAAAGTAAGATAGTCTTGCTGCCTCTGTTCTGCAAAACTTACCTGGTTGTTATTTTCATTTCTTTGCTCCCTGTCCGTATCACTGAATCGTCACGAGTGCCCTCTAAATTACTGAAAGCATCACTTTGCACAAATTGCACCTCAAAATCGTTTTCTACCAATGGTGGTGGTTCAACAGGAGTTCTTGATCGCCGGCCTCTTGTCTCTGGACCACTTGGGGTGACAGGTAATGAAGGGGTTGACGAATGTCTTTTGATTGAATCTCTGGTAATTGGGGCGGGACTTGCGGGGGTGAGGGATTTTCGTGATGATCTTTTATAGCCAATTTAGTACGTTGCTTTGATATAGGTGTTACAGATTTCTCGGTTTCTAATATGAAATAAAAGAAATGAATAATAAATAGAGCAATTCGCATCTGAGAAATGAACAAAAAAAAATATTTTAAAATATCTTGTTTTCGCATGCTACTGAGCCACTTAACGAATGATAATACGGAATGCCCCATAGCTTAATGGCACAGAGTGAAAACTTGTGTTGGCACTGGGGTCAATTCCCGGTATGTGCCTTACATTGTTTCCTTAAGCAAAACACTATCTTCCATACGCCTTAGTCCACTCAGTGGCTAAACGGGTACCACCAGTGGCTAAACGGGTACCACCTGTGGCTAAACAGGTACCACCAGTGCCAGGAAGTTAAGATAGGATAGACTGGTTTCCTGTCCAATTAGGACAGTCAGTGATTCAGACACTCTTGCAATACAGTACAAGCACCAACCAGTCTAATGCGGAGTTAAAATTAATTATAAAATTTCCCACGGTTCTGAATGAAGGTGTTGAAAATCTTCGCACAAAAAAATCATCACAGAAATAATATTAATGTAGTGAATACATCTTTATAAACTTTCCTCTTTTGCTATTTAATGAACTGTTCATCGCACAAACTACACAGGAGATATCTTTAAAGCACATATTTACCACATATACTGTTTTTAACTCAAGAAATCTTTTAAAAAAAATTTATAAATATTTGTTCTTCTTTCTTTTTTCCATGAGCTCTTGATTTTCCAGTGGTTATTAAACCACTGGAACCATACATTTTGTCCAGGCTTCTGTTATATGAAACTTCATGGCCCTTGAAAGGATTTAAATTAACTGTACATAGTTTTCCAGAGCTGAAAAAGAAAGCAGAAAACGGCATCAATGGAAAAAAAGGGAAACGATAGGAAAAGGAACAACGGAAACGGGAGGGGGAGAAATGATGTGAAAGTGACAAAAAAAGACAAAAAATACATTTTTTATGCAGCATATTCCCATTCTCAGGTCACAGAAAGTAAAATATTTTTCCTCCCCAGGTATCAACAGGTCATCAATTATACTGGCCACCAATAAAAACATATCATATTACTTTGTATGATATACCTTTATGTATTACTTTGTATGATACACCTTTATGTATTACTTTGTATGATATACCTTTATGTATTACTTTGTATGATATACCTTTATGTATTACTTTGTATGGTATACCTTTATGTATTACTTTGTATGATATACATTTATGTATTACTCTGTATGATATGCCTTTATGTATTACTTTGTATGGTATACCTTTATGTATTACTTTGTATGGTATACCTTTATGTATTACTTTGTATGATATACTTTATATATTACTTTGTATGATATACTTTATGTATTACTTTGTATGATATACTTTACATATTACATTGTATGATATACTTTATGTATTACTTTGTATGATATACACTTTATACATTACTTTGTATGATACACTTCATATATTACTTTGTATGATATACTCTATATATTACTTTGTATGGTATACTTTTATGTATTACTTTGTATGATATACTTTATGTATTACTTTGTATGATATACCTTTATATATTACTTTGTATGATATACCTTTATATATTACTTTGTATGATATACTTTATGTATAAATTTGTATGATATACTTTATATATTACTTTGTATGATATACTTTATATATTACTTTGTATGATATACCTTTGTATATTACTTTGTATGATATACTTTATGTATTAGTTTGTATGATATACCATTATGTATTACTTTGTATGATATACTTTATATATTACTTTGTATGATATACCTTTATGTATTACTTTGTATGATATACCTTTGTGTATTACTTTGTATGATATACTTTATGTATTACTTTGTATGATATACCGTTATGTATTACTTTGTATGATATATTCTATATATTACTTTGTATGATGTACATGTATATATCACTTTGTATTATATACCTTTATGTATTACTTTGTATGATATACCTTTATGTATTACTTTGTATGATATACTTTAACAAGTACTTTGTATGATATACCTTTATGTATTACTTTGTATGATATACCGTTATATATTACTTTGTATGATATACTTTATATATTACTTTGTATGATATACCTTTATGTAATACTTTGTATGATATATTTTATATATTACTTTGTATGATATACATGAATATATCACTTTGTATTATATACCTTTATGTATTACTTTGTATGATATACCTTTATGTATTACTTTGTATGATAAACTTTATATAGTACTTTGTATACTTTATGTATTACTTTGTATGATACACTTTATATATTACTTTGTATGGTATACCTTTATGTATTACTTTGTATGATATACCTTTATGTATTACTTTGTATGATATACCATTATGTATTACTTTGTATGATATACTTTATAAATTACTTTAATTGACTGCTTTTCCTTGACTCATTGTCATGTATATACTCTTCTTAGCTGATAATTTCTTATTGTTAGTTTAAGCACATTTTATGTCATTTTGCATTTGAGGTTAAATTTCTTTATAATTTTATCCCTTTATATTCTTACCCTTTTATAACTTTTTTTTACTGAATGTTGTTTAATTACTAGCTTTTTATTAATGATTAATGATAACATACCTTCAGGTTTAGCATCAGTCTTTTCAGCAGCAAACAGACCAATGGACTGTGGGGGAGGGACATCAGGAAGCACCCCCTTTGTTGTGACTATCTGCACTTTTCGTTTAGATCTCGAACGTGTAGATGGAGGTGAAAATATAAATGACTGTCTTGGGGGTGTTGCTGTATGAAGAAACACATTACAAGTTTATGGTTGGATGACTTTTATGAAACATAACAACATTACACATTAACCACTTTTTAAAACCTATTTTTTTATTTTATTTTTTACTGGAAAATACATTTTTCTATTTGTAAAATAAACTGTTCTCCAGCCTGTCACTATCAATGTTGTAACTTGTATCAATGTTGTAACATATTATTTTCAGACAGAACCATACCAAAGGAAACTGGCAGTTTGACATGGCTTCAAATCAAAACAGCCTTGTGGATTGATTACTAGATGGAATCATACATGTGTACCTTGTCAGGCTGTGTGATTATTTTAATGGATCTACTATAGTAGAAAGGTCTATGGACAGGTGGAAATGTTTTCTGTTCAACCACCGACTGAAAAGCATTAAGTTCTGAGTTTAGCAGTCTTTGAATTCTGAAAATAGCATGCGCAGCGTGCTTGCTTTAAAGTTAAGAGCAATCAAAGTTTGAATTTTGTTTAATACTTTGAAAAATAATGGTATTGATGAACAGGATAACAAATCAAAATGCTTTTGTTTCTTTTAGTAATTCTTTGCATAATTTCAGACCTTCAAAATGCTTTCTTCAGCTTGAAGCTGCTTGGGGGTATGATAAAGATCAAATCCTTTTCATTAGTATTATCGTCACTTTTTCAAAGAGAAATGGCAGAAGGTTAAAAACAATGGATTTACATAAGAAAAACAGAGACTATGCCCGTTCATACATCACAACAGTTATACAAAAATTTCCATATTTGCAGTTTTGCACAAAAATCTTCAAAAAGCTGTAAAATGGCCAGTTTTTATCGGATAATGATGAAATTGTTTGCTTTCTTTATGTAGATTTTAAATCAGTTCAGCTCATATTGCCTCTACCTGTCCATATGCTCATATTGCCTCTACCTGTCCATATGCTCATATTGCCTCTACCTGTCCATATGCTCATATTGCCTCTACCTGTCCATATGCTCATATTGCCTCTACCTGTCCATATGCTCATATTGCCTCTACCTGTCCATATGCTCATATTGCCTCTACCTGTCCATATGCTCATATTGCCTCTACCTGTCCATATGCTCATTGCCTCTACCTGTCCATATGCTCATATTGCCTCTACCTGTCCATATGCTCATATTGCCTCTACCTGTCCATATGCTCATATTGCCTCTACCTGTCCATATGCTCATATTGCCTCTGCCTGTCCATATGCTCATATTGCCCCTACCAGTCCATATGCTCATATTGCCTCTACATGTCCATATGCTCATATTGCCTCTACATGTCCATATGCTCATATTGCCTCTACCTGTCCATATGCTCATATTGCCTCTACATGTCCATATGCTCATATTGCCTCTACCTGTCCATATGCTCATATTGCCTCTACCTGTCCATATGCTCATATTGCCTCTACCTGTCCATATGCTCATATTGCCTCTACCTGTCCATATGCTCATATTGCCTCTACATGTCCATATGCTCATATTGCCTCTACCTGTCCATATGCTCATATTGCCTCTACATGTCCATATGCTCATATTGCCTCTACCTGTCCATATGCTCATATTGCCTCTACCTGTCCATATGCTCATATTACCTCTACCTGTCCATATGCTCATATTGCCTCTACCTGTCCATATGCTCATATTGCCTCTGCCTGTCCATATGCTCATATTGCCCCTACCAGTCCATATGCTCATATTGCCTCTACATGTCCATATGCTCATATTGCCTCTACCTGTCCATATGCTCATATTGCCTCTACCTGTCCATATGCTAATATTGCCTCTACCTGTCCATATGCTAATATTGCCTCTGCCTGTCCATATGCTCATATTGCCTCTGCCTGTCCATATGCTAATATTGCCTCTACCTGTCCATATGCTCACATTGCCTCTACCTGTCCATATGCTCATATTGCCGCTGCCTGTCCATATGCTCATATTGCCTCTGCCTGTCCATATGCTAATATTGCCTCTACCTGTCCATATGCTCACATTGCCTCTACCTGTCCATATGCTCATATTGCCTCTACCTGTCCATATGCTAATATTGCCTCTACCTGTCCATATGCTAATATTGCCTCTGCCTGTCCATATGCTCATATTGCCTCTGCCTGTCCATATGCTAATATTGCCTCTACCTGTCCCTATGCTCACATTGCCTCTACCTGTCCATATGCTCATATTGCCTCTACCTGTCCATATGCTCACATTGCCTCTACCTGTCCATAAGCTCATATTGCCGCTGCCTGTCCATATGCTCATATTGCCTCTACCTGTCCCTATGCTCACATTGCCTCTACCTGTCCATAAGCTCATATTGCCGCTGCCTGTCCATATGCTCATATTGCCTCTGCCTGTCCATATGCTAATATTGCCTCTACCTGTCTATATGCTCATATTGCCTCTACATGTCCATATGCTCATATTGCCTCTACCTGTCCATATGCTCATATTGCCTCTACCTGTCCATATGCTCATATTGCCTCTACCTGTCCATATGCTCATATTGCCTCTGCCTGTCCATATGCTAATATTGCCTCTACCTGTCCATATGCTCATATTGCCTCTACCTGTCCATAAGCTCATATTGCCTCTACCTGTCCATAAGCTCATATTGCCTCTACCTGTCCATATGCTCATATTGCCTCTACATGTCCATATGCTCATATTGCCTCTACCTGTCTATATGCTCATATTACCTCTACATGTCCATATGCTCATATTGCCTCTGCCTGTCCATATGCTCATATTGCCTCTGCCTGTCCATATGCTAATATTGCCTCTACCTGTCCATATGCTCATATTGCCTCTACCTGTCCATATGCTCATATTGCCTCTACCTGTCCATATGCTCATATTGCCTCTACCTGTCCACATGCTCATATTGCCTCTACCCATCCGTATACTTTTAATAATCAAGATTGTTGAGGCTGTATTTTCCAATCTTAAGAGTCGGAAGCATTTAGAGTGATTCATCATGAGAGGGTCAAGTCTTAGAAAAGAGAATCTTGTCTTTAGAAATTGCTTCACTAGTAATCTAATGCGTATTAGCGACGTCACTTTCGCGGCGCTTACCAATTGACTTTTCAGAATTTAGGTGAATATTTTGTAACTTCAGAAAGATTGACTTGTATATTTCGCTGTATGTTAAAGGAAAGGTATCGTCCCACAAATACATCTAAAAAAGAAGGCTGGTAACGTCACTTCTGGTTCTCAATTTCCCCTATTATTGGCTAGACATCTGCAATGTTATCGACCACACATCTGGCGGACCGAACATAGAGGTCTACATGTGCTATCGATAACATCACAAACTTCTCCCATTCAATAAGGAAAATTGAAAACTGGAAGTGATGTTACTTACCACCACGGCGGCGTTCACTTCTTGATTTATTTATGGGACGATACCGTTCCTTTAAATTTTATAACCATGACACCCACTGACAAATGCCATTGGTTAAGGCATAAGGACATGAAGAGGCAACATTTGCTAAATTGCTTTAAAATCATCAATCATGATGAAAATCTGTTGCAATAGATTTTTAGTCCAAAAACTCCTGAAAGCCTAAGCTTGAACAAAAACATCACTTAAAATCACTCATCAATAAACAAACAAAACCTTCACTGTTAAATACCCATCCTATTTGTAAATTATTACTTCAAACCTGACACTGAATCATAGTGAATACTTTTGTCCTTGTGTTGAGTGTGAAAATCAGTGCACCTGCAGTGAAATTTGTTAACTATCAACGTCAGATTATGACCATGGAAAGTGAGGTGAAGTGTGTGCGAAATTCCAAGTGTAATTGCTGATTGCTTGTGCTGGATTGTGGTTTCTCTTGTGAGCAATAATAGACCACAACAGACTTGAGGTTTGGTCGGGGCTTAAGACAAAGAATGTATTGCACGGTTTAGAGTTAATGTAATCATCAGAGTAGCAAACATTGTCATCAAAATTAGATAAAAACAAGTTGACCATTTTACAGGATTAACTTTCCAGGTACAGTATCAGGCATCAGCAAATCTAATCTGTTTGATGCAAATATCGACGGTGATATATTACAGGGCGACCTTTGTATTTTCATTTGTAAATCTTTTGTTTTTCAAATGTCTATCATAATTCTTTGAATTGGTGCAGCAAATCTGACCAACATTTTTTAAGTCCTTGCCATACCTCCCAAAAAATTCTAGCAGGAATAGACTTTCCCAAAAATTTTGATGACTCAGATTAAGGAAAGAACTCTAAAGAATTACATACAGATTTTGCACTGAATGCTCAGTCATACATCTTAAAGTTTGCATAAATCACAAACTAAGTGTTATTTTCAAAATTTAAAAACTGATCTGTTCAGATGGTAATACACTTTCAAACAATATAGAAATTGGTACTGTAACATGTCCAGAAAAGAAATCTTTCGTTTTTCAAAAATTTACAAATAACCCCTACTAGTTGAAACTAAAAGAAATACTCATTGTAAGAAACGTACTGAATTGTTGTTTTAACAGTTCCTCTTTAGTGAATTTTTCTGCCTCCTCATCGGAGGAAATCGATTCTATTGCAGGTCTCGGAATGGGTACCACTTCCTCATCTACCACAGGAGGTGCTGCAGGTAAAGAAGTTGTTTCTTCTGGGATGACTGGTAGAGGTTCTTCGGCTGATCAAAAGATTTAAAAGATCTTTCTAAAGTTTTGCCAACATTAACATTTCAATAACAGAAGCACTCAACTTAAAATTAGGGGCTTCATTACTGAGAATAGTCTAATGTTTCTCTTCCAACAAAAACTACTGACTTACCTCAATGCTACTTAATCCTTTAGGGGAGCTGCAGTAGCTAGGGGGTCGGTCTCGTACTCAAAAGATATCGGGACTGAATCTCAGTCAATGCGCTGTGCTGTGTCCTTGAGCAAGACACTTTATCCCATTTGCTACAGTGCATGCAGTTGCGAGTACTAGTTTTGTTTGCAGAATTAACCTGCAATGGGCTGGTTTCCCCATCCAGCAGAGTCAAGTACTTTTATCTACCTCTTATCACCATGGAAACTGGGTATAACACAGGCTCTATAAGCCCTACCTACACTTCAGTTTATCATTACCCTAGTAGTATAGGTGTGTATTTTCCCATTGTGTTCAAGCGTAATCGATGTCAATTTTCAGATGGTTACCGTATCCCCCAAAAGGCTAATATATCTGTACTTACAGTAATAAATGGGGGCCACCGCGATTAAAATTATGTTCTTTAAAGGAATATTCCCATGAAATTTCATTTTTATGTACTGTATCTGATAGAGAAAACTTTAAGAAACAGATTGGTAAAATTATGGTGATATTTTATTCCTAGAAGAAATTACTGAACTTTAAAGATTTTTCTTAATTGCATTAAAATGACTTTTTACTGAGTCTCATCATTATGATGTCATCACAGCACTTCCTCTACTAATCTTTATGTATTTCTTTGAAAAATAATCACCAATTTTTTATAAATCAAATATAGGTGACTATATTAGATGGGAAAATATTATTGTAAATTCTATACTACACTATTTTTAATAATTTTGAAGAAAAAATGTTCCCAATCATTTAGTAAATACTAAATTAATTTTCAAAGTAATACATAAAGAATAGTACAGGAAGTGCTCTAATGACATCATAATGATAACTCAGACCAACAATGATCTCTTTTACATGGACAAGAAAAATCTTTAAATTTCAATAACTTCTTTTAGGAATAAGACATTAACTTGGTTTTTTACCAATCTATTTCTCAAAATGTCCTCTATCAAATATATTAAAATGAAATTCCATGGGAATATTCATTGATAAAAACACAAATGTGTTAGAACATCATCCTCGCCTATCGGTTGAACTTTCCTTTAAATAGGTCAATGACAAAATATTAGCCATTAGCTGTGACTCTCCTTAAAATCCAAACTACAAACCTATATACAATTAATAATATAACCAATGATCCTCCCTGAAATAAACCTGCCACATAGTGATAAGCAGTTCATCCAGGGTTTACTTGTAATGAAACACCTACAGTACTTGAATTAAAAGCTTCATTGTTTATTGTAAGCACAGTGAATTAGGCTTGAGGTGGCTTGGGCAATGATGGGTGTAATTTGAGTAACTTATGTCTGGAAACTTTTCAGCAAATGCAACCTGAGCTTAATTGCTCGTGGTTTTAAGATAAAGAAAAAGATAGGGAAATGTCTGGCGTGATCTCGTTTTTTAAACATAGGTCTGAGTGTAAATATTTTTTTAAAGAGAAGACAAGCTAATGGCAATGGTGTGATACTTGCTTTGCGTGTGTAACTTATCTTTGTCTTAGCCAGGTAATCAATCAACTTAATTGTGAAAGCAAAATGGTGGGTTGTTTTTTTCTCTTACAGTTTTAAAGGGGACAAAGTCTGACATAATCATTATTATATATGATAGATTTAAAAAAAAAAAATTCTGACCCAGTTTCAAACCTCCTGAAGCAATCTAACACAATTCTAGTAATTGTTAAAAACTTTGATGCTATTACTATGAGAGCTGCCATTTTGATTTTAGAACATGCTGAAAATGATGTCATCAGCCCAACAGAATGTTGGAATGCTTTGAATTTCTTTATAATCTATCTCAAGTTTTCTAGCTCATGAAAAACTGTTTTTCTTTTGTAAGGGGCAAGGACATTTGTGTATATGTGAAATTATCAAAACATGCTGTTAAAACTTTGCACCACATCATTTTGGAATAGGAACTTTAATACAATTTATAGAAAAATGCATTAAAATTATTGTCCATGTTGGGGAAATAGTGTCATCATGCACAAGATTAAGATTTTAATACAGAATTGAATAAAATGTGGTGTAGTTGGTTTAGATGTTACTCCTCTATCTATAAAATGAGGATTGTATCAGACTTTATGTCTACTTCAATGAACATGGAAATTGCAAAACATTGGCCATTTTATGAAAATCAAAGATTATTATAGGTGGAGGGTGCAAGCTACGGAACAAAGTTCAATGGCAGGTCAAAGTTCACAATTACTTATTAATGACTACTGACAAATGATCTCACCAGTTTCAATAATTTCAGCAGGCTGTGGTTGAAGCATTGGTGAAGGAGATTGACTGCCATGTGATCTCAACGACATTCTAAGGGGAGTCTTCAACATCGACCTCTGACCTTCAGGTCGTAGAACTAATCCAGGGCTTGTCTGGACTGAGATCTCTGTCCGTTCGATTTCAGCCTGCTTTTGATAAGCAAACTCTTGAAAAGGTGATGTTTGGATCTCGACGCTCTCTTGGGTCAGTTTCGCCAACTGCATCGGGGCAGCAAAATCTTGTGACGGCACTGACATGATGTCATCTGACTGATTCCTTTGTGGTGGAGTTGGAAATGGATGTACGTCAAGTATATATGTAGATTTGTCAGGCGATGACATGGCAGTTGCCTGGTCTTTGGGTGGGGATATCCAATTGGCGATAGTAACAGGTATGGGATGGATTGGTGGTCGTGGGTGTAGGTCATAGTCTAGTGGTGGCATATCACCATGCGGAAGCCTAAAGGGCTCAATTAGAGAAGTAGGTTCAGAAACTTGATCTGTAGATGGTAGAAAGGAAAACAAGTCTAACAAACATGATTCTATTTATGAACAGCAATCCAAACCATGGTGGAGGTTCAGATAATTGACCTCTCTGAGTTAGTTGAGTGACAAGCTTTTTCAACTAATCACCGCACGAATTTGCCTAGCAACAAAATATGCCCTAAGTAGGGCAAAAATCCTACGCGGCTTTGGTACAGTGCAACTGGCTAGTGGCATAAGCTCATGTAATCAATGCAAAATACTGCACAAAATAAATTTCTGCACACACAGACCGATTGACAAGATGGTAAACAAAAATTAAGCCTACCAGCTTTGTAATCCAATTCCCGTTACCCATAACAGTTAGCAAACTGACTTTTGTTTATTCCTTTTGCTAAAATTTCTAAAGATCTGGGGAAGTGCCATAAATTGATCAAAGCTTGCAACAGGCTACATGAACATCTGAATGTCAATGCATAGGACATGAATGATTTGAGGTTTGTTTGCCCCACTTGCTTACCGCGCTAGTGGGTGTGGCCTATTTCCTTACTCAGAGAGGTCAATTTAGGTACACACGAATGTAACTCAGCTGTCATTTAAAAACGTTTATCAGCCAGGCCTTAAAAACGGCTGCCCATAAACTGCAGTTTCAGGGAATCAAAACTTATATATTAAACATAAAAATCCTCATAGAAATAAAATGACAAAAAAAATTCCTAGCTCTAGCCCTCTTAAAGGATTGGTTTAAATCAAGCATCTTATATGAAAGATGGCATCAGTAGAAACATAAGCAAAGGAGCCACATCAATCTTATTCTGTTAAAAAGATATTTAAGTTTAAAGTTCTGCCATATCTGTGTAGTAATATTATCAAGAGCTAATACTTCATCCTCACTTTTTTAAATAATCTTACCAGATTCTGTTTTACTAATTTCCTGGATATCCAATGGTTTTCAAGCCACAAAATTGCAGAAAAAACTGATAAAATACATAAAGACTTTGAGGAATCTCAGAATGTGACGTCACAACTAGTCTGATTTCAGACATTTCTACACAAATGATACCAAACTTAAATATCTCCTTAACGGAATAGGATTCTTGAATATAAGATGATTTTGCTTGATCACTAATCCTTTAACTAAAACCATAATTTGCAACACCTAACTGTACAAAGAGTTTATACATAATTAAAAACATTATTTACATAAGAATATATGTACAGCGTTTTGCCTGTTCATGTATCACAAATTTTCATATGAACACTTTTAAATGTCAAAAACTGATTTTGGCTATCTGAAAGCCTTAACTGGAAATCTACACAATGTATTTAATACTACCTTTGCCTGTCTTAAATTGACTTCAAATGATAGAAGGTGTTGTTACAAAAGGTGCACAGATTTTATACATACCTTGGTTGGCTTCTTCATCTTCACCATCAATTATCAAAATCTCTGATTCTCCTTCTTGCTCCTCTAGTACATGTTCTTTATTCTCTCTGAAATGTTCGTTACCCATCTCCATATTTTCCTCATCTAATTCCATCTTCTCGTCTATGCCCAACACATCTTGATCAATCTCCCCTTCATGTTCCACCTCAGATCTATCATGTCTTACACCAAAATTAAAAGTGACCTCCTCATCTTCTTCAGCATTCTCCTCCCTCTCTTCCTTCATTACTTCCTGCACCTCTTCCTCTAAATCTTCAGCGACCCCTCTCACCCCATCTCCAGACGCTGGCATCTCCACTTCTTCAAACATTTCCATATCCACCTGTCCCACCGGTGTCTCTACTTCGTTTAGTGGATTCATTTGCTCCTGCTGGATAATCTTCACCTCTAATTCTTCCGTGTGTTCAAATTTCTGCATCTCATCTTCGTCATCAAAGAGTTGTTTTTGGGATACCTGGGATATGATCGATAATGGGCTCTCCTGCTTATGTCCTTCTTCCATGACTGCCTGAGGCTCTTCAAATACTTCCTCGTCAATGACCGGGGAACCTGACGGAGGGGTACCCCACTCTGGACTTGGGGCCCTCTCCATTTCTTCCAAATCCCCCTTCTGTGGGGAGGGCATTCTATAAAAAAAAAGAAATAGAGAAAATAAAAAACATCACATTCCAACTAGATCTGATAATTAGATCCTCCCCTGGCCACAAAGAGCAGCCACTTTATGCATTTATAGCAACACATCATTCTTCTATGATAAAATATACAAAATAAAGATATTTCTTCAAGTAAAAGTACCCAGTTACATGTTTTGGGCCTTGTAATGAAGTTGGAGTCGGTAGCTCAGTTGGTAGAGTGCACGGCTGAGATGCTGGAGGTACCGGGTTCAAGTCCTGGTCTAACCCGTTTTGCCACAGCTATGCAAACAGATACGCCGAACATCAAGCAGAAGTACGTCGTTTGCAGCTCCTGCTCCTCATTCAGCTGTTTAGAGAAGTGGCAATGGTGGAATGGCGCTCGCCATCCTTCAGAAGGGACGTTGAGCCATCAGTCCCGATGGTTCTCTGATCACTTTTCGAAAAGAGAAGTGTGAAAATGCGGTGTTCATCTACTTCCCATCCTGGTCCAGTCAAGTTTAGGGCACTGATCTCGAGCTGCCGCCTGAAGGAATTGACTGGCGCAAAATGAGACGATGTAGAATTGTGATATTGCACGTTATAAGACACTGATACGATACAAACTCTAAAATATGTCTTACGGAAACCTACCTTATTTGAACCTGCAAGGGGGAGGGGCTGGCTGATTTTGTATCCTCTTGAAAACGAATATGCTTGACAGGTGTTGCTGTGGTCTCCGCAACAGACTCCTCTGGCTCAGCTGAAGAAAAAAAAACAATAACAGATTTTTAATTGCTAATCTTTGCGAATTCTCAGGCATTGAACAGAAACCTCAGCCCGGTCCAGGAGAACACCCACTTTTAAGATATTTTGAAATACAAACTTTTGGGATATTTCACGTATCGCTCATGTCAAATGACATCATCTTTTTCAAGAGGGATGCCATGACAGTTCTGTTTAGTCGCATACTGCAGTCTGAACATCACTACTCCTATAATAAATTGACTTTTATCTATATGGTTTTTCTGTTTTAGGCAGAAACCGAAGTTGTTTCAAGCCAGGATATGTCGATTATCACCAATTATTGCTTTAGGTTTCCACATTTACCTAAATAAAATGATCGGAGAGAAATTGGTGACAAGATGGAGTAAATAATTTAAATTGAATTTTACTGATGCAAAGTTACAGTGCACAAAATGGACTTATCCAATTTTTTTTCATATTTTAAAAATGTGAAAGGTAAATATGTTTCATTTTACTTCTATGTTTATCTAAAAAGAAGATCAATTTTGGGTATCTTAATTTTTAGGACGCCCCGGTCCAGTCAAGTTCATGGCCCTTATCTTGGGCTGCTGTCTGGAGGATTTGACTGCCGGACAAAGAGAATTATGTGTAAGTTGCGCATTAAAAAAAGTGATACAATATCATATACTATCTTCTAACAAGAGGTGTAATTCTTACCGAAGGAAAGGATATTTTTCTTGAGTGGTGGTGGAGTCGGAAATGCAAACTCCACAGTAGAAAAGCCTGAAATTAAGAAAAGAAAATAAATAGAAGAGAAACCTAAAATGATTAAAATCCATTTGCCACTGAAATATGCCTCACATAGTCATAATTAGCAACATATTACTCATCCACTGAATGGCTTTTTTACTTTTCAACCTTCCATTCGCTATACATCTGCCATTCCACATCTACCTACCCATCTACCCACCTACCCTATCCATCTGTCCTCCCCATCCATCTTTCCATCCTCCCCACCCAGCTCTCCTGCACACTTTAAGCATCCCTCCTTTATCTACCACTCCCCACTACCTTCTCTCCACATTTATGTACCTACAATACCTCCACTGATTGATGCTTCCTGCACTCTAACATTAACTCATTTATCTCACCATCCATCATACACCTACAAGTGTGTAAATTTTATGCAAATAAAAACCCAGTCTATAATCCTCTAAAAAAAGCTTTTAAAAAGAATGCAAATAATTCTGACAAACTTAGTCTTCTTTTCGTGTATAATAAATAAAAATTATATTCAGTTCTATATAGCACTTTCCTACAATCACACTCAAAGCGTTTATACCTTTTGTCCAATCGTCTCACAAGCTAAACACATTTTCAAGTCCCTGGGACTATTCTCATCTGTGCAGCCATCACAGCGCAGCGGTTGCTAAACCAATCAGGTATTACCCTGTCCCGTTCCCTTACGTGTATGCTGAGTACCACACAAGAGGGCAGGTCCCATTTGTTAAAGTCTTTTGTATGACCCGTGACCCGGCTAGGAAACGAACCCACAACCGATAGCTGAAAAGCAGATGCTCTACTAATTGAGCTAACCTGTGGTATATAGAAGCTACAGTATATCCTCAATTGAGCTAGCCTGTTGGTATATAGAAGCTACAGTATATCCTCAATTGAGCTAACCTGATGGTATATAGAAGCTACAGTATATCCTCCTAACCTGTTGGTATATAGAAACTACAGTATATCCTCAATTGAGCTAACCTGTTGGTATATAGAAGCTACAGTATATCCCCCTAACCTGTTGGTATATAGAAGCTACAGTATATCCTCAATTGAGCTAACCTGTTGGTATATAGAAGCTACAGTATATTCTCAATTGAGCTAACCTGTTGGTATATAGAAGCTACAGTATATCCTCAATTGAGCTAACCTGTTGGTATATAGAAGCTACAGTATATCCTCAATTGAGCTAGCCTATTAGTATATAGAAGCTACAGTATATTCCCCTAACCTGTTGGTATATAGAAATTACAGTATATCCTAAATTGAGCTAACCTGTTGGTATATAGAAGCTACAGTATATCCCCCTAACCTGTTGGTATATAGAAACTACAGTATATCCTCCTAACCTGTTGGTATATAGAAGCTACAGTATATCCTCAATTTAGCTAACCTGTTGGTATATAAAAGCTACAGTATATCCTCAATTGAGCTAACCTGTCGGTATATAAAAGCTACAGTATATCCTCAATTAAGCTATAACCTGTTGGTATATAGAAGCTACAGTGTATCCTCAATTGAGCTAACTTCTTGGTATATAGAAGCTACAGTATATCCTCAATTGAGCTAACCTGTCGGTATATAAAAGCTACAGTATATCCTCAATTAAGATTTAACCTGTTGGTATATAGAAGCTACAGTATATCCTCAATTGAGCTAACTTCTTGGTATATAGAAGCTACAGTATATCCTCAATTTAGCTAACCTGTTGGTATATAAAAGCTACAGTATATCCTCAATTGAGCTAACCTGTCGGTATATAAAAGCTACAGTATATCCTCAATTAAGCTATAACCTGTTGATATATAGAAACTACAGTATATCCTCAATTGAGCTAACTTGTTGGTATATAGAAGCTACAGTATATCCTCAATTGAGCTAACCTGTTGGTATATAGAAGCTACAGTATATCCTCAGTTGAGCTAAAGTGTTGGTATATAGAAGCTACAGTATATCCTCAATTAAGCTAACCTGTTGGTATATAGAAGCTACAGTATATCCTCAATTGAGCTAAACTATTAGTATATAGAAGCTACAGTATATCCCCCTAACCTGTTGGTATATAGAAACTACAGTATATCCTCAATTGAGCTAACCTGTTGGTATATAGAAGCTACAGTATATCCTCCTAACCTGTTGGTATATAGAAGCTACAGTATATCCTCAATTGAGCTAGCCTGTTGGTATATAGAAGCTACAGTATATCCCCAATTGAGCTAACCTGTTGGTATATAGAAGCTACTGTACAGTATATCCTAATTTCACATGTTCTGTGGCAAGGCATAAAGGGTCAAAAAGGGGTTGTGCAACAACCCAAAATAAGTAAAATATGTTACAAAGGTCCAGATATTTAGGCAATGGCAATTTGTCTATTTTGCTCTTCAGTTCAATTTAGCCTCTGGACACAGTGTATAACATACTGACAATTTGAGCACAAAATATTAATATTTTAAGCCATCACTATTCTTCGCATCAGCGACCACTCGAACCCTAAGTTTGCATACACTACTGTGAGGGTTCTATAGGACAAAAACTCTTTACTTGGAAATGGTGGCGGCAATGGCGGCTCTGGGCTGACACACTTTGTAGGACTTGGAGATCTTCTGACAACATTCCGCACCTTCAAAATGGACTGTGGAGTGGGTGGAGCTGGGGCAGATCCTGCACCAATCAAAGGAGTCCTCTGTCAAAAGTGATACAAATTCAGTTTAACATGTAACCATGAACATCAGTAAACGAATGTGTTCTAAAGCTATTCCTCTTCACCTAAATGTGCTTATAAAATCACAAATGGTAAAAGAAGCCCAGCAAGTCATTTCTTTAAAACATAAATAAATTTATGTGAATTATATTGAAATGTTTCTAAGATAATAAAGATAATGAAGATCAAAAGTAATGACGGAGTTGGAATTAATTATCAAATTTCCCACGGTTCTCAATATACATATCAAAAATCTTCCCATAAGAAATTGCTACAGAATTAATATCAATGTACTGAATTCATCTTTATATACTTCCCTCTTTCACAATTGAATGTACTTTTCATCCACAATTACATGGGGAATGTTTTCAGTGCACATATTTTCCACATATACTGTTGTTTAATCAAGAAATCTTAGGGAGAAAAAAAAACCTATTTTCTTCCGTGGATTTCTTATACGAAACCGTAAATTTTTTCCAGCTACGAGAAAAGATGAATTACACGGAAGAGCACAGACAATACCAGTAAGAAAGACCATGAAAACAAAAAGGTGGTGATGAATTGGGCATGTGATAAGACAAGAAGGTGGTGATGGATTGGGCATGTGATAAGGAGAGAGAATGGCCATGAATACAAGAAGGTGGTGATAGATTAGGCATGTGATAAGACAAGAAGGTGGTGATGGATTGGGCATGTGATAAGACAAGAAGGTGGTGATGGATTGGGCAGGTGATAAGGAGAAAGAATGGCCATGAATACAAGAAGGTGGTGATAGATTGGGCATGTGATAAGACAAGGTGGTGATGGATTGGGCATGTGATAAGACAAGAAGGTGGTGATGGATTGGGCAGGTGATAAGGAGATAGAATGGCCATGAATACAAGAAGGTGGTGATAGATTGGGCATGTGATAAGACAAGGTGGTGATGGATTGGGCATGTGATAAGACAAGAAGGTGGTGATGGATTGGGCATGTGATAAGACAAGAAGGTGGTGATGGATTGGGCATCTGATAAGGAGAGAGAATGGCCATGAATACAAGAAGGTGGTGATAGATTAGGCATGTGATAAGACAAGAAGGTGGTGATGGATTGGGCATGTGATAAGACAAGAAGGTGGTGATGGATTGGGCAGGTGATAAGGAGAGAGAATGGCCATGAATACAAGAAGGTGGTGATAGATTGGGCATGTGATAAGACAAGGTGGTGATGGATTGGGCATGTGATAAGACAAGAAGGTGGTGATGGATTGGGCAGGTGATAAGGAGAGAGAATGGCCATGAATACAAGAAGGTGGTGATAGATTGGGCATGTGATAAGACAAGAAGGTGGTGATGGATTGGGCAGGTGATAAGGAGAGAGAATGGCCATGAATACAAGAAGGTGGTGATAGATTGGGCATGTGATAAGACAAGGTGGTGATGGATTGGGCATGTGATAAGACAAGAAGGTGGTGATGGATTGGGCAGGTGATAAGGAGAGAGAATGGTTATTATGCCAAACTTGCACGTTCATAAGCTCCAGAGGGAAGAAGAAAAAGAGGAAGATCAAAAACAACTTGAAGAAGGACAGTTGAGAAAGAGAGGAAGAAGCTTGGGTGGAATAGTTAAGAGGGAAGCAGCCAAATTTGCCACAGACAAATGGAAGAAGCTATACTTCATGAAGACTCAATCTCCAATCAGGAGAAAAAACTAGTAAGATTACGATAGATATTTACAAGAAACGCACCCTTTTCACTGGAGGTGTCTGCAACAATGATAACGCCTCATTACCAGTGTAGTCCAGATGGTGAGGGCTGCAAAACATAAACAAGACAAAATATCAGCAGAGATCATATTCAAAGCATTTTTATTAAAAATAAAGGCTACGACAGACGGATGGAAAAGATGCTATATCCCCTCTTCAGTAGCTATATTATATAGCTATATAGCTATATATATATATATATATATATATATATATATATATATATATATATATATATATATATATATATATATATAGCTTTATATATATATATATGTATATGTATATATATCTATCTATATATAGCTATATGTTCATGTATATGTATATATAAACATATATATATAAATATATATATATATATATATATATATATATATATAACTTTATATATATATATGTATATGTATATATATCTATCTATATATAGCTATATGTTCATGTATATGTATATATAAACATATATATATAAATATATATATATATATATATATATATATATATATATATGTATATATATATATATATATATATATAAATATATATATATATATATATATATATATATATATATACATATATATATATATATATATAAATATATATATAGATATATATAGCTATATTATGTATACAGGGGATAAACAGTTATATTCAAACAAAAGCTAAATCAAACTAAGTAGAGAAACCAACCGCTTCATTTCAGGTTGTTGTCGATGAGGTGATGTCATCGTAGCCCTGATCCGACTGATCTGGCTCAGCAGATGAGCTGGTGCTGTGGAAGGATTCCATATGCTTGTATCCTGTTCTGAAGTTTCAGGGGTAGATGAAAGACTGGGCGAATCTATACAGAGGAGAAATGATAACAATTGTGCATAGAAAGTGATTAGAGAGTGATAGATTATCTACCTGCTCTACAAACTTGGCTTAATGAACGTGTTATAAAATTCCTGCAAATATTGATCACTAGCTATAAAATCCAATCACATGTACTTCCACCTATAACAAAATCGCACTCCATGACCGTAGTGACAAATGTAGAAGCGAATGGGCAAAAGCTTTTCGTTTGACATAATGAAGGATATGCATTGACAACTAATGTTTTAATGCTTTTCCTGTCGGTGTCATTTCTTGATTATTTACAGTTTATATACTTTACTGGTTTTGGTTATAGAATTCCAGGATATTAATCATAGTAGTATGCGTTTAAACAATTCGTCAGTATATCAAAATGGAAACATATTCGCCATTCTGCTGTTGAGAGAAGTGGCAATGGTTGAATGGCGCTTGCCATCCTTAGAAAGGGACATTAAGCCATTGGCTTTAATGGTAGTATAGTCATGATAGTCACACCCTGCCTGCATGGTTCTCTGAACACTATTCGAGAAGAGAAGCCTGGCCAGTAATAGTAGTAGTAGTAAGTAGTAGTAGTAAGTAGTAGTAGTAGTAGTAAGTAGTAGTAGTAAGTCACAGTAGTAGTAATAGTAGTAGTAAGTGGTGGTGGTAAGTAGTAGGTAGTAGTAGTAATGTAGTAGTAATAGTGGGTAAGTGGTAGTGGTGGTAAGTGGTAGTAGTAAGTCCAGTGGTAGTAATAGTAGTAGTAAGTGGTAGTAGTAATAGTAGTAGTAATAGTAGTAGTAGTAGTAGTAGTGGTAGTAAGTAGTAAGTAGTAGTAGTTAACAGTAGTAGTAGTAGTAATAGTAGTAGTAAGTAGTAGTGGTAGTAGTAGTAGTCATAGTAGAAGTAGTAGTAGTAGTAGTAGTAGTAGTAGTAGTAGCAGTACTAATAATAATAAAGCATTTTTAAAGCATCATCTATCTATGCAAACATAATCCAGATGCTGACAAAGGAACATAGCAATGAAATTACACAAAACATGAAAATAATTCAATAAAATACATATGACAAACACCAGGAATGTAAACAAATCAATCATAAGCACTGTTGGGCAGTATGTTTTAGGATTGTTCTTAAAGGTATTTAAAGAAGTGCTACAGTGAATGTTTAAAGGAATAGAGTTTCATAGTTTATGTGCAGCTACAGAAAAGGCCTTATCACCAGAAGCTGTGGAAGTTCTTGAAATACAGTAGCTAGAAGACATTTATCTGCAGACCTTAGGCTGCCATAATTTGAAGTTGAATAATCCTTTACCTGAGGCAACTTACCTTTTCTTTGACTTGGTTCGAGGTGTGATGGGCGTTCCAATGAAAGGCTCCAAGTTAGTGCTAGCAATTCTAGGACTGTAAAATGAAATGGGAATTAAAGAATGGCTTTTATAAGATTTGCCTTACACAATTTTAGAAAAATAAGGACATCTAATTGTCCCCCTCCCGCCCCCAAACAACAACCAGAGGGAGAAATCCAATGTGGTTCTGATGCTAACTTTGGTTTGTTTGTTTCTTTGATGAGGACTTAACAGCACCCAACAGCGAGGGTTAAATTGTGTCTGAGAAGTTAAATCATTCCAGAGGTTGGAAGAAAAGAAAACAGGAGGAGTCTGAGAGAAGTACGGAAGCTAATATCCAGGAGCTTGGGATCCTAAGAGGAAAAGCAGGGTGCAAAAAAAAGGGGGAAATGCAGGTATAAAAGGAAGTGGGAGAGGGTGACTACATGTGAATATGGTTGTAGAGGAAGGCACAATGAAGGAAGGAGATAATTTCAACTAGAGGGTTTTTCTGAGAGAATTCGGCTATGGAGTTGTGAGGGGTGAGGGAAGCTCTGGGGAGGTTGTACAGGGGGCAGGCAAGGAGGACGTGGTGGACTGTGAGGGGGTACTGACAATTGTTGCAGAGGGGTGGGGGAGCCAGTAAGGAGGTTGGTGTGAGTGAGGTAGGTGTTACCTATTCTAAGGCGGGTAATGTAGATGTTGTCGATACAGGAGAGATTGTGAATGATGGATTTGGTCGAAATGGTGGGATGGATGTTGTGGAGTTTGTAACCAATTTTCTAGTCCCATGATGTTTGCCAGCGGTCATGAACACAGGATGCAATAAGCGCTTTGATGTCAGAAGGGGCTTTGGGAAAGGGGGTGGAGGGGAGGTTGAGGGCAAGCTTAGCGACTGAATCAGCTCATTGCCGGGGATGCCAACATGGTTGGGTATCCAGAAGAAAATAATACTTTTCCTGCAAAGAGGGGACGAAAGGAGATATTCAAGTTTAAAATTCTGTCTAATCTGTGTAGAAATGGCTGGTGTAGTAAGTCTACTATGAAAAGTTGACGTCTTTGTTCTCACATTCTTAACAATTTTCAATGTATTTTAAAGGAAGTTTAATTACTTTTTTCACTGCTTGAATTATTTCCCCCCAACTCTCTTCAGGTGGTATATTATAAACACCCTGCCTAGATTCAGTTTTACTACTTTTTTGACAAAACTCATGGTTTTCAAGCCACAAAATCAAAGGACAAAATATGATAGAATACATAATGACTTTGAAGAATCTGAGGCTATAACAACTCAACTAGTCTGATTTCAATCGTTTCTATACAAATGATACCAAACTTTAAACTTTGATATCTCCTTGACGGGATAAGATTTTTGAATGCTTTCTTCACTATTTTGTTTCTTTTGGCGTACGATATACAATAGACTTGCTTGAACCCTGAACTAATTAATCTGTTAAACAATAACTATCTGTGACCAACAACTTTTAAGTGTTTTAAATATTTCACAAAGCTGAAAGACCCTAGCTTCTTTGGTAACCCCGTCTTCTCTTCCTGGATCTGCCCTGTAAGGTACTGTCAGGAGTCTTTATTGATAGTTACAACCAACTACGTAACTACATATTAACAGTTGAGGAACTTCTATCAATAACCATGAATAAAGAAAAATAAAACATTTAGATATAGAAGTTACCCTGGTAATCCCCACACAATTGATTCAACTTGAAAATTTGCATAGAAAGGCATGGAAATTCAAAAAGCAATAATATCTTATTTTTATCAAATCCGAGATAATGTTTTGCTTGTTTTCATGATTTTTGGTATATTCTACAGAAATATTTAGCTACCATTCTGACCTACTTCTATATCTTTTGAAACTTTTTAGAAATTGACAATTTTTAACGGAGACATGAAGTCAAATATTATATGATATTTGATGGAGAATTACACAAATAAACCAACTACCAAAAATCCAATCATAAAATCTGATTCCATTTCCCAACTTATCCAAATTTGAAGTTGTAAAATGGGCACCGCCATTTTGTCTAATTTTGTGTTGAAATCATGCCAATGATGACAAATTGCCCTGTGTGCTAGCACACATAATTATTTCTTTAGAATTCTCTTTGGAATTTTCTTTCCAAAACGCAAGTTCTAAGGGCTGAAATAATTAATATCATACACTGTACGTTTGGTTTGGTTTGTTAGTGTTTAACAGCACCACGACAGTCAGTCAGATCATATACAAATAAAAGTTAATTGACCCTTGTAAAGAAAAAATTACTTCTTAGAAGTTAGAAAATGTGAAGAAATAATCAAATTAATATTCTTATCTGTACTGAGTGTATGACATAATTTTTTAGAGGGCATAAGAACAAAATGGCCGCTCCCATGTAATTTATACCGCCATAATTAATGTTCTGATAAATCAGACAATACATGCTTAATTGTTTTATACAATGAGAAATTTCTTCAGATGACATAATTATTATTTGTGTTATATCAAATGAAAAAAAAAAGTAACACTTTATGTCTCCTTTAATTGATATATTGTGCAACATTACATATAAATGTAAAAACAAAGAAAATTACATTCTAACAGTGCATTTTGGAAACAAACCTACAGCGTTTTGCAGGAATCTAATATTTCCATGTTCTAAGAGAATTTTCCTTGGTGTCCCAAAGCCGTTCATCACTCCCGAGCAATAAACCATTTCAAATCTGAATTGGCAATTTCCGGAAAACTAATTAAAATAATATCATATGGCCGAAATTCACGTGTCCATAATTGACCAATCATATACTGGGGAAACTTCTTGACCAATCAAATACTGGAGAAATCTTGGCCGTCTGCACAATTCATGCATGGTATGAAACCACGCGTATGAAAAACATGTTTTCAAGGGCACCTACATACGTACGTTATACATGAAGGAAATACGCACGCATATTGCTGCTTACAATTTTTTCCTCAAAGCTGCACCTGATTGGTTGGGAAACAAAGGAAAAGGTCCCCCAGCATTTGATTGGTCGAAGTAATGAAGAAATCATGTTCGGCTAAATTCGGTTTGAAAAGGTCTATGAGAACACATACCTCTGCGTCTTTGGAGAGGGCGTCCTTTCCTCTGCCATGCACTCTCTGGCTTCCTCAATTTGCTCCATGACCGCGGTCATCAGCAGAGCGTGTGACAAAACCTGATTTGTCTTGGCCGGGTTGATTTTGGTGGACAATGGTTGCGGTCTTGGAACTGTTGAAAGAGGACATGTAAAGAAACACTTAAATCCAGAAAATACCGGGATGAAAAGTTTGTTGGTATACAAAACTTCCAATATCGATATATTGCTCAGCACAGTATATATTGGTATACTGAAATTAGTTCCTAACTATATCAAGTCCCATACAAGGCTGAGTCCTGTACCCAGGTATCTGGGCACCCATCTTACAGTTTGGACACGGAATACAAAGATACAACTACAGGCATAATGTCCTGTGGAATACTCACAAGTACTAATGTTATCTGTAAACTGATGACCAACAAACTTGGTGTGTATTGATCCAACCAATCACATACTTGCTTAAAAATTTGAATTCATGCAACACTCAGACTTATTTCTTACCTTCCTTTCGAAGACCCCTAGGTCGTGAGGACTTGGCCTGGGGATTGAAGATCAGTTTTCTTTGTACCTCCGGCATGAGTTCCTGACACTTGCCTAGAAGAGCATTCCTTGCAAATGTTCTCTCCTGAACCACTGGATCTGTCTCAGCCTTGAAAATATAAAAGTGAGAGAAAAAATTTCAGAACAAAATTAAAACAAATATTCCTTTTAAGGAAATAAATTCAAATTATATGACAGTTCAAAATACCAATAAAAGTGTTGAGATTGGTGATGTTCAATTATAAACACAATTTATATGATAAAGGATTAGTTTAGTGGTCAAGCATCTTATATGGAAGAGGACTTCAAAAGAATCACAATGGTGAAGACAGCATTCACAAATCTTATTCTGTTAAGCAGATATTTAAGTTTGAAGTTTGATATTATTTGTATAGAAATGTCTGAAATCAGACTAGTTGCGATGCTGCCTCAGATTCCTCAAAGTCTTTATGTATTCTATCATATTTTGTCCTTTGATCTTGTGACTTAAAATCCAGTGCATATGTCAGAAAAGTAGTAAAACAGAATCTAATAAGGGTAATTTTAATTTACCACCTGAAGAAAGTTCAAGAAAAATAATTCAAAAAATATCAAAGGTAAATAAATTTTCATTAAAATACATCAACAATTGTTCATGTGAGGATGATGGCAACAGCCTTCCGTAGTAGACTTACTACACCAAACATTTCTATACAGATAAGACAATGCTTTCAACTTGAATATCTTATTAAAGGAATACAAAATTTAAAAGATTTCTTCACCAGTTTTTTTTAAACTTTAAAGTCCTCTTTCATATAAGACAAACTTGCTTGACCACTGAACTAATTCTTTAACATACACATGTGTTTATTTGTTTGTGTGATGAAGGCTTAATGGCACCACAACAGTGAGGGTTAAATTGTGCCTGAGAGGTTAGATCATACCAGAGGTACGAAGAAAAGAAATTAGGAGGAGTCTGAGAGTAGTACGGGACTAATAGCCAGGAAGCTGGAATTGAGAGAGGAAGTGCAGGGGTGGAAAAAAGGGTGCAAAAGTATGTAGAGGGGGTGAGAGAGGACTAAATATGGCATTAGAGGAAGGCACGATGAAGGAAGGAGATCATTTTATCCGGAGGGTTTTTCTGGAAAACACGGCTATGGAATTGTAAAGGTGAGGGAAGCTCTGGGAAGGTTGTGCAGAGGGCAGGCAAGGAGGACAAGGTGGACTGTTTGAGTGAGATGGCAATGGTAATTGTTGCAGAGGGGTGGGGAAGCCAGTAAGGAGGTTGGAGTGAGTGAGGTGGATGTTACCTATTCAGACCTGCCAACCTTTAGGATCACCAAACTGTATTCTGGAACTACAAAAGGTGATAAAAAAACTGTGCTCTTGAAACAAAATGGTTATGTGGCTGATGTCATTAATATCACTCACAAACAAATTACAACATGCTTGAAACACTGTTAAAACTGGTGTAGAGATAGTGGATGGTGGAAAAATTTGTATGAGTAAAAAAAATAAAAAAAAATAAATAAAAGAATTAAAAAATAATAATATTAATAATAAAAATATAAATAAATAAATCGTATTCTGGTGCCAAAAACGCAATATTGGGATGTGGATGTCATCGTGGGAGTTTGTTATCAATTTAGGAGTTCCATGAGGTTTGCCAGCGATCACAAACAAGCTACGTTAAGTGGTTTGATGTCAGTAAGGGTTATGAGAAATGGGGGGTGGGGGATGTTGAAGGCAAGCTTAGCTGCTGCATCAGCTCTGTCATTGCTAAGGATGCCAACATGGCTGGGTATCCAGAACAAAAGAATACTTTTCCTGTAGAGGTGGGAGGGAGGGGGCAAAAAAGGAGATTATGGAGGAGGAGGTGGGGTGTTAAGTTATCCCATTTAAGATTGAGTAAAGAAGTAAGGACAGACTTTGAGTCTGAGAAGATGGCAAAGTGGCTGAGCGGGAAGTACTAAAAATAGTTGAGGGTGAGTAGGATGGCCTTGGCCTCTGCCGAGAAGATAAACTAGTAGCTGGGAAGCCTGCTACTGAAGGTGATGTCTTGGATGACGGCAGCAGCAGCTGTTTTATCGCCTTCCTTGGAGCCATCGGTATAGATGGAGGCGTAGTTTGAAAGTTGGTCTTTGATTTGGTTCTGGAGGTTGATAAAGAGGTTGGGGTGGGTTTGGGTTTTGTAATGAGTGGAGAGGCCCAGGTAGATGGAAGGGAGAGGGTGGCCCAGGGAGGAAAAGTGGGCAAGGAAAAGGTGCCAAGAGTGGCAGGGTTGATGTCGAGATGGTGGAGGTCGGGTTTGATGTGTAAGCTGAAAGGAGAGGATTGGGCTAATGAAGTTGTATACAAGGTTTTGGGTGATGGTGAGGGCTCTAAAAGTGTAGGAATGGCTAAGCATTCTACACCTTAGCAGAAAGGGGGGTTCGTTGGCTTCAACGTGTGAAGGCTGGTGATGAGGGAGGTCCTATAGGTACCCAGGCAAAGCCCGAGGGCTTCATTGTGGATGGTGATGATGTGGTTGAGGTAAGAATTGTGAGCAGCACAGTAGACAATACAGCTATAGTCAAGCTTGGTACAAATGGTGAGCCTGAAGATTTTAAGGAGAGTGTGGGGTTCATCCCAAGTGGTGTTGGAGAGGAGGTGGAGAAGTTGAGGGAGCTGCTGTTGCATTTCTGTTTCAGGTTAGTGATGTGTTGCTTGTAGGAGAGCTTGTGGTCGAGGGTTAAACCCAGGAACTTAGTATGGTCAACTTTAGGGATGTGATTGCCATTGAGCACGAGGTTTGGGTTGGGTGGATGTTGTTGAAATGACAGAAGTGCATGCAGACTGTCTTGTTTTTGGAGAATTTAAAACTCTTATTGTTGCACCAATCTTGCAGCCAATTGAGGCTATGTTGGAGCCTATTTTCAATGAGAGAAAAGCTAGGGGAGGAGCAGAAGATGGTAGCCCACGTAGAAGGCACGTTTGATGTTGGGGTCAAGGTTGTCCGCAATGTTTTCAATGCTAAGGTTGAAGAGAGTAGGGAAGAGGATGCTGCCTCGGGAATGCCCTCTTCTTGGGGGTAGGGGTTGGAGAGGGTGTGGCTAATATGAACTTGGAACTGCCTGGGTGAGAGGAAGTTTTGAATAAAGATGAGAAGGCAGATTGTGTGAAGCTTGCGGGTATATTTCCAAGTAGTGTCGAAAGCTTTCTCGTGGTGCAAAAAGATGCCAATGAGATGTTCTTTTTTTGCAAAGGATTCCCTGATACAGTGCTAGCGGGAATGAATGTGTCATTTACATTACCTTGGAATGCACTTGACAGGATTAGGTGGTAATGTTAAGTCGATTCCTGCATTCCCTATTGTGCCAGAAAATAATCCCCTCTAATCAATAAAACTCTGTAAAGCTGGTTTGCGTTAACCACAGAACTATTGACAGGGATGTTGTGGTTACCTAATCCTTTCAAACCAGTTCCACTGACAACAACGTAAACCTGCAGTAATACACACTAGTCAATAGCGTAGTGCTACTCATTGAGACTTCTGTTCGCAAATGGCAATTTTTTTATTATGGTCGTCAGTATAACATCGTAATTAACCCTTAATTCATATCCCAATATTCTTTTTTGTTTTCCGCAGGTACGTTTCAAGATGAGTATAGTTTGGTCAAATTCTCAACGTTTTTGTTTTGTTTTCAATATGCATGATCTTTTAAGAATACATATTTTTGTTGCCCACTTATTGCATGTATAAGACAGGTTGTGTGATGGAAATACAAAAAACAAAAAAGTGCTAACACTTCTTACTGCTTTTACTAATATGTCAAGAGAAATAAATAAATACAAAAACCTCAGCAAGTTTTATTTCATACATGCATTTCTTTCTTCCATTTCCACTTTATGAATTACTGGATTTTCCTAACAAGTTGTCATTCTAAAATGACAGCTAATTTCAAACTTCCATTTGTTTGCATGTAAGTGGTTTTGTCCGCCTTGAAATAACATTATTTTCTTCTAACAAATATGTTTAGTTGAATTATTGTTTTTGGTTCCCTACTAACGCGTTTCTTGAAGCGTAAATAATTATTTTTGATGGAAACAACTTGAACACAAAACTTGGTGAAAATAAATGTGATCGTTTATTTGATGGGTTGAGGGAGAAGTAAAACTGATGAGAAATATACGGGAATGCTTACCCCCCCCCACCCCTACCCCCCCCCCCCCCCCCCACCCCACACAAACACACACTTACGCCCGTGCGCCACTACTGGTCCCCTTCAAAAGTATTGTTGAATTGTTGAGCCCATTGTCGGCCCTGCTTTTGTAGAAATTCTTTTAAAAAATAGGTCAATCTTACGAGATCGTTACATTTTCTAGAATCTAGGCACACCCCTTACATCCAGTTTCAATTTCCATGGTAACCATCCACGTTGAGTAGAAGCAGGAGTATAAGCAAGTAAACTGTGCCCTGGGCATTTCTTAAACATCTGGAAATAATTATCGCCGAAGGCTTGTTGCGCAATTCCCGCAACCTTATGAAATTTGCCACGTGCAAGAAAATGATATTAGTCCATCGTAACACAAAGTTACGGCGTGGTTATAAGGAATCGTGTGTAGTGCCAGTTGTCTTTCAAGTCCCCCAGTCAAAAAGAACGATACATTAAGAATACATTTTATCAAAAGTCAAGAGCAAAAGAAAGTCGTAATTGTATGTATTTTTTTTTTCCTTTTTGCAGAAATATTCAAAATAAATTGTAAGGAAAGGGATATTTTCGGAACACCGAGGACTTATTTACATCAACGCCCAACGATACATTGTGATAAGTTGCCCAAGGTTCTTGTACGTACGAGAAAAGTTTGTCTCAGCCAGAGTAAATGTGACCATAAAAGGAAAATGGGTGTGACCAAGGAGTCTGAACATGCGCGTTTACAAGCCTGGGGGAGATGGAAAATTTTACCATGCCCAACATGTCAAACGAACAATACACACATTGTTTTAACATAGATTTTGGATAGCTATGGACCTGGGTTTTGAGACCTGGTTGTTAAGTTATGTACATGTATAGTAGGCTTATAGTTACGTTGCGACAGAGCGGGAAATGGAAAGTCTACAGGTACTACGATAACTCTTAATTTTTTAAGCCCGATTTTAAAGTGATATTAATATGGAATACACATTAGAAGAAGTCAAAAATATAAGGATTTGGAAGGCATTGAGTGGGTAAATTTGAATTAATAATGATTTCTTCAGGGATTTCTTAGTTATTTACGTTCAGCACATGCATGATTGTAAATGCTGGATGAGCTGGTAATGGTATAAGAAAAAGCATAGCGAATGTGTTTTTCCTTCTTTATTTTCAAATAAAAAAGAACACTTGAGGAAATATTTTTCTCTCTTTTTCTTTGTTTATCATGGAATTAGGAACCTGTGGAAAAAGATATTGATTGCATGTAGATATACAAAAGAAATGAAGTTCACACACACAATACGGGCTAGGGGTCTACTACACCGAGTCTTAAACCTATTGAAATTTCGGAACTGACAAAGGGCCTTGGTCTTTAATCCCTTTTAAACATCCTTGTAAATCTTTTGTGTGCGTCGAGCAACAGCAAACCTCGGGGATTAAACGCAATTACAAAAGAATTGATCTCATTGTCCCCGCGAAACATTAAACGGATTGTTCTGGTTCGTAACCACGGATAAACTGTACTTAAAGTGGACAACTTAAGCTGGTTTTTTGATCGCGATTTCCCCGCATTCTTAACAATAGTTAATCCGATCGCGGTTATACTCCATGGACGGCGTGAACCATGTGAAACGTGGGAATGCATGACACATTCGTTCTCGCTAGCACTGTAGCGGTGTCGAGCGTGATTAACTGGTCCAAGGTACTGCAACATTTCCGGAAGCCGCTTTGGTGAGGGGAGAATATTCTGTTGGTCTCAAGGAACCAGTTTAGTCTCTGGTTAATAATTCTTTCCATAATTTTACAGCAGGTGATGACAATGAGGGGGTAGCTGGAGGGGTCGGAACTGTTCTTCCCGGTTTGGAGATAGGGGTAGCTGTCCTCTTGATAGGGGTAAAGGAGTGTGAGGACCAAATGTGGTTGAGGATGGTGAGTAGAGTAGCAGTGGCTTTGTTGGGAAGGTGTTTCATGAACTGGTTGGGGATGTTATCTGGGCCCTTGGAGGTGCAGCCAGAATAGTGAATGGCTTGCTTTAATATAGAAAGGGTGACCCACATCATTGCTATGATGTCATGATGCTCACATCTGTAAATGGTGTGATGACGGAGTAAATTTCCTGTATCTATATTAAAAAGATACTGCTTCTTAGTTCAATTATTTGACAGGTACATCAAGAATCAGTCAATTTTGGTTTAGGGGCTGATAAACCATTTAGTTTGATTCTGCTTTTAGCAAAAAAATATTTACAAAACAAAATATTGTAGTAAGCATCCCAGTCTCAACTTTCGAGCCTTATTTAAAAGATTATTATTTTGTTTAAATCAACAATTTTGAAAAAGATTTTTCTAAGATTTTCTATGAGTTGGAGAAAATGGAAAACACTTGTTGGATTGATTGTTTTATGATAGCTTTTTGTATTCATGTATGTTCTAAATGGATAATAAAACAAAATAAAATTTAATAAAAGTTTGTTTACAACTTACATAAAAAGATAAAAAGAATCAGTCCAAATATACTTGGTACAAGTAACAAATCTTCTTTCAATATGAAACATAGCATTATCATTCTGGAGATCAGATTAATTCTGGACTTCCCAAAAGCTGGAAGAATTTTGTTGAAGATAAACTTACCATGACCGACTGGAGTTTCATTTTTTCGTTCAGTCTGATAGCATCCACAAATTGCGCCCTCTGTAGATGGTGGATGACCAGAAGCTCTTGCGAGTTTGGTTCTGTGCTTTCCATCAGATATTTCCTCAGAATTTCATCTTCTCTTTCTCGAAACGGCAATTTCAAAAGCTGGTCCATTGTTTTAGCTGTAAATGGAATGAAAAGCAAGCAAAGAAAACATATTTACTTTTAAAAAGTTTCAATTCAAGACAAATTGCATATCATAAGCTTCGCAATTTTAAATGTTATGTGTTTAATTGACAACGAAACGGCAATTTCAAAAGCTTTTGTTTTAAAATGTTATTTACTTTCAAAAAAGTTTAATTGACCAAATGTATCATAAGTGCTGTTTTAATTGAGAAATTTGCATGAATTTTCACTAGAACTTATTCCATCTAGCACTTGATGATTGTCGGTCTACTAAAACCCGAAATCCAGATGACATTCCATTACATGCCATTTTGTCCCACATGTCTGCCACTCTGTCCCTCATGCATGCCACCTTGTACCACATGTCATCCCAGCCTGTCATAAATGCCATAACACCACCAGGGTCAGATGGGAAGTGGGACAGGGTGACAGGTCATGCGAAACAAGGTGGCATCATGGCATTTATGACATGCCAGGTGGGACAATTAAGGTGTGTAGCAATTCTTCACACTCACAAGATCTCAAAAGATCTTAAAACATTGCTTCTCTGGAATTTGAAAACTAAATATATTACTTTTTACTTCTATTCATCTGGTAAAGTTTAGAAAAGTTTGTTCCAAAGCTTATCACGGTCTTTATGACATTCATCAGATTGCCAGATATCTAAATGTAGATTCTATGAAAATCCTTATTAATGCTTTTGTTATAAGTCACATTGATTATTGTAATTCACTTCTTGTTGGACTACCTGATTATCAACTTTACAGAATTCAAAGAATACGTAATGGTGCTGTTCGCTTGATTTTTAGACTACCAAAATTTTCTCACATTAATGCTGTTTTAAAGTCCCTTCACTGGTTACCAGTCAAACAAAGAATTGATTATTAAATTATTTTACAAGTTTTCAAGTGCATTAAAGGCCTTGCTCCCAATTATTTATGTGAAATGGTAATTGCAAAACCATCCCACTATGACTTTTGTTTCAAGTCCCCATTTGTTCCCCGTATTAAGCATAAAACTCTTGGCAAAAGGGCTTTTGCTTATAAAGGTCCTGGGTTGTAGAATTCACTCCCAACTAAACTTAAATGTATTGATAAATGTATCCCTGACCTCCTTCAAAACTAAGCTTAAAACTCTTTTGTTTAAAAAGACATTTATCTAATGTGCATTGTATTTCTATTTATGTTGTCATTTCTGTATTCTTATTTTTGTTTTCGTATCTAATTTCCTTGTATGTACAGTAAAGCGCTTTTGAATGTTTTTACAAAATTAGCGCTATATAAATTAATGTATTATCATTATATTATATTTATTATTAATTGTATTATTTATTCACCAAAATAAAAGTTCTCTTCAACAGGTTATCAAGTTCAAAATTTGTTTCATTGAATATAGAACTGTATGATAATAATTTTAAGGAAATTAATAAATAGCTTGGCTACTTTTGCAAAACATAATTATAAAATAAATCATTTTACTATAGTCACATTAAGTCGCTCACACTCAGCAATAAGCAACTTTCCTTATACGGACATGTAGAGATTTTATCTTCACCAGAAAGAGCCTTTAAATAACTGTTTTCTCCTGCTAAAATAGAGGTCCGTTGGAGAATCAAAGCCTCTTCGCCATATTGCGCTGTTCTGCTAAGATAGAGGTCTGTTGGAGAATCAAAGCCTCTTGGCCATATTCTACTGTCCTGCTAAAATAGAGGTCCGTTGGAGAATCAAAGCCTCTTGGCCATATTCCACTGTCCTGCTAAAATAGAGGTCCGTTGGAGAATCAAAGCCTCTTGGCCACATTCCACTGTCCTGCTAAAATAGAGGTCCGTTGGAGAATCAAAGCCTCTTGGCCACATTCCACAGCCCTTATACAACTAACTTCCATAAAGGATTCAAAAACAACAAATTAACATCAGAAAATTCAAAAGATTTTCTGATTGTGATGTCACAATATTGCAAGAAAATATACATAATACATCATAATAAGGCCTGAAAATCCCAAATGCTGTCAAAAACATTTTGAACCAAATTTGATGAAAGGTTTTGCTGTTTTTATTGTTTATAGCATATTTTCTTAAATGAACATTACCGTGAATTTTCATTTTCATATATATGTAAATATATAATAGAGGGCTATAAAAGAAACATTTTGGAGGTAAAAATTATCTTGATATCTTTTTCCTTTTAGGAGTTACTGCATTTCAAGTATTGCACAATTGCATTGAAAGTGACCTCACAGTGTGATGACATCATGGCGAATCAAAGGCACATTTGTGTATTTCTTCGAAAATTCATTGCCTTTTCCTGTATATAACTTACAAGAATGTGCTTTGCCAATTTGCTCATGAACACTCATAAGTAAAAGAAAATTTTTTTCTTTCTTCTTTTACAAAAATACATAGGAATTGTCTTGAATCTGCCTTTATGACATCACATTATATATTGAGAGGTCATTTTCAACACAACACGTGCAATCTTTGAAATGCAATAACTCCTAAATGACAGAAGATATAAACATGATTTTTACACCAAATTGTTTCTTTAATATGGCTCTATCATATATACGAAAAGAAAATTGGATGGGAATATTCCTTTCAAATATGGCCTACGACCAATCATCTTACTTTGCTGAGATCCCAGGAAGAGGTGGTACAACAGTTCTTCGGAGGTCTCCTCATCATAATAATCCTGCTGGAAATGAAAGGCCTCTGCGGTGAGTCTGGGGAAGAACATAGGTTGCACATTTTATAGCCTACACATTTAATTTGCTAAAATTCCATTCAAAATTTCACTATAAACTGCGATGAGTCTAATGAAAGAAATAGGCATGTGCATGTACTTTTCACGACCCACACACTTTAAACTGCAGAATATTCCATTCAAAAATTTCCCTTTCAACTTTTGACCTAAAAAGGGTTTTTCATGATGATATCAGTATTACAAAATCAGCAAATTTTTGTACCAAAACTAGCTAAATAATGTCATAAAATTTGCATATCATAACACTTATTACCTGTAAGGATGAAAAAATTTATCAAACATAGTCAGGCATGTGAGTGAGAAATTTTAAAATAACAGATAATTTGTTACCGCAACTTACAGAAGAACACCAAGGTCACTCCAAAATGACGTTACGTTAAAAAAAATTGCGCAACTAGTACGGGAAAGGTATTGATTTTCATGTCCAAATCACACCATCAATTTTTCCAATCTCCATTAATTTTTGACACCTTTCTCGAGACCATGAGTTTTGTGTCCGGGCCTGTTTGTAACACTACCCGAGATTTGCAATAAAATCATTTCCACAGCAAGAAAATCATCACTAAAATCATCACTTAAGTACACAATACAAATCCCTACACTGTGTGCAATATAAAGCTCAGTGCATAATCGTGTCTTGACGTCGACGACATGCCTGGAAATGATGTCCTTTTGTCAAAACCTTTTGAAATAACTGCCTTCTCAAATTGGATTGCATATACTTCTCTGTACTAGAATTTGATGTATGTGCGGTACGTTTGCAAAGATAAACAGGAAAGATATGAAGAAAAACACTACATTCATCGAAACATTAAAACCGGGCAGGATGATGTGATTAGCGGAATTCTGTTAAAGAACAGAGGTCTCACTCACATGCTTGCAAATAAAGATACATAATTTAAATGCCTTTCAAATAGAAATGCAGAATTGCAATATTACCAAGGAAATTCATTGCATTTTGAACTCTTTTTCTTGAAACTTTGACAAAATATAAGCACACAAAGCACACATATGCTTGAGCTGAAACCTCATCAGGGCAATCAAGCCAGAAATAAATTTCATTCGTGTCCTCTCCAAAAATTGGTTACGATTTTTACAAATCATTTCTAAAAAATTGGCTACTCAAGGAAGCATATTCCGACCCTATTGATTTGTCAAAGGAAGGAATATTCCCATGGAATTTTCATTTAACATATTTGATACAGGACAATAAAAGAAACAGATTGGTAAAAAAACAAGTTAATATCTTTTTCCTACAAGAAGTTACTGAATTTTAAAGATTTTTCTTGTCTGCGTAAAGAGATTGTTGGTCTGATCTAAGTCATCGCTATGATATCATATTCTTTATGTATTTCTTTGAAAATTAATTTTGTATTTTCTAAATCATTTATAAAAAAAAAATTCTTCAAAAATTATTGAGAACAGTGTAGAATAAAATTTATATTTATGTTTTTTAATCTGTTCATGTAACTGATATTTGAATTATGAAAATTTAGAAAACAATGGGCTTGTTGATGGACGTATATGCTGGTAATGGGGCTAGTTGGGGAAGTTATTTTAAATTACATGAGCTTTTGTGGGATGCACTTACTTTTCCCCTTTCTTTAGATTTTCACATTTTACTGCAAGCCTCAAAATATCTTTGAGTTGTATCAGACATTTTGGGTGACGTTACTACCTCACCCAGTAACTCAGAATACATGAAAGAAATCTTTATAAATGAAACACATCTTTCATTATATCCATTGAGTTACAAAGAAAGGAAAGACCCATGACTTGCCCATGTAAATGAAATGTTAAAATATCAACAATGTATCGTTGTGGCATAATGCAATTATTTGTTATTTCTTCAGTCATTTACTTACCTAACTACCCTCTCTTTTCATCTTAAAGGATTAGTTTAGTGGTCAAGTTAATTAAAGAAAGAAACAAAAAAATGGTGAAGGAAGCATTCCAAAATATTAATCCATTAAAGAGATAACTATATAGTTGTGACATCACATCCTGGTATCTTCAGTCTTTACGTATTCTTTCATATTTTCCCCTGTGATTTTGGGGATTGAAACTATTGGATACGCCAGGAAAGTACTTGAAAAGAATCTAGTTAAGGGTAATTATAATGTACCAGCTGAAAAAGTGGAGGAAAAATTGTTATGCAAATAACGAATAATGAAATATGGGAATATTCTTTTAAACAAACATTGTACGAACCCATTGGCTAATAAAACAGTAAGATCCAACTTGATGTCATCAGGTGTCTTGAGAGGGGGATGAACAGTGCGCACATACTGAAGAGCTTTCTGTCCTTCTCCATGGTAGAGGAAGGATCGGATGATCGCATCGTGTTGCCATGGAGACAAGTTCCTCTCGGTCATCGGATCAAGGAGAAGATTGAGAGCCTCCTGCAAAAGAAAGGAGTTCTCATTATAAAAATAACATATCAAGCAGATCTTAAATTTGGTTTTTGTAAGATATACTATAAAGACTTCATATCATCGATAAGTGAAACAAAACTTAAAGTAAGCTGACCAAAGTTTGTTATCATGGTATCCAATGAGATTCACATGTGATGTGGATATTCTGTTAAAAAATGTATTACTATCATTAATTTTATTGTTATAATTTATTGTTATATATTTGTGCTGTGCTCAAAAAGCTCTTGCGGTATAAAACACTGTCAGATTACAAAATTACCAAAAATGATAAAGATATTAATTATTCACAAAACGTCAAAAGAATTAAAGTAAAATCCAAAGTTAAATGAAGGTCCTAATATTTAATAGATGAAGTAATACAATGATACCATTACAATAATCACAATAAGTCCATTGAAATTCATATAGATACAGATACAAAAGGAACTTTTTCATATCTCTGTAACGCGACCTTCAACATATCCCATAAAGTGTGGGCTTCTAAAGATGCTCTGCAAAAATATGGAAAGAATATTAATCTTTTATCTTCTTCTTTACCGCGGCAACATCGTCAATAGTTCAAGATATTTGTTGAAAAGTCTATTAAAGACGTATGAAATTGTTCCTCTTTCTGTAATTGAAAGTTACGCAATACCCTTGACCTACACTTAGAGTATTTATTTCAGCTAATGTATTCATGTATTAGTAGTTGTATATAAATATTAATGCTTGTTTGTTTGATGAGGGCTTAACGGCACCACAACAACGAGGGTCAAATTGTGCCTGAGAGGTCAGATCATTCTAGAGGTAGGAAGAAAAAGAAACAGGGTGAGAATGAGAGAAATACAAGAACAAAAAGTCAGAAAGCTGTGATAAAGAGAGGAGGAGCATGGGTGGAAAAAAACAAAGTAGAGAGAGGGGGTGGAAGAGGAGAATTAAATATGGTTGTAGAGGAAAGCATGATGAAGGAAGGAGATCATTTTAACCAGAGGGTTTTTCTGGAAGAACTCAGTAATTAAGTTATGGGGAGCGAGGGAAGCTCTAGAAAGGTTGTACGGGGGGCAAGCAAGGAGAGCGTGATGGACTGTGAGGGTGCAATGGCAAATGTTACAGAGGGGTTGGGGGAGCCAATAAGGAGGTGGGAGTGAGTGAGGTGGGTGTTACCTATTCTAAGACGGGCAATTTGAACGTTGTTGATAGGAGAGAGGTTGTTGATGGTGGGTTTGTTCGTAATGGTGGGCTGGATGACATGGAGTTTGTTATCAATTTGTGAGTTCCATGAGAATTGCCAGCGGTCACGAACAAGGGAAGTAATAAGCGGTTTGATGTCAGAAAGGGTTTTGGGAAAAAGGGTAGGGGGATGTGAGGGCAAGCTTAGCGGCTGCATCAGCCCTGTCATTGCCAGGGATGCCAACATGGCTGGGTATTCAGAAGAAAAGAATACTTTTCCTGCAGAGGGTGGGCGAAAGGAGTTTTCAAAGGAGGTGGGGTGTGAAGTTATCCCATTTAAGATTGAGTAAAGAAGTAAGAACAGCTTTTGAGTCTGAGAAAATGGCACAGTGTCTAAGTGGAGAGTACTCAATAAAGTTGAGGGCAAGGAGAATTGTCTTGCCTCGGCTGAAAAGATGGACGGGAAGTCTGCTACTGAGGGTTATGTCTTGGATGATGGCAGCAGCAGCTGTCTTGTTGCATTCCTTGGAGCTATCAGTATAGATGGAGGTGTAGTTTAAGAGTTGGTCTTTGATTTGGTTGTGGAGAGTGATGAAGGGGTTAGGGTGGGTTTGGGTTTTGTGATGAGTGGAGAGGCCCAGGTGGATAAAAGGGAGGGGGTGGCCCAAGGAGGAAAAGTGGGCCAGGAGAAGGTGCCGAGAGTGGCGGGATTGATGCCGAGATGGAAGAGGTCCAATTTAATGTGTAAGCTAAAGGGAAGGGATAGGGTTTTAGTCCTATCAAAGAGGGTGGGAAAATTGGGGTACCTAATGGGGTTGTAAACAGGGTTCTGGGTCTTGGTTAGGACGCTAAAGGCATAGGAGAGGCTAAGCTTTCTACATCTAAGTAGAAAGGGGGGCTTCGTTGGCTTCAACATAAAGGTTGGTGATTTGGGAGGTCTTGTAGGTACCTAGACAAAGCCTGGGGGCTTCATTTTGGATGGTGTTGATGTGGTTGAGGTATGAGTTGGGAGCGACACAGTAGAGAATATTGCCGTAGTCAAGTTTGGCACGAATGGTGAGCCTGAAAATTTTGAGGAGAGCGTGGCAGTTCGCACCCCAAGTGGTGTTGGAGAGGAGGCGGAGAAGGTTGAGGGAGTTGTTGCATTTTAGTTTCAGGTTGGTGATGTGTTGCTTGTAGGAGAGCTTGGGGTCTAGAGTTAAACCCAAGAACTTTGTGTGTTCAACTTCAAAAAGGGGTTGCCATTGAGCATGAGGTTCAGGTTGGGGTGGGGGTTGTTGAAATTGCAGAAGTGCATGCACACTGTCTTGTCTTTGGAGAATTTAAAACCGTTATGGTTGCTCCAGACTTGCAGCTGGTTGAGGCTGAATTGGTATTTTCAACAAGAGGAAAGCTAGGGGAGGAGTAGAAGATGATGAAGTCATCCACGTAGAGGGTACATTTATTGTTGGGGCCAAGATTGTCCACGATGTCATTAATGCTCAGGTTGAAGAGAGTGGGAGAGAGGATGCTGCCTTGGGGGACGCCCTCTTCTTGGGGATAGGGGGTGGAGAGGGTGTGGCCAATACGAACTTGGAACTGCCTGGGTGAGAGGAAGTTTTGAATAAAGATGGGGAGGTGGCCTCTGAGGCCGATGGTGTGAAGTTTTCGGGTAATGCCGTATTTCCAAGTAGTGTCGAAAGCTTTCTCAAGGTCGAAAAAAATGACAATGAGGTGTTCCTTTTTTGCAAAGGATTCCCGGATAGCGGTGTCAAGCGTAATTAACTGGTCTAGGGTATTGCGACGTTTGTAAGGGGAGAGTATTCTGTTGGTCTCAAGAAACCAGTTTAGTCTCTGATTAAAAATCCTTTCCATAATTTTATAGAGACAGCAGGTGAGGGCAACGGGGCGGTAGCTAGAGGGGTCGGTACTGTCCTTAATGCATTTGTAAAATTTATTGCAAAAATTTACAGAAAAATACTTGCAAAATATACACCAAAATACAAACAGCTAGTCACCTTTCTGGTTCAGATACGATATCCAGCCAATATCATGTGCCGCCTCCCACAGCCTATTTTTGTTTCATTTTAGGAAATAAAAATTTTCAGCAAATTACTTTAATATTCAACCCCCCCTCCCTATGCATGCACACACAATACCAGTTCCTCATTCTTTTTTGTAAATTGAATTATAAATGAGCTTCTAACATATTCAAATTACAAATAATTCAAGCGACCTCCTTCCTTTACTACTTTTCATTACCTTTAAGTGTCATTTATGGACCATGATTGTAGAGAAAGTATTAAGGACTACACGTAATTATATTTCAGGGTAAATGTGATTTATTTTTTCGCAATTTAAATAGCATTAACATTCATTACTTTATTACTTATACTACACAAATTCTTCTTTTACTTCCAATTCAGAAAACTTGGACAATCCCTGATAAAGTCTTGGCACTTTCCCCCCTTCCACCCCGATTCAATGTTGGTATGCGCTTTGTAAGAAAAGTTTTTCGTAATGCTGTATATCTACAACATTGAAGGAGAGTATAAGGGGAAGAAAAAAGTGCCAAGTACTTTTGTCTTGAATTGTACTTACGATGGCCTAAATGAGCTATCAATGGATTTAATTTACAAACAGAGGTTCACTATGATACATATTTGCTGTCAAGGTTTGAAACTTTTTTGCATTTCTGTATTTAATTTTCTTTGTGGTATCCCCTAGTTTTTATTTCTGACATTGTAAACCATGACCAAACGTATTTTGGGTATTTGTGTTGAGGTATATTATTACGCATTCATAAATCTGAAGAACAAGTCTCATTGGATGAATGTGATGTGTGTGTTATAGCATTACTGATAAGACCTTGTCACATGGCCCAAGGTTGCATATTCCTACCTGTGTAAGCACATTTAGTTTTGTTGGATGAAAAGCTAGCAGAGTGGGTTATGTTCAGTCCATGCCACACTTGCTTTTTTCTTTGCATTTTTTATTTCTTTCGCATTCAACAAACATCGATACAATCATACGTCAGTTACAGTCAATGAAACACATTTTCAATCGCGAAACACTTAGATCTTATCATAGAAATTATTTTACGGAAGACTTTTTTTACTTCTTTGATTTTCACGGATTTTCGGTTTTTGAAAAAACATGAAACCGAGTACATTTACGGACAATGAAACCAAGCAAAACCGGAAAACCTGTCTACCCTGCAACTTTGATATTATAAATACTGTATGTGTTCATATAGACAGTAATACACTACTCAGCCCTCATTAATCATCATCATTAAAGCTAGTGGTTCGTTGAAACACTCCTAAGACCACTGGATGAGTTGTGTTGGATTGTGTCTAACATGACTCCATGCTGCATCAGTCATATCTGGCACAGTTTATCCACTCCTGTTATTAAAGCTGTCAATCCATCATGCCCATGGGCAACCAGTAGATATCTTGGTACCTGAGGGAAGCCCACACATCAGGGGGCAAAGCCTTCCTGACACAGTGTCCATGCCAACAAACTTGCTGTTCTTGGATACTGTAGTGGCTGATGAAAAAAGCCATCTATCTCCAATTAAATGTGGAAAATGTTCATTGCAGGTCCTGTCTGCCAATGTCAGTCCAAGGGGCTGCCAGATGGTTCTGCTAAGTGCATCAAGTGCTATCAGGTCATTCTTCTTCAGTATCCATGTGATGTTCCATATGCTAGTTTGGCCATTTCAAGAGATTTGATCAGCAGCATTTTCACCTCCATGTCAATACGAGTGGATTTCAGGAAAATGCAATAGTTGATACACTGCTATGTCATAGCAATACGGCTGCGGATCTCTGCAGTCATTAGTATTGTAGGATAGAATGGAGCCAAGGTAACGGAATGAAGATACACGTTTGATAGCAGTGCCATTGTATGAAAATAAGGTGTTATCCATCGTAGGCTGTATAATCATACATATGCCCTCATTCCTATATTTATTTCTCAGTAGCTGGCGAATGGTTAAATGCAAACCTCAAAACCACATTACTTGCTTACCCAAAATGACATCCAATCTTTCGTATAAGTAATTAAATACTATAATATTATCGTCATATATTGCTGATGCTCATTATGACTAAAGAATTGTCCCAGTTTGAAATATAAACTAGACAGTAAATACCGTCATTGTTCTCATGCCCATGCAAATTGACACCCACATCATATGACCCGGCCAATTATAAAAAAGGCATCTCACACTAAGTCCCACATGGCCTCCCATGACCCACATGGCATCCCACCCAATGTCCCACATAACATATCATCCCTTGTCCCACATGGCATTCTACCATATCTCCCACATGGCATCTCACCCATGAAACCCCATCCCTTGTCCCACATTGCATTCCTCCATATGTCCCACATGGCTTCCCATCCTATACCCCACATGGCATCCCACTCTATGTCTCACATGGATCCCATTCCATGTGCCAAATGACAAGTCACCATGTCCCACATGACATCCCATCCCATGCCTTGTCCCACATGGCATTCTACCATATCTCCCACATGGCATTCCACTATACAGTATGTCTCACATGGCATCCCACTATATGTCCCACATGACATTCCACCATATGTCCCACATGGCATCCCACCCTATAAGCCGCATGGCATCCCACCCTATGAGCCACATGACATAACATCCTATGTCCCATATGGATCACATCCTACATGTATGTCCCACATTAATCCAGCTATATGTACTACATCCCTCCCTATGTCCCACATAACATACCTCCGTGTGTCCCACATGGCATCTCTCCCTATGTCCCCAATGGCATCCCACCATATGTCCCGCATCAGTGGCTTCCCACTGATGTCCCACATGGCATCCCACCTTATGTCCCACATTGGATCCTAACATATGTTCCACATGGTATCCCTCCCAATGACATCGTACTTTATGTCCCACCTGGCATCACATCCCGTGTCCCCATGGCCTCCTACCCTATGTCCCACATAACCTCTTACCCTATGTCACACATGGCATCCCAACCAATGTCACACTCTGTGTTACTCGTGACATCCACCTCATGTCCCACATGGCATCCCACCCTATGTCCCACATGACATCCCACCCCATGTCCCACATGGCATCCCACCCCATGTCCCAAGTAACATTCCATGTCCCATATGATATCCCATCCCATGGCATTCCACCCTATGTCCCGCATGGCATTCTACCATACATATCCTACATGACATTCCACCCTGTTCCATATGGCATCCCACAACATGTCCCACATGGCATCCCACAACATGTACCACATTACAACCCATAGGCTCCATAAGAAGTCTCATCCTAGCTATTACAGTCCCTGATTGAGCATACTATGTATGAAAGTGTTAGTTCATGTAAAAACTTATATGCAAATGAGTTGTTGAATAAGGAAAAAGGTGGAGACAAATAATTACTATATACCTGATATAGCTCTTGGTGTATACCACATGCAATTTATTCTATCATATGGCCCCCATCCATGTCCCACATGGCATCCCTCCCTATGCAGTCACATCCTGTCACACTCCCTGACCATACTAAATAAAAAAAGTCTGGTCAGTTCATATACTGTAGCAATGTAAATATATATAATAATATACATGTAAATAACCACAATAATAGAGGCGGAGTTTAATAATCATGCCCGATACAACTGTTGGTGCCCAAATATTTTGAAGAGTTTTAGGGATTTTAATCTCCAGTGCTACGAGAGAAACGCTTAAGGATCTCTGAAGAAAATTGGAAAATAATATCATTTTACAGTTATCTTCTAAGGAAATATCAAATTTTGTAGACTTCTTAAGGAAACTATTCTTCAATCTTGTCTCAAGTGTCTCTGAAAAACTTTAACATTTTGTAAAGAAATTCTAACCTTCCATAAAGATACCTGAAGACGCTTTAACATTTTCTGAGGAATTTTCAAAAAACTTAAACATTTTTGTGGAAATCTCAGGAAAAACTGTGGACGGCCAGAATCGCTATTACATAGGTTTCGCATTATGCTTCGCATGCGAACAAAAAAGTCAAGTCACTCAAATAATGCAATTATGAATAATAAAACTTATTCTACAGAAAATGAAGAGAAAACTTACAGCAAAGTCTCTGTGGTCTAGCAGCCAGAATGCCTGGATGAGTTTGGTCATACCAGGTGACAGGGAAAATGCAGTATAAAATCTGCCAATCTCCTCCACAAGCTGATAAAGAAAATGCAGGTATTTAAAATCAAATTTATACAAAGCAAAGATGAAAGATATATGAAAGTGTAGAGGCTTAAATTGCTTTGAAATCAATCAAAAACCATCATAGTAGCAAATAAGTTCTTCAACATGGCTCAAACATTGACCGATTTACAGCATTTTTAAGTTTCAGGAACCAATATGAATATCTTATGCAAATTTTTTGATGTATTACAGGGTAACCTTGGTATCAATTTTTGTAGATCATGTTTTTTATTCCTCTATCATAATTAACCTCTATAAGTTAATTGATTGACAGCTTTTTCAACCAATCACCACACAAATTTCCCTAGCAACAAAATCTGCGTAACTAAGTGGAGCAAAAATCCTTTGCGGTACTGGTACAGTACAGCTAGCCAGCGGCGTGCGCTTATGCAGTCAATGCAATATACTGCACAAAACAAATTTTTGCACATACAGACTTAGTGACAACAAAATGGTGAACAAAAATTGCGCTACAGGCTCTCTAAATCCGATTCCCATTACCCAGAAGAATTAGCAAACAGAATTTTGTTTATTCCTTTTGCTAAATATCTAAAGATCCGGAGAAAAGTGCCATAATTGGATGAAAACTTGCGGCAGGAAACATGAACATCCAAATGTCAATGCATTGGTCATGCATGATTGGTCATACATGATTGCGGATTTGAGGTTTGTTTGTCCCACCTACTTACCACTGCTATAATGAGTGTGGGCTACTCGGGTACTTGGAGAGGTTAATTCCTTAGAGTGGTGTAACAAATTCTGACCAAAGATATCTTTCAACAAATACACAACCTTAATAAAGGTAAAGTATATGGACAAAAAGAAGGTGGAGGTGGATTGGTCATGTGATGCACATGAGCACTATTAAGCACTGTGTGACAGCTATGACGTGGAAACCAAAGGAAAGAAGGAAAGTTGGTCATCCTAGAACGACCTGGAGAAGGACAGTCGAGAAGGAGAGGAATGTGATGGGATGGAGCTCGTGGACAGAAGCCAGACAAGTTGCAAATAACAGTCCAGTGGAGAGAGTGCACTGCAGCCTTATGGGCTAGGAGGCCTGAAGAGACTAGGCGAGGTGAGGTGAGGTGATATGAACAAAAAGTACTGAATAGCCTATAAGAAATAGTATATTCTGGCTAGGTCAGTCATAGAATTTTGGAAATACCTCTTATACTGTTTCTAAGTTTGATGAAATTTTAATACATGATACATTTGTAATACATGAATACACTTTAAAATTAGTAATACATGACACTTCAAAATCTTCATGTATTGATAAAGGATTACAGGTCTACTTAAGGACAAATAAGGTTGAAGAGCTTATAAGAAAGATTCTTGAAGGGTTAGTTCAGGTTTCAAGCGAATCCATCTTATATGAAAGAGGACTTCAAAAGAAACAAAATGGTGAGGAGAGAATTCAAAAATATTATTCCGTTAAGGAGATAATTAAGTTTAAAACTCTGTGTCTCATCTGTGTAGAAATGGCTGGTTTAATAGTCTACTATAGAAAGTTAGCGTCTTTATCCTCACATTCTTGACAGGTTTAAATTGTTGATGTTCAACAGCACCGCAATAGTCAAGAGTCAAATGTGTCAAGAGGGTGTCAAAAACTAGGGTGATTGAGTTAGGACGAGAGGACAGAGAGGTGGGATAGAGGGAAGCAGGATGAGAAAGTGAATAAGGGAAAGAAGTTAAGGTAATGTGAAGTTAATGTGAACATTCCTAACAATTGTTAATGTATTTTTTTTCACTAGTTCAATTATTTTTCCTCACGTGGTATATTAACTATCCTTCCTTCAGTTTTAGATTCAGTTTTACTACTTTTTTGACATATCCCATGGGTTTTCAAGCCATTAAAAACGCACGAACAAAATATGATAGAATACATAAAGACTTTGAGGAATCTGAGGCTATGACATTAAAACTAGTCTCGACTTCAATCGTTTCTCCACAAATGATACCAAACTATAAACTTAGATATCCCCTTAACGGAATAAGAATTTTTGAATACTTTCTTCACTATAAGAGACTTCCTTGACCCCTGAAGTAATTCTGTAAATTCTGGCTAGAGCACTTTTGAATTTTGGAAATGGCTCTTTTAGCTCTGAAGTTACGGCTGTTCAAAGTTTGATCAAGTTTCAACACACTCTAAATTTGTGATGCATGACTGGGAAGTCAACTCAAAATCTCTATGTAAATTTATTTCATTGAATATTTTTTAAAGAATTAACGGCAACCCTTCAAGGAATTATGCTAGACAAATAAAAAATAATGGATTTCCAAACCTAAGGTACAAAAATAACAAGGTTAATCACAAAACTGAAAACTTGACATTGAAATTAAAAAAAAAACTTCAAAATTGTCAATTATTAACCAACTGATGATATTTTGGCTCCTTTCATTTGTTTTATTCAATGTTGAAACACTTTGGAAGAAATGATGGGGAGCAAGGGTATTTAGTGATGAAGGAAAACTGTTTTCAAGGAGTACGTCGTTTAATAACCATAATTCATTTTCGGATCTCCTTTTTTCCCCTCCATTTTCTAGGAATTTTTTATCATTTTTCTTTGTGGAGGGTAGGGGAATTTTCTAAAGGTTGAGAGCATAGGCAGGATTTAGGGGAGCACTTCTTCCCCCCCCTCCCACCTAATTTTCTCCCAATTTGTATCTTTTGTATCATGATTTTTTTGCATCTTGACATGACTTTGCTCCCCCCCCCCAACCCCACACTTTAGACTTTGACCACCCGCCCCCATTAAAAAATTTTGGTCCATAAACCCGACACCCTTAATTTTCTCAAAATCAGGGGTAATCCACACCATTCAACCCGAGACTCTTCACAATTCGTTGACTAGCAAGCAGCTATTGTTACACCATACACAACACAGGGGTAATCTATACATTCTTAACTGACAGCATCTTCATAGTCTTTTCAGTTCACTTGTTAGCAACCAGCTACTGTTACACTGTACACAATAGGTCATTTATCTTGGGCTCAAGCCACATAACTGCTGTTCAGTGAAGTGAATCAGATTAGTTTTTGGCTGAGCCTTAATATAAATATACAGTATATGCTTGGGAGGACTTTATGCAAAACCCATGAATGATTGATGGACCATTCCTCCTAAAGATGGTTATTTACTCGTCCCACCCCCCTCCCCCCCCCTTCTCTCCCCTACACACACACACTTTCGGTGAGCAAATCCTGCCTATGGCTGAGAGGACAGGTCTGATGCTTATTCATATGTTTACACATGTTCAGATATTTACCTATACAAATAACCAACACAAACATTACAATCTAGCTCGTCGATTACTTTCCACCATAAAGTCCTGAGTTGCAAAGGGAACCAGTTGGGAGATCATATTTCAAACCCCACTCTTTAGTTAACACTAATGCTTGATTAACCACAGAGAATGTGAGCGTTGCTGGCATTCCACAACAATTCAGTGAATTGTGGTTTGAAGATCTTATTTACTAACCGATTTCAAAAAACAAACAAAAAACTCCTTTTAGTAGAATGATAGTTGGAAGGTAAATTGTGGTTTCTATTTGAATACGGGTGTTTCAGCTGACATCATGAGGTAAAGTGACTTTGTTTACATCACCATTTTGTCGGCCAAAAACACTGTCCGTCTGCTGTAGGCTTAATTAGATTTACAAGCGTTTGCATGTTGTTATATGAGATAATATTTGTAAGATAATTGTGCTGGAATCTTGCAGTGCCGTTGCTTCCACTAGTAGATGTGTGCCGGGAAATAAAAAAACATTTTCACGTTTGATCAATTTTCATCTGATCGTGATCGACGTTTAAAGTGGGTTTCTCTTGTACGACGCAATGGCTTTCAACCTATGGTTCACACTAGGATTTGCAGCAAGCACTTTATATCAGGTATGTAGGCTTTGTCTGCATATAGCGAACAATTAGATGGCGTTTACGTAAAAGTTACTCTTCCTATGAATATATCAAACGAAGGAAATATGAAGTAACCTCGAAAGCAAACAAAATAAAAACTGCAATCAGTAAAATTCGCTGAACTGGTAGGTAGCTTAGCATGTAGTATTTTTGTTGTATGTGTGATGTGACTGAGCTGTGTGAAGATGCGTTAAATGCAATGACTCTTCCCTGCAAAATGGTTTCAAGATGAGTTAAGAGTTACATGATAAAATCCCTCTATAGGCCAAAATAATCCTACCTCATCATTCCCAATGCTGCTGAGTGTTGAAATAATGTCCAGCAGCACATATCCCACAATGCAATGCTTTGTTACCAAAGGTATATCCTGCAAAAGGAAGATCTCCAGCAATGCCTGGGAAGACAACAGAAAATATATATTTTTTTTTTTTTGCAGAAATTATTATTGATGCCAAAGAAGCTTCAAAGACATGCATTCAATGAGTCATTATGCTTCAAGTAACTATCCTTGTATGAATGTTAGAATAAATTAAATATATTTTTCTGAAGGATGATTGGTTGGGGTTAAACAGCTTCTTGACAAAATAAACTTAAATTCTGTCAGTGGCAAGAGCTTATAGAGCCAGTGCTTAAACCCGATTTTAATGGATGAGAGTACTTGACTCTCCTGGATGGGACACCAGTCCATCACAGGTTAACTCTCCAGCCAAAACTGGTACTCATTTAGCGGCTGAGTGACCTGGAGCAAATGGGATCAAATGTCTTGCTCAAGGACACAGCACAGCGCCCTGGCTGAGATTGGATCCCAGTGCCTTTTGAATAGAGACTGCACACTAATCATTGGGCCACTGCACTCTTTAGTTTCTTGACAGTGTTGGTCAAATTGTCCTGGGGAGGTTTATATTACATCAAAGTAAACTGGTTCACTACCAGACAAGCACAAGAATAAAGCCAGCTAAAGCTAAATCCATCCAAGCCATAAGGCTCATATGTAGTGCCAGTGCTTATCCCCAGTTTCAATAGCGCAAGTGGATGAGAGTATGACTCCCCTAGACGGGATGCCGGTCCATCACAGATTTAACCCCAGCAGTGATGGTACTCATCTACAACTTGGTGAACTGAAGCAAGTAAACTGCCTTGCTCTAGGACACAATGCAGCACTCATGACAGGAATCACACTCAGTACCTTTCAAATACCAGCATGGCTCTTAAACTGCACTTCTTATGAAGCCTTCTACCATAATAGTAAAGTTCCTGCATTTAATGACTTACGTGAATGCTTGGGGGAGGGTACATGCCTTCTCCACCCTCTTCTTTTCGTTGCCACAAAGCATTTAGCGAAGGACCTGCCTCAGATATGATTCCATCTATAATCAGCATGTCATGGTCAGACCTTCAGAGAATAAAAAAGAGACAAAATCAAAAATATGTACAAAGATAAGCAAATATGAAATAATTTTTACAAGGCACACAAGACAAACTAGCATGGAAGGAATTTATAGTATTAATATCTTATTGGTATGGGTGTTTGTTTAGCAAGGACTACTTAATTTTCGAAATTTAAATTAAACTGGAATACTTTCAACAAGATGTAATATAGCACACAAAAAAGAAACAATTAAACAATTGCAAAGTGCACTAGAATCTAAATTCTATCTACAAACTGCCTACAAACCTGATTTTGCAATTTCTTACTCCTTAAACCATGGTCTTGATTTACAGTCAAAAAGTGACTTGGAAAAGAAAGCTACAACATATTTGGTAGATTTAGGTAATTTTAAATTCGTTTTTCAACAGCTAAGTTATATACAGATCAGGGTTGATAAAACCACTCACCTGCTCACCATATGTGAGCAAAAACAAATTGTGTGGCGAGTAGAAATATCATGATATACTGTTGTACTAGCCACACTTCAATAAGCCATACGAGTTGGCGAGTACAAATCTTCTTTTCATATTCATAACAACTTGTTTTATTTCAGGTAACATACTAAACTTACACTACTGTCATGTGTTTTTTCTCTACTAAACAATGCCCCTTGTCCTCCACACACAAAACAAGTGGTATTTTCATTACAATCCAATTTGAAACATAAATCAAAATTTGGCAGTTAGCCATCAACAATGAGTTATCCTGCTATGTTTTTACATAAAAACAGTCATGAAGTCAGGCCCAGGAAAAGGGCAATACAGAGTCATACAATATCATACAAATATTTAAATTTCAGTTGAAAGTGTTGGCGAGGAGTTGAAATTACTGGTTTTATCATATATACTCGCCAAGATGTATAAATGATTGGCAAGTGACATTTTTTTCCAACCCTGATACAGGTGTCAACAGCCCTTTGATAAACCAGTTGCGAAGCACTGGTGAATGAAGATTCACTATGAATGGAACCCAGGACCTCTACCATGCCAAGCATAAGCTATGGCCGCTAGACGACAGGGGTCGTTCAGATTTTGTTGATGTTCTAGACATTCCAAACAATACAAATCCCCTCGCCGCTAATTACATGTTTTTCAGCCTCGGTCACACCTGCCATCTCACTCTCTGTTCCACATGCCATACCATGCTACTTCCCTCCCTACAGAAAATCATACAGGAAAATCCAGATGTCATTCCACCACATGACCCATATGTTATCACACCTGCAATCAAGATGACATCCAACCATATGACTTGCCAACCTGTCCCATATACCATCCTCCCTGTACCAGGTGCCATTCCACATGCTATCCCACCCTGTCCCCCATGCCATACCTCCTTGTACCAAGTGCCATCCCACCTTGCCCCACAGTCCATTCCAGGCAATCCCACCCTGTCCCACATGCTATCCCACTGACTTTCTTTACATGCCATCATGTACCAAATGCCACCCTGTCCCACATGTCATCCCACCCTGTCCCCATGCCATACCTCCTCATCCCACATGCCATCCCAGCCTGTCACAAATGCCATGACACCACCTTGTTTCACATGCCATGCCACCCTATCCCACATGCCATCCCTCCCTGTTGTACATGCCATGACATCCTATCCCACATTCCTTGGCACCCTGTTGCACATGCCACCCTGTCCCACATGCCACCCTGTCCCACATGCCACCCTGTCCCACATGCCACCCTGTCCCACATGCCACCCTGTCCCACATGCCACCCTGTCCCACATGTCATCCCACCCTGTCCCCATGCCATACCTCCTCATCCCACATGCCATCCCAGCCTGTCACAAATGCCATGACACCACCTTGTTTCACATGCCATGCCACCCTATCCCACATGCCATCCCTCCCTGTTGTACATGCCATGACATCCTATCCCACATTCCTTGGCACCCTGTTGCACATGCCAACCTGTTGCACATGCCACCCTGTCCCACATGCCACCCTGTCCCACATGCCACCCTGTCCCACACGCCACCCTGTCCCACATGCCACCCTGTCCCACATGCCACCCTGTCACACATGCCATCTTACTGTCCCATATTTCACCACATCCTGTCCCCATGTCACCCCACCTTTATCCCAATTCCTACATCTACCAATGATTATGCCATCTTCCACCCGACATTCTTTCCTCCCATCTCACTAACTATCAACCCAACATGCCCCATGCACCTACCATCCTCCCTTCACCTGCCATCCTTCATTCCCCAACATCTCCATTCACATTCCTTCCCTGTTTCACCTACTATCCCAACCACCTTTTGCCATCCATTCATCTACTAAATATACTCTTAACCAACCAGTCATGTAACCAATTAATCATTCCAACCTTCAATATACCCTCACTATAATCTTCACTCACTCCATTGCAGTCCCAGCCCCCTCCCCCTCCGCTCCAACATATATTTAATCCAACACCCAATAAAAATATACTCAACTTTTGTTTTCCTTATAAACAAATAGGGCTGATCTACTCTATCTACCAAATCAGAATGAAAATTCATTGCAGATTAACTTGGAGTTTTTCAAGTTTCAACTCTTTTCTAGTGAAACCTTCTTGTTTTTTCCCTATTCAATGGATGTGGATGTGGACGAACGGACAGATGGACAAACGGACAGATGGACGAACGAACACACATACGGTAAAAATGCTATATCTCTCTTTATCAACTTCGTTGGCGAGGGGAATAAAAACTTGGTAAATTTCAACACAGTCTGACTGCGTCATTTAGAATTTTGTTAGATTAAAACAGCATACAATGTCTTGCCAATCCAAATAAACAGCATACAATGTCTTGCCAATCCAAATAAACAGCATACAATTGATTGATTGATTGATTGTAACTTTATTTTCACTCTCTTGCAAATACAACAACATACAGGTTAAGAAAATAATAATTGAGCTTTACATACATTTGTGACAATTTGCAAGGGATAGTGAGGGGGTTATCTGCTCAAGCCAGAAAGGCTTATCGAGGCAGAAACCCCCATGAAAACATAATTAACAAATATGTTACGACACAAACTTAACATGAAAAAAGAAAAGAAATCATATATCAATAGTCAACATTATTAAACAGGGTATCTTAAGAAAAAAGTGGACAAAAAAACAAAAAAACAATTCAGAATTAGATAGAATCATATAAGCTTAGAAAGTAATTCTTAAGATGAGACTTAAATGTTTTGACATTATTTACGTTTTTAATATCTTGCGGTATGTCATTCCAGACTTTTACACCCGTATATCTTAAACAATGTTGGGATAGTGTAAGCCTAAATTTCGGAATACGGTAATCATTATGACCTCTGGTTTTGTAAAAGTTTTGCGGAGAAAAAATGGTCAAAAGCATTGGGTAAATTGTTATTCTTATATTGATACATGGCTATAGCAAGTTGGTATTTATGGAGGTCAAATATATTAAGAGTTCTCAATTTAAAGAAGATCGGGCGGTATGGGCATTAAAAGGACTACCAGTGACAATGCGAATGGCACGTTTTTGCAAAAGTAAAAGCTTTTGTATGTGAGAAGGATAAGCACCACCCCAGGCAACATTACAATATGATATATACGGCAAAATCAAAGTATTATATAGCATCTTAAGTATATGTTCAGGAAAATGTGTTCTTAATCTATTTAATATACCAGTACCTTTTGCTAATTTATTACAGATACAATCTATGTGAAGTTGCCAATTTAGATTGCAATCCACTAATACGCCTAGAAATGTTGAGGAGGGGGAATGATTAAAATTTACATCACCAATGGAGAGTTTGGGGTAAAGGGACCAGTCACGACGAGTAGGAGTAAAGAAAACTGAAGTAGTCTTCTTTACATTAAGGGATAACTTATTTACATTAAACCAAGATGCATACTTATTCAAACCTGAAACCGCTTTGTCAATTACTGTATGAGGAGAACGATGGGAGTAAAAAAGAGTTGTCTTGCCAATCCAACTAAACAGCATACAATGTCTTGCCAATCAAGAGAAACAGCATACAATGTCTTGCCAATCCAAAGAAACAGCATACAATGTCTTGCCAATCCAAAGAAACAGCATACAATGTCTTGCCAATCCAAATAAATAGCGTACAATGTCTTGCCAATCCAAATAAACAGCATACAATGTCTTGCCAATCCAAAGAAACAGCATACAATGTCTTGCCAATCCAAAGAAACAGCATACAATGTCTTGCCAGTCCAAATAAACAGCATACAATGTCTTGCCAATCCAAAGAAACAGCATACAATGTCTTGCCAATCCAAAGAAACAGCATACAATGTCTTCCCAATCCAAAGAAACAGCATACAATGTCTTGCCAATCCAAATAAACAGCATACAACGTCTTGCCAATCCAAATAAACAGCATACAATGTCTTGCCAATCAAAATAAACAGCATACAATGTCTTGCCAATCCTAATAAACAGCATACAATGTCTTGCCAATCCAAATAAACAGCATACAATGTCTTGCCAATCCAAATAAACAGCATACAATGTCTTGCCAATCAAAATAAACAGCATACAATGTCTTGCCAATCCTAATAAACAGCATACAATGTCTTGCCAATCCAAAGAAACAGTACAATTCTTCTCAGAATTTGATTTGCTAGGAACCTTCGATTAAATTGTATTTTGATATAAATTTGACTTCTTACAATGCAAAAATAAAAACACAACTCACCCACTCAGCTTGTGAAATTGTGCTCTTCTTTGCTTGTAAGCCTGCCGCAAAACACTTGCAGGAAAAGCAAACTGACCTTGTCTGGGCACCCCCATATCATCTGAAATAGCAAAACAAATATATGAATGCAAAACCTGTTTTCACATCATGTTGGGGTGGTAAAAACAACTCTACCATGAACATATGTTTCTCCTCTGCAAACCACGTCACACCATCTGTCATGTGCGTACATACAGTAGTTGTAATCCCTTTGATATGATAAGGAGCACTTCAAATGACTTGCATACCACAATGCCCCAAGTACTCCCTTAAAGGATTAGTTCAGTGGTTAAGCAAGTTTGTCTTACAAATGTAAAAAGAACTTTAAAAGAAACAAAAAATCTTCTTCCATTAAGGAGATATTCAAGTTTAAAACTCTTATCTGTGTACAAATTATTGGTGTAATAAGTCTACTATAGAAGGTTGGTGCCCTCATTCTCACATTCTTATTAAACAATTGTAAATGTAACTTTTTTACTATTTGGATTATTTTTCCTTGAACTTTCTTGAAGTAATAAGCTATAATTACCCATACTAGATTCTGTTTGACTACTTTCCCAACATATCCAATGCTTTTTGAGCCACAAAATTGCAGGACAAAATATGATAGAATACATACCCAGAAGCAAAAGTTTTGGTGGTTCCGATACTTTTTTTTTCAAAGCTGACCGAATTGCAAAATTTGTATTAACTGTCATGTTATTGCATAACATGAAATATTTGTTCCACGATATGTATTAATAAGCACTAGAGCTGTGACCATTTAGTGTGCACACGCTACACGCTCGCAAATCTTGTAAACGTTTACTAAATACTTCATTGCAAGTAATCGTTTTTCATACATCAGTGTCTTGCCGTTAAAAATCAATATTCATGATTCAAATCACACACACATTCAGCTGACAAAATTCCACTCAATGACTTTTTACAAACTGTAAACCCGATTAGAATAATCCTTTTTAAATGTGCGAATCACAAATGCGCAGTAATCACCAATGAATGGGGATATTACGCACTTTGATTTCGCCGAAATCTGAGTAATCTAACTTGTAAAATGTACCGCGAATGTGCAGCAGTAAACAGTGAAACTAACAATAGGCCTAACGTCAGGCCATAAGGCTTCAAATCCCACACAATCAAGGCCCGTTTTATCGACCAAAAACACTTGAATCGTGACAATCAGTACATTTACATGTAAATATTACCTGATGAGTCAAATAAATTTTGCAAGAAAGAAAAAATATTATAATTAAATAAACAGAAAAAGGTTATAACAGAGCTGAAATTCTGCATGCTTCGCAAAGATGGCGGCCATTTTTTCGAGAGGACTGATAATTAGAGCTGTGACCGTTTAGCGTGTACTCGCTACACGCTCGCAAATCTTGTAAACGTTTACTAAATACTTCATTGCGAGTAATCGTTTTTCATACATTATAGGCCTAGTGTCTTGCCGTTGAAAATCAATATTCATGATTCAAATCACACACACATTCGGCTGACAAAATTCCAATCAATGATTTTTTACAAACTGTAAACCCGATTAGCATAATCTTTTTTAAATGTGCGAATCACAAATGCGCAGTATTCACCAATGAATGGGAATATTATGCACTTTAATTTCGCCGAAAACGCGAATGTGCAGCAGTAAACAGTGAAACTAACAATAGGCCTAGCGTTAGGCCATAAGGCTTTAAATCCCACGCAATCAAGGCCCGTTTCATCGACCAAAAAACACTTGAATCGTGACAATCAGTACATTTACATGTAAATATTACCTGATGAGTCAAATAAATTTTGCAAGAAAGAAAAAATATTGCATAATAAATAAACAGAAAAAGATTTTAACAAAGCTGAAATTCTGCATGCTTCGCAAAGAAGGTGGCCATTTTTTCGAGAGGACTAATATTTCAGAACTTCCTGGTGGTGGTGGCGTAGTTTTGAAATGTTTTACGGCGAGGTATATCATAGGCCTCAGTATGCAAGATTTTCACAGAACTTTGAAAGCCGTAGCGAATTGGACAAACAAGTTACGCGATGTTGAGTGTAAATGACATCGAAAGGAAGTTATCTGTTCTTTCTAAACTGAATTTCCATGCATATTTTCCATAAAAATGATGATTTGTACTGTAGAAGTACACTTTTTACGATTTTGAAAGCAAAACTCAGCGTCTATTTGGGCAATGCAGCCAGTACTTTTGCCATACTAGTTGCGCGATTTTTTTACTTACCTCGTAGTTTTGGAGCAATTTGGGTGTATTTTTGAAAATTACGGTACTAAACTCGTGTACACGATACACGCTCGCTTTTTTTGGCGTGTACACGTTTACTAAAATCCCTAAACGTTCACAGCTCTACTGATAATTCAGAACTTCCTGGTGGTGGTGGCCTAGTTTTGAAATATATGAGGTATATCATAGGCCTCGGTATGCAAGATTTTCACAGAACTTTGAAAGCCGTAGCAAGTAGGACAAAAAAGTTACGCAATGTTGAGTTCAAACGACATTAAAAGGAACTTATCTGTTCTTTCTAAACTGAATTTCCATGCATATTTTCCATAAAAATGATAATTTGTACTGTAGAAGTAAACTTTTTACGATTTGGAAAGCAAAACTCAGCGTCTATTTGGGCAATGCAGTCAGTACTTTTGCCATACTGGTTGCGCAATTTTTTTTTTTTTTACTTCGCCTCGTAGTTTTGGAGCAATTTGGGTGTATTTCTGAAAATTACGGTACTAAAGTCGTGTACACGCTACACGCTCACTTTTTGGGGCATGTACACATTTACTCAAATCCCTAAACGTTCACGGCTCTAATAAGCACACACCCACCATGCAAATCGATAAAAAATGTTGACAACATTAGCATTTACACAATAATTAACAACATCATCAAAGCAACTATGATGCAAAAACGATTGCTCATTTATCCTACTTCAAGAATTTGCCAGTAAGCCCTGCCTACTAATTAGCAGTCATGACATCACTATCACAACAATATAATATACGTACAGACCATGACCCATCTGTGGACCACATATAGTATAAATCTGATATATCATTTATGGTGTTTAACATCATTTAGCACTTTCACATTAAGCCACGCCAACCATGCATATTAATGACATCTGTTAATAACATAAACATGTACACAATAAGCAACAGAATTATCATGCCTAATATGATGCAAAGCGGACATACAGTTGCTCATTTATCACTTTTTCAAAAATTTCACTTTAAGCCCTGCCCACTTATTAATATGCATAAAATCACCACCATAAACATAGGTCACATCTGCAAACTATTGGAGCTATCTGTGTACCACACATGGCATAAATCCACTTCATAGTTTTGAGATATCATGTTTACAAGCTCTTTTCAACAAAATCATATTAAGCCCCACCCACTATGCATATTAATGAAATTCAACTATTTTACATCATGAACATGTACACATTAGTAAAGGCACTGCTTAAAAATTTGGCCTGCAATTTTGAAGCAACAAATTAACCACATCATTACGCAAGATTAACTTTGCATCATACGTTGAGGTATAAATAGTTCTATGCTCATAGTTCATTTCACCTTTCCCCAGCAGCAAAGACAAACAATGCCAGCATTGATTATGGTTACTACTTATATTACGAAGGATTGCCATTATATTCAGATGTGTGTCACTAAAAATACCATGTAACACCAGTGGGAGTAGTTGTTATCTTGAAGGAGCCTTGGAGAGGTGAAACTGTGTACAGTTTTGTGGTTTGGGAAACAAAGAAATATATAACTCTTACTTCGACCTGCCCTGCTCTATTTGAGAGCCGATTGAGATGTTCCTGGTTTTAAGCAAAGCCATTTCTAATGAAACGCAAATATCATGGGTTCCGTTACGTATTTACCACGTATACATACGATAAGCCATACTTGGTTTAGAGTTTTTACATATACGCATGTTTTTACACAAATTTCAGAAAACAATGTATTTTAAGATGTTGACTCTATATGTTTGAGAAAAAAAAACATGGGACTATTTCGGTTAATAGCTCCATGATTAAAATAAGCACACAACCACACAATGAGGACTTTATCCATTGCTAGTTTGATACTCAACACCAATTTCCACATTTCCACAACAACTCAGGGCCAACAGGAGAACAAGTACAATGGAGCCATCGATAGGGGAAAAATTTGATCTGAATCACTTGTGGCTTTCAGAATAAAGAAAATAAAGGGGAAAAGTCTAACCCGACCTGCTTATACATCAGATTGTGTCTTGACTATTATAAACTATTAGGAGCACAAGTAGTGGAAGACTTCTTCTACAGTTTGCAGTATAATTATAACACAGGACTGGCTAACAACAAAATTAAATCACTGAACATGACAACATGGGCTTGAAATACTGACTTTGAACAGGGTTATGTATAGGCTACAAACCCAAACCTTACATATGTGGTTACATAATGTTTGCAGCACTGGTTTCCCTTCTTAAAAACATGAGTTTTAAAGCAGAAAACCATGGAAATTGAAAATAAGAAATTAAGAAATCAAGGAAGAAACAAAATCACAGAAATTCAGTGAATTCACCAAAAACACTCATCCCTGATGATACCTTACCTGTGCACTCTGGAAGCAGGCCACACTGAATAAACCACAGCACCACCTGAATGTGCTCCGAGATCAGAGACAGCACCATGAACTTAGTGGAGAGATCTTTAACACCTACAAACAAACCAGAAAAAAAATAATTGTTTTCTATTCACTCACAAAATTATTGAAAACAAATTTCTGGGTAGAAGGTTCCAAAGTGTCAGCTTGACAAATGTAAACAAAATTGCGAAACATTGTCACAGCGCAAAAAAATCTACGCTTTCGGCAGTTATAACCATGAAACAATTGTGAATTCGCAGGAAGAAGGAAATTTATTCATTAATGTTTTTTATAGATTTTTCTTGAGTAAACAACAGTGTGTGGTAAATGTGTTCTAAAAACGTCCCCATGTAATTGTGCGATGAGTAGTACAATAAATTGTGAAAGAGAGAAGTATACAAAGATGTATTCACTACATTGTTGCGATTTTTCTTAGGAAGATTTCCGATACCATTATTCAGAACTGTGAGAAGATTTTCGACACCTTTATTCAGAACTGTGGAAAATGTTATAATTAATTCCAACTCTAAACATTGTAAGATGCCAAATCTTATCTTCTATCTGCCGGCAAGCCTAACTTTGTTCAGAGTTCCCACACTTACAAAGTAACCAAATTTCATTCGTTGCTTGCCATTACCGACATTTTATTTCAAACACAACTGTCACCTTTGACCTTTATAAGATGAAAAACATTCTAGCTACTCATATTTCTTATATTTCAATGACTTTCCATAATCCATAAATCCATAAAAGAAAACAAGTTGTAATTCATATTTGAATAATTCTAAGGCATGTAATAATAACATCTTTACAATCCATCTTCATACGGAGGGATTTATTACCAATTTGGTGATGTGATGACTAGATCAAGAATGTAGAAGACCACTGCACAGTAACATCAATAGCAATATATAGTTATGACTTATTATGAGTCAGCATGATTCAACACTCATCAATAGCATTATATAGTTATGACTTATTATGAGTCAGCATGATTCAACACTCATCAATAGCATTATATAGTTATGACTTATTATGGGTCAGCATGATTTAACACTCTGCAAAAAGACAAAAGATACCTTGTTCGGTAGTGGTTTCAAACTGGTCTAATAACTCCTTGAAGACAACAACTAAATGGTTCAGTTGATCAGAGAAGTGGTTCAGCTGGCGGTGCGTTTTGTCATCCACGAAGGTGCCATAGCCATCATAAAGGGGGATACCTGTAACAACAGGAGATGTATATATATATTCATTGGTTGAATAAATACAAATCATATTTACCCCACTAAGCGTAGCGGGAATATTTACGAGAGTTATACTTACCTTCCATGCTATAAATATGCAATCTGGTCACATGACTTAATTCTAATGCACTTCTACCCGACCCTAAAAAACGCAGTAACCAGCCAAGCCCTGACCTCCATAATACCTCTGTACCACCACCTCACTCAACATTCCACCGAGGCCTGAACAAGAGGGGAGGCGGGCGGGATGCATGGAAGGTAAGTATAACTCTCGTAAATATCCCCGTTACGCTTAGCGGGGTAAATTTACTTTAAGTTATACCTTACCTTCCATGCTATAAATATGCAATCAGATTGCAACCGAGGATAAGAAGGAAAGGAGTTCAGGTCGCAGCACATTTTTTTTTTTTTTTTTTCAATGGCTGGTACGAAAACTCACACGAATCGAATCCCGTTTAAAGGACGAAATTCTTTCTCCTCTGAAGAATGAAAGACCTCAAGAGTGGGAAGAACTAAAACATACTAAACCACGTCTAGGCACAGTCAAACGGAACAAGGCACCATTCGTTGACAGTAACGGAGGCAAACATCGAAAGAACCTGAGCAAAGCCAAGAAAAACAAGCCAACCGGAAGAGCGTTTGGACACAATTACAGCAAAGTGTCCACAAAAAACGCCACAAACCACACCGAATTCGTCCACGAGACGGAACCGGCTAGTAAACTACGATCGGGAACGAAGCATGTACCAACGAAAACAAATTGAAGAAATCCCGGACAAGGGAAAAATTCGTTAGCGCGTAACCGCATAAGGGCAAAAGCTAGCGGGGGAACACGAACGTTGAAAAGTGAGTCAGACCAAAAACAAGAGAAAAACCGCAAAAAGCGTTTTCCCGAACGACAGCACGAGAGATCCCGTTAAAAGAGGCTATGCCCCGAATCCGAGTGCATACCGCGGCCGTTCTATGAACAGTTGAGACTACTTTAAAAGAAAGTGACTGGACGATCTATCGGAGGAAAAAGTCACATGACACACCACGAAGAGATCTCCGTGTAACTTTCCAGTGGTCGCGAGTCAAAGACCGTAGACCCAACTGGAAAAACCCAGTGGATAGCTGCAAGTTATCCCAAAGCTCATGACCGAACCAAGTTTGAGAGAGGGCCCACCTCCACAACGGGGAGAGGATGAACAACCTCTCAGAAAGGCCATGCTACGTCGAGGAAAGGCGGGCTAAGGCCACACCATCAAACGCAGCGCTCCGGGACCGAGATGCAGTCCGCCGGAGCCCGGGAAAGAGACAAAAATCGTCCCTGACCCGAGGCTCGTACCTGAAGCCTACAAGGTCTTGAGCAGCCGAGGGAACCGCAGAGCCGGGAAAAGTGGGCGCTATCGGCCGTACGTCGCCTAGCGTAGCATACTTGGTACTAGCATGAAAGGCGGAAAACGTAACCCACATAGTTGAGTTCTGAAGAAAACAAATGCGTCGACCCTGAAAACCCGCGAGTCAGGAAAAAGGACGCAAAGAAAAGATAGCTTGCGATCATCCACGGATGCGCACAGACCTACGTCCGGGGAACTGAAAAGGGTCCTGATCGCTCTGATTACCTACAGGAAGTACGCCCATCATGTGGGGGTTCCGCTGAAACGAGATAATAGTGATCGTGTACTCGTAGCCCGAGGTGAGCGGCCGTAAGGCTGGCATAGTTCGTCCTGCGCCGAGATGAGAGGAACATTTCCAGAACTCTTGGGAGTCCGTTCCTATCTGTCCGAAAAGGAGACCACAACAGTGGTGCAAAAACGGCGGGAAACTGAAAAGCCTCGCTCAGCACTAGTGGAAAAAGGTGAACAAAGAACCCCTGCATTCTGCCTGTCGAAAAAGGTCAAATACCCGTCCAAGTTTCCGTCATAAGGGGTCACAAGAAAAGTGCCCCTACCTCGATCAAGAAGCATCCGTCGGCACTGACGGTGAAATCTGACAGGTGAAAACTTCGTTCCTTACACCAGGTGGGAGCACCCGCACCACCACCAAAGGGGGTGGCCACCGACTAAACGTGTAAAGCGGAGGTACTTAAACGACACCATCTGCAGTCCAGAAAAAACTGCCGGCCCTGAGCAAAGGTTGTTTAAACCTACTGACCAAAAATCAAAGTCTAGCAAAATAAAAGGCAGGCCGTTAATATAAAACTTATACAAGAAGGGCTGCCAACCGTGTAAGGCTATGTAGTGCTAGCGAGAACGAATGTGTCATGCATTCCCACGTTTCACATGGTTCACGCCGTCCATGGAGTATAACCGCGATCGGATTAACTATTGTTAAGAATGCAGGGAAATCGCGATCAATAAACCAGCTTAAGTTGTCCACTTTAAGTACAGTTTATCCGTGGTTACGAACCAGAAAAATCCGTTTAATGTTTCGCGGGGACAATGAGATCAATTCTTTTGTAATTGCGTTTAATCCCGAGGTTTGCTGTGGCTCGACGCACACAAAAGATTTACAAGGATGTTTAAAAGGGATTAAAGACTAAGGCCCTTTGTCAGTTCCGAAATCTCAATAGGTTTAAGACTCGGTGTAGTAGACCCCTAGCCCGTATTGTGTGTGTGAACTTCATTTCTTTTGTATATCTACATGCAATCAATATCTTTTTCCACAGGTTCCTAAGTCCATGATAAACAAAGAAAAAGAGAGAAAAATATTCCCTCAAGTGTTCTTTTTTCATTTAAAAAATAAAGAAAAAAAAACATTCGCTACGCTTTTTTCTTATACCATTACCAGCTCATCCAGCATTTACAATCAAGCATGTGCTGAACGTAAATAAATAAGAAATCCCCGAGGAAATCATTATTAATTCAAATTTACCCACTCAATGCCTTCCAAATCCTCATATATTTGACTTCTTCTAATGTGTATTCCATATTAATATCACTTTAAAATCGGGCTTAAAAAATTAAGAGTTATCGTAGTACCTGTAGACTTTCCATTTCCCTGCTCTGTCGCAACGTAACTGTAGGCCTACTATACATGTACATAACTTAACAACCAGGTCCCAAAACCCAGGTCCATAGCTATCCAAAATCTATGTTAAAACAATGTGTGTATTGTTCGTTTGACATGTTGGGCATGGTAAAATTTTCCATCTCCCCCGGGCTTGTAAACGCGCATGTTCGGACTCCTTGGTCACACCCATTTTCCTTTTATGGTCACATTTACTATTGCTGAGACAAACTTTTCTCGTCATTACAAAGAACCTTGGGCAACTTATCACAACGTATCGTTGGGCGTTGATGTAAATAAGTCCCTCGGTGTTCCGAAAATATCCCCTTTCCTTACAATTTATTTTGAATATTTCTGCAAAAAGGAAAAAAAAAATACATACAATTACGACTTTCTTTTGCTCTTGACTTTTGATAAAATGTATTCTTAATGTATCGTTCTTTTTGACTGGGGGACTTAAAAGACAACTGGCACTACACACGATTCCTTATTACCACGCCGTAACTTTGTGTTACGATGGAATAATATTATTTTCTTGCACGTGGCAAATTTCATAAGGTTGCGGGGAATTGCGCAACAAGCCTTCGGCGATAATTATTTCCAGATGTTTAAGAAATGCCCAGGGCACAGTACAGCACAGGTCACTTGCTTATACTCCCTGCTTCTACTAAACGTGAATGGTTACCATGGAAATTGAAACTGGATGTAAGCGGTGTGCCTAGATTCTAGAAAATTCTCGTAAGATTGAACTATTTTTAAAAAGAATTTCTACAAAAGCAGGGCCTACAATGGGCTCAACAATTCAACAATACTTTTGAAGGGGACCAGTGGTGGCGCACGGGCGTAAGTGTGTGTTTGTGTGTCAGGGGTGGGGAGGGGGTGGGGAGGGGGTAGAGGAGGGGGGTGGGGAGGGGGGGGGAGTTAGCATTCCCGTATATTTCTCATCAGTGTTACTTGTCCCTCAACTTGTCAAATAAACCATCACATTTATTTTCACCAAGTTTTGTGTGGAGGAGGGGGTGGGGGGACTGTAAGCCCAGTGTTTTATTGCTAACTTCTCGAACATTTGGAAATATTTTCAAAATTTAATTTTTCATCAGAAGGTATTATTAAGTTGCTCGTCACCAGCCCGTAACCTCAACAATTGATCCAGAACCGTTACCATTACCAATTGAGTCGCACGTTATATTTCATACAAAAAGGCTTATAACTTTTGTTACAAGAACATTTCTTTTAATACTCAGATGTCACTATTAATTCATTTCAATTTCCCACCATGTCGTATGGTCAAATTCACCATCACCCTAGGCCTCTTATAACTTCTACAATCCGGACCAGTTGTCGTCCCCTTCCCAGGGACTTGTAATTCAATACTCAAAATGTGGAACGTCCAGATCCAGCAGGTTACTGCCAACAATTGTGAGCATGAAACTTTTCCGTAGTGGGACTACTACATGGAAAACACGGGGCTGTGCGCACCATTTTTAAGTTATGATTTAAACTACTTTTTTTTTGTCAAAAATAACTTAATATGAAATTGATAACTTTATCAGAACACCGGGATTTAATGTTTGGTAATTATATTATCCTCAACTGACAATTAAAACAACCATGGATACGATTGCATTTAGTTTTTAGTTACTTGCAACCCGGTTAATTTATAGTTCAGCCCGCAGGAGAGAGCCGGTACTACTTTTCCTTTTGCAGTTAAAACATCAGTGCCCGATATTCCGATGGGGATCCCTGGTGCGAATTTTGTGTAGACCAGTAGCATATATTATAGCTATTTGATATATTATTTGCAATATGCTTTTGACTCAATTCAAAGAGATCGATTTCTTATTTAACTCTTCTTCATTTTTTTTAAATTTAAATTACTCTTCTGCAGTAGTCATATTTTGATTGCTTTTTACGATGATTTTTGCATTCATATTTGTTTTGAAGTTATTTGTAAATAACATTGAACTGCATATAGGTCTACATAATTAAATCGGGAGGAAGTGGATACAGAGATGGTGTGATGAGATGGGGTGGGGCCACAAGGGGGTCACATGTTCAAGTTGTTTCCATTAAAAATAATTATTTACGCTTCAAGAAACGTGTTAGTAGGGAACCAAAAACAATAATTCAACTAAACATATTTGTTAGAAGAAAATAATGTTATTTCACGGCGGACAAAACCACTTACATGCAAACAAATGGAAGTTTGAAATTAGCTGTCATTTTAGAATGACAACTTGTTAGGAAAATCCAGTAAATTATGAAGTGGAAATGGAAGAAAGAAATGCATGTATGAAATAAAACTTGCTGAGGTTTTTGTATTTATTTATTTCTCTTGACATATTAGTAAAAGCAGTAAGAAGTGTTAGCACTTTTTTGTTTTTTTGTATTTCCATCACACAACCTGTCTTATACATGCAATAAGTGGGCAACAAAAATATGTATTCTTAAAAGATCATGCATATTGGAAACAAAACAAAAACGTTGAGAATTTGACCAAACTATACTCATCTTGAAACGTACCTGCGGAAAACAAAAAAAGAATATTGGGATATGAATTAAGGGTTAATTACGATGTTATACTGACGACCATAATACAAAAATTTCCATTTGTGAACAGAAGTCTCAATGAGTAGCACTACGCTATTGACTAGTGTGTATTATTGCAGGCTTACGTTGTTGTCAGTGGAATTGGTTTAAAAGGATTAGGTAACCACAACATCGCTGTCAATAGATCTGTGGTTAACGCAAACCAGCTTTACAGAGTTTTATTGATTAGAGGGGATTATTTTCTGGCACAATGGGGAATGCAGGAATCGACTTAACATTACCACCTAATCCTGTCAAGTGCATTCCAAGGTAATGTAAATGACACATTCATTCCCGCTAGCACTGTAGCTGTGAGACGGTTATGGGTCGTAAGACCGCGGAGCCGTACAACATAGTCGACGGCACCCAAGCGGTGTCTGAAAACTGTAGCAGTTGCGGAACCGCGTAGCTCCAGGCCACACCTATTAACAGCGAAACTTGTCTAAGAAGTTGACTGGAAAAAGTGTTAACGTACTATGTATAGTAACAACCTTGAAACCGCGGAGCCTACGGCTATGGGTGTGGAGAAAACTAATACTGTATGTCTGTACGGGGAGTTAAGTAACAGGCCGTAAAACCGCATGGAAAATGCTTTAAGAAGGTGTTAAAGTATGGAACTAAACATACGTGCCGTTGTTGGTAATAGCTACCCCTAACGTGAGGTTGTCTATCAAAAGGCCACCTATTGTCAAGAAAAATATCCTTCATGGAGTTAATATTGACAAGGGGGAGGGGGAAGGGGGGGGTGTAACGTACTACGTCAATCGTATGAGTCATAAACCCCAGCATTGGGGTAGAAATCACGAAAGAGTTGACGTCCTGTGTATACTACACGGACCGTTAATTCCGTTAAACACCCTTCACCACGGAGCTGAGAAGCGCGGGGCTACTGGGGGAACTTACGCCGTACAAAGTATGCAACCCCGTTGAGTATTATAGAGCCGTTATGGGTCTACAAAGGCGTCAGCATGACAAGTAAAAACCACTAGTCATCCGCCAACTTAGTCTCTGTGCACCACGGAGCAAAAAGCTAGTGGCTACACGAGAGGGACAACTGGTACTGGTACGTGTCCCGAACGTAGTAGCTATCAGTACAAAGAATCGTCTAGGTCTACGATAGCGTTAACGTACTACATCTGTAACGTGAGTCGTTATCTCAGTATACTTCTATTCACCACGGGGCCACCGAGTAAGTGAAGATGTACTCAGTACGCGTTCCTGTTGAGAATAGCTAAAAATATACTGGGGCCGTAAGGAATACGGAGGAGTTCACGTGCTACGCAAACTATACGAGTCGTAAACTTAGTTTGTTTCACCACGGAGCTACGAAACCGGTAGCTGCGTGGGGAAGAGGGGATTACCGTCGTACTCAGTACGTGTCCCGGTAAGAGAAATGGCCGCGGAACTCTGTAGCTCATGGTCCTCTACCACACAGCCGCGCTGCTGGTGTAGGCTGTTAACACTGTTTGTATATAATCACTACGGAGCCGCGTAGCCGGTGGCTACGCGTGGGGGACTGCCGTCGAACGCTAAAAGCGTCGCAGTAAGAAAGACGACCGAGGAACACTGCAACACGCGGCTAACGGTCGCAATATCCTGAAGTTCCGTTACCTGGGTTTATCGTACGTTGTATGTAAAACCGCGTTAATATCTGTAGAATTTGAGCCGAAGGTTTCGTTCAACGCAAAAATCATATCCAGAGTAGTTTGAACGATCGTGGAACTACGTAACACGGAGAGAATGGCTCTCGTAATGGTATGCCTCCCGTAAAGAAGGATTTCTTATCACCCGAGCACTAGGCCTCGAAACCCCAGCAAGCGCTAAGACGCGACGCATCCTGGGAGCGTAACGTACCGACAAACGGGGACTCGTCCTCGTGTCCAGGAAACTGGTGAAAAACTATGCGGAACCGTGACGTTCAACGCGAAAATCTCACCCAGTCAGCTCACAGTATAATCTGCACGCGTAACGCGTGAGATGGATGTGACCGGAGCGTAAATCAAAGAAGCGTTAGCACGCTACGCCAGGACATCATGGGTGTGTAAAGCATCGACACTCGAGGACCTGTCCTCCATGTCCATGATACTGGTGAAAATAATTACGGAACTGTAACGTTCAACGCAGACAATCTTAATTGCGTTCACACCAGTCGTGGAACTGCGTAGCTAATGGCTACAGGACCAAGAAGAAAATAGCTGTCGTGATGCTATACTTCTTGTAAAGAAAGTCATCTGTCACCAGACCACGTAGCTTAGTAGCTAGTGGGCGTATAACAGGGGTTAACCGCACAGTGTACTTATCCCGGTAAAAATAAGTTCCGCTCGCTGGAGCCGTCCTATGGAACCAAAAGGACCCATAAACGCGGAATCGTATGGAATCGTAAGGACCCGAAAACACGGGCTACGGAACCGTCCAATGGAACCGACCACCCCATAACATCGGGCCGTGGAACCGTATGGACCACAGAACCGTATGGAACCGTCCCACGGAAACGCACAATACCCGTAAATAGGGCTGTGGAACCGTAAGGGACCGTCCAACGGAACCGTCTCTATGGAACCGTCTCAATGAAACCGTCCAACGAAACCGCACAATGCCCGTAAATAGAGCTGCGGAACCATAAGGGACCGTCCAACGGAACCGTACTGACCCGTAAATAGGATCTTACTACAACTTGGGCGACGCATATAACGCCCCTAAGAGGTTATCTCTCTCTCTCTCTTACCGTTACCGCTCTAGGCGCAACGCCACTAAAAGCTTAATCTTCTCTCTCTCTGAACTTTTTTAACTCTAGGTGGCGTTCACTTGGAACGTCACCTGAGGCGCAACGCCACTGAGTTAATCATTCTCAATAAAATTCCTGAAAAGAGAAGAACATATATCAATGCGTACATACACAAATACGGCAAAGTAACTATGATCTTACGGACACGCTAAGGAGAGACGAGGCATAGCATTCTAAACAGAACATCAAAACTTTTTTAAACAGAACAAATTTGAACTGAAAAAATTTTCTATCTGAAAAATCTTTCGAAACCCGAGAAAACGCATCCAACGTAACGACTTTACAAGCGCCGGGGTAGCGTGGAAAACACAAACCACTGAGTACTTGATGTCTGTAAAGATAAAAAGAAGGGATTAGTTTTCCTTTAAGTAGGACGTTGGAGAGACCCCCTCCCGGTCTCTCCAACGCCCCAAAAATCATAGCTTGAAAATTAAAAACTTTGTCTCTAATTTATGTAAGAAAAACAAAAATATTCATACAATGGTAAAGTTAAAACAAAAATAAGCTCTCTTGTAACAACTGTAGCTCCTTGGAGCTGTTAGAGGTCGACTCCTCGAACACCCAACGGTGACCTCGACATAATGCGCATGCGCCAAAATAAAAATAAGAAATTGGCCTAATGCAAACGAAATCGTGTACTGAAATATCCTAACGTGCTAATACAATACATAGTATAACGCTAGGTTCTGCATACGAGAACGTGTGCTGAAATAACCTAACGTGCTAATACAAATCATAGTATAACGCTAGGCTCTGCATACGAGAATGTGTACTGAAATATCCTAACGTGCTAATACACTATACATAGTATAACGCTAGGCTCTCCTCGTGTAGGGTGGGGCCAAGGGTGAAAAACACCTAAACCCCGGGGCAAGAGGTCCCCTAGACAGGCACACCTGGTGCTCTGGGACCTAAAACACCCGCCACGAGAGTAGGACGCTCTCGAACTAGCCACTCGCTTTGTACGAATGAAGACAAAAACCCGCTATCCTAAGTGTAGGCTACATGGGTAAAGTCGTGTAGGTCGGCCGAAGAATCTCGGACCCATGGCTACCTCGTCCTTACCTCGAAAAACTTGAAAAGGCGAGCCGGATGAGAAAGGGCAGCGTAAAAACCCTCCAGGTAGAAGCTGCCAAGGAGAAAAGATTTAGAAAAGGTTATATTAATAAAAATAAAAATGGACAGTTTCAGCGATGTTAGTGCAAACAACGCGCTGAAAAAGAGTGAGGTGGTGGTACAGAGGTATTATGGAGGTCAGGGCTTGGCTGGTTACTGCGTTTTTTATGGTCGGTGAGAAATGCGTTAGAATCAGGTCATGTGACCAGATTGCATATTTATAGCATTTAAGGTATAACTTGAAGTAAATATATATATATATACATATATATATATATATTGCCCTTCAATTAGATTAGATGGGATTGAGTTTAGCAAGGACATTAATAGTTTTAATCAACGCATTCGTTTAGCTGAATGGTGATGTCTTGGGATCTGATTATTGTAAACTTGAACCCTTTAAGAAAAAGAGCTTATGGACCCACGCACCTAACAGAAATGCCTCCATCGATGCTTTTGTTAATGGTGTTAACCAGCACTTTGATAGTTTTCAAAGCACCACTGCATACCATTAAAGAGTTGCAATGCAATGATAATGTTATTATCAAATCAGCTGATAAGGGCGGTGCTATCTTTAACCAAAACCGAGTAGACTATATTTTGGAGGCTGAGAGTCAATTAGCTGAAGAGGCCTTTTATGGGAGGTTGGATTCTGATTCCAATCCGTGGTCATAATCCGTGAGGGTTCATTGGTTACCTCCTTATACCCTAAGCCCACTGATAGTCATGCTTACCTAGTTTATGATAGCAATCATCCCCAACACACTAAGGAATCTATCATTTAGAGCCAGTTTCTTTGACTTAATTGAGAATTTGTTCCAACCCTCATGATCTCAAGGTCCAGCTTAACGTTATGCCGGGGCACTTTCTTAAAAGGGGCTATCCCTTGTTAAGAAAATTCATGGCCAAGGTAATTCCTGTCAATCGCAATAAGCTTTTAGAGTAACGGATTAGGACTAGGAACGCACATATTCCCCTCGCAGTTACACACAGTACACAGATACATTATTAGCGTATCGGATTAGGACTAGGACCGCACGCATTCCCCTCATAGTTACACACAGTACACAGATACATAAGAGTATCAGATTAGGACTAGGACCGCACGCATTCCCCTCATAGTTACACACAGTACACAGATACATTATTAGCGTATCGGATTAGGACTAGGACCGCACGCATTCCCCTCATAGTTACACACAGTACACAGATACATTAGAGTATCGGATTAGGACTAGGACCACACACATTTCCCTCGTAGTTTTACACAGTACACAGATACATAAGAGTGTCGGATTAGGACTAGGATAACACGCATTCCCCTCGTAGTTATGCACAGTACACAGCTACAACTTCTCTTGAAGGGTATTAAATCGTCATTGGGGATATTGAAGCAGAACCTAGAGATTGAGGAAATTTTCTCTGCACAACTGGCTGTGGCACTAAAGCAGCCGCCGAATTCCAACATATCGCGCAGGATGCCTGGGCAAAGAAATAAACCCTGCAGGAAGCCACGTTGTCAAATCTGCAGGCACATAGTTATGGATGAGAGGGTACTCTCTCGAGGAATCACGTAATGAAAAAGGGATCAGCTTCCTGTGATTCTTTCAATGTGGTTTACTCCGTGATGTGTACAGATGTCCGGAAATTTCTTATGTTGGTGAAACTAGGATCTCTTTCCGATTGAGGTTCAATAACCAGAAGCAATCTATTCGCGATTTTGTTTGTTTGTTTGTTTGATGAGGGCTTAACGGCACCATGACAACGAGGGTCAAATTGTGCCTGAGAGGTCAGATCATTCTAGAGGTAGGAAGGAAAGGAAACAGGGAGAAAATGAGAGAAATTCAAGAACAAAAAGTCAGAAAGCCACGATCGAGAGAGGTGCATGGGTGAAACAAAAACAAAGTAGAGAGAGGGGGTGGCAGAAGAGAACTAAATATGGTTGTAGAGGGAAGCATGATGAAGGAAGGAGATAATTCTATCCTCAAGATTTTTCTGGAAGAACTCAGCAATTGAGTTGTGGGGAGCGAGGGAAGCTCTGGGAAGGTTGTACAGGGGCAAGCAAGGAGAATGTGATGGATTGTTAGGGCGCAATGGCAATTGTTGCAGAGGGGTTGGGGGAGCCAATAAGAAGGTGGGAGTGAGTAAGGTGGGTGTGACCTATTCTAAGACGGGTAATATGAACGTTGTCGATACAAGAGAGGTTGTTGATGGTGGGTTTGATCGGAATGGTGGGCTGGATGACGTGGAGTTTGTTATCAATTTGAAAGTTCTATGAGGTTTGCCAGCGGTCACGAACAAGGGAAGCGATAAGCGGTTTGATGTCAGAGAGGGTTTTGGAAAAAGGGGTAGGGGAAGGTTGAGGGCAAGCTTAGCGGCTGCATCAGCCCTGTCATTGCCAGGGATGCCAACATGGCTGGGTATCCAGAAGAAAAGAACACTTTACCTGCAGAGGGTGGGCGAAAGGAGTTTCCGGAGGAGGAGGTGGGATGTGAAGTTATCCCATTTAAGATTGAGTAAAGAAGTAAGAACAGCCTTTGAGTCGGAGAAAATGGCAAAGTGGTTAAATGGAGAGTACTCAATAAAGTTGAGGGCGAGGAGAATGGCTTTTGCGCCCGCTGAAAAGATGGACGAGTAGTCAGGAAGTCTGCTACTGAGGGTGATGTCTTGGATGACGGCAGCAGCAGCTGTCTTGTTGCCTTCCTTGGAGCCATTAGTATAGATGGAGGTGTAATTTGAGAGTTGGTCCTTTATCCTGTGGCAGGGCATTTCAACTTGCCTAGGTATAAGTTGGAACACTTGAAGGTGGTTCTCATCAGGGGGAACTTTAGAAGCATGGAAGATGTTTGTTTGTTTGTTTGATGAGGAACGGCACCACAACAACAAAGGTCAAATTGTGCCTGAGAGGTCAGATCATTTTAGAGGTAGGAAGGAAAGAAAACAGGAGGAGATTGAGAGAAACATGAGAACTAAAAGTTAGAAAGCTGGGATCAGAGAGTAGGTGCATGGGTGAAAAAAACGAAGTACAGAGATGGCAGGGGAGGGGGTGAGAGAGGAGGACTACATATGGTTGTAGAAAGAAGCATGATGAAGAAAGGAGATAATTTTATCCGGAGGATTTTTCTGGAAGACCTCGGTTGTACAGGGGGCAAGCAAGGAAAACGTGATGGACTGTGAGGGTGCAATGGCAATTGTTGCAGAGGGTTGGGGAGCCAGAAAGTTGTTTGAATGCAATTCATGATTAAAACTAAGAGCCATATCCATGAACTTATAGGGACCTGTTTATCTTTCTTCTCTTTCTTTTTAATGTTTCCACTTCCACTTCATCTCATTAGTCCTTTTGTTTTGCTTTTTTACTTTATTTATATATTTTTTATAAAAAAATTGCATTGTCATGTTTTGTTTTGTACTGTGTCTGCTTTTGATCTAATAACGTATTATCTTTGTCTTAAGTACCTGTGTTTGCGCATTTCCTTTGCGTTTACTCGTGCCGGTGTGCAATTTTGCGCCGGCTTTATACTCTGCACGCCATTTCCCGTGCGCCTACTATTTTGCACCTACATTTCTTTGGCACTCTGTGTACTGTGTTAACGCAAGCTATCATCGCGTCATTTGACTTCATACCACTGAAGGAGACGGAGTCTTCAAAATAAAAATTAGGTTGGCTAGAGATATAATATTTTTTTCCAATTTGGTTTTGTTTGTAATGACCAATGTGTGAAACTTATCAAGGAAATTAATGATAGCCTATTCAGAAGACAAGAATTTCACTCTTTAACAAAACAAAAAGTTCCGAAATGCCAGTGTGTGAACACCCGTGATAAACTTTTGTATCCTCACGCGAAACAAGCGTACAAATTTACAAGAATACGCAGTTTGTCATGTCGTACCTGTAGACAAGCAAGTAGTGGTGGACAGGGAAAAATTTTAGACCATTTTTGTAATGATATTTCGTGGCAGTTTTAGGACTTTTAAGTTAAATTAGGTAAGGTCATCGTATTGTCTATTAATATTTTGAACAGCAAAAAATTTTTGAACCTTTTTGAGATGGAAATCTTTATTATTTTGAGGTACATAAATTATAAGTGTTACTTTGAAGTGGCCCATTTTCATTTTGCATTGGATTGCATAGGTCTGCTGCCTAGCTATGGAAAATATAGCATGAAAGTGTAATAAACTAAAACAACATGGTGGTACTTATTTGAGAATGTTTCTGGTATATATGGATGGCATCAAAGTTGGAAGACAACTCACACATATCAAACACAAATAGTCCAGTGATTCACAGACTATGTAAATTATTTAAACCTCTGGATTTATGGCTATCTGTTAAACAATTATGCCATTCTTCAAATACATTTTTAACAAATTAATTTTGTACCCCATGGCAACCAGATAAGTGGTTTATTCATCCCTGTATTGACCATAAAATATGTATCATTGATGCTATATCTTATAGATCAGATGATAACTGTTATAATGAATAATATTATTACCCTGACAATCATATATGGTTGTCATAATAATGGTTACCACCATAATGATTGTAATCTTTATGAGTGTAACCACCATAATGAATGTAACCACTATAAATGATTGTAACCATCATAAATGTGTGTAACCATCATGATTGTAGCCATCATAAGTGCTACCACCATAATGATTTAACCACAATGATTATAACCACCATGATTCTAACCACCATAATGACTGTAACCATCATAATGATTGTAACTACTATAATGGTTATAGCCATCATAATGATTGTAACCACCATAATGATTGTGATTATCATAATGATTGTAACCATGGTGAGTGCATCATCATAATGATTGCAACCATCATAAGTATACCACCATACAGATTGTAACCAACATAATGAGTGCATCATCATAATGATTGCAACCATCATAATGATTATACCACCATACAGATTGTAACCATCATAATGAGTGTATCATCATAATGATTGCAACCATCATAATGAGTATACCACCATACCGATTGCAACCATCATGAAGATCAAAATTATCATGACCGACATAACTTACACATCTCATCAATGTTTCGTTTTATTGCTGCTACCTTCTCCCAGGCCCACTCCATAAGGGTTCGTCTGTCCATTCTGGAACTGAAATCTACAAAGAAATGTTCAAATAAAAACAATTTTTGTTTCTCTTAGTTTTCAGTCATAAGTTGTCTTAAAGGATTATTTCAAGATTTAAAAATATCCACATCTTATATCAAAGAAGACTTCAAAAGTAACACAATGGAAAACTTACAGAGATTTTCAAGTTTAAATTCTGTATCATTTGTATAGAAACGACTGAAATTATACTTCATAGCCTCAAATTCTTCAAAGTCTTTATATATTTTATCATATTTCTTCCTCCAATTTTGTGGCTTAAAAAGTCATTGGATATGTCAGAAAAGTAGTCAAATGGAATCTAGTAAGAGTAATTATAATTTATCACCTGAAGAAAGTTTAGAGAAATAAATTAAATAGTCAAAAATTTAAATCAATTTTCTTTGAAATACATTAACAATTTATTAGGAACAGGAGGATGAGGAAGCCAACCTTCCATAGTAGACTTACCACACCAGTCATTTCTACACAAATAAAACAGAACTTCAACTTAGATATCTTCTTAACGGAATAATTTTGTAATGCTTTCTTCACTATTTTGTTTCTTTTGAAGTCCTCTTTGATATAATATAAACATGCTTGACCCTTGAACTAATCCTTTAAGAAGAGAATACTATATAGAGTTTACTAGTTAAATGCATGTTAACAGTTTGAACATATCACGTTCCTCCTACCCCATAAATAAAGCCTGCATTACGGTAATATCTAATGTATCATTATGTAAGGCCATTACACACTGAGCGCTTTGCGGCAAGCAAGTTTTTAGGTAATCAGTCAGGAAACAAATATAAAATGCTTTAACGTTTTGCTTACATACGATGTTTACAATTGAGGCTTTCTGATTCTGATTCATATTTTTCTAAAATATGCATTTTTTGGACATTTTAAACAAAGGGAAAATTCTAAATGTTTGGACAAAATTTACCAAAAAAAGGTGAGTAAGACCCCTAAAAAAACACAATATTTGTCCCAATTTTATTTTTAGAAAAAGGTGGTTTGAAAACGTCGGAGTCGGAGTCGGAGTCGGAGTCGGAGGAGTCGGAGGAGTCGTCGTCGGAGTCGTCGTCGGAGTCGGAGTCGTCGGAGGAGGAGTCGGAGGAGGAGTCGGAGGAGGAGTCGGAGGAGTCGGAGGAGGAGTCGGAGGAGGAGTCGGAGGAGTCGGAGTCGGAGGAGTCGGAGGAGTCGGAGGAGGAGGAGGAGTCGGAGTCGGAGGAGGAGTCGGAGTCGGAGTCGGAGGAGGAGTCGGAGGAGGAGGAGTCGGAGGAGTCGGAGTCGGAGGAGGAGGAGGAGTCGGAGGAGGAGTCGGAGGAGGAGTCGGAGTCGGAGGAGGAGTCGGAGGAGTCGGAGTCGGGAGGAGTCGGAGTCGGAGGAGGAGGAGTCGGAGGAGGAGGAGTCGAGTCGGAGGAGGAGGAGTCGGAGGAGGAGGAGGAGGAGGAGGAGGAGGAGGAGGAGGAGGAGGAGGAGGAGGAGGAGGAGGAGGAGGAGGAGGAGGAGGAGGAGGAGGAGGAGGAGGAGGAGGAGGAGGAGGAGGAGGAGGAGGAGGAGGAGGAGGAGGAGGAGAAGAAGAAGAATAGCGCATTCTTATCAAGCACTTTTCTATGCTAATTGCATACTCAAAGCGCTTTACAATGACCAGTCAAATTCCCTGGCAGCAGCTCCAGATCAGAGCCATGAACTTGACTGGGAGGGTGCAGGAAGTGAATGAACACCGCATTTTCACGCTTCTATTCTCCAGCAGTGCTCAGGCAAGCAGGCTGGGGTAACTGTCCTGCCGTCAGGATCGCCATTCAACGCCCTCATCGGAGGGACGGTGAGTACCATCCAACCATTGTCCACTTCTCACAAAGGTTGAATGAGGAGCAGGATGATGCAGACGACATAATTCTTCCCACAATGTCAGGTGTATCTGTCTGCAAGGCTGTGGAAAGATCACCTAGTTGAACTTTGTGAGACTCCAACCAAAACCTCCAGCATCTCAGTCGTGCACTCTACCAACTGAGCCACCTGTCAAGCTTTGCATTGCACTGTATACAAAGTGTGATTTGTATTATTATCACTCTCATGACAACATCATAATACTAAGGATCTGTACACCTGTTTTCAGGTGAAAATAAAAGAAGAAAGTACCTCCTTGGGTCCAGCTTCTGATGCACTGAAGCAGAAAAGACTCCAAAGAGTTCTCCAGAGCCACTGTCAACAGACCCTCCCTCTGCCTCTCCTGAAAGTACAAGAATTAAAAGGTTTATCAAAACCATCAAAAGGTGTTTAATCACCAATTACAAAACTCAGAGACTACCTTCATTTTTCGTTAAAAGAATATTCCCATTAATTTTCATATATGATAGAGAACTAGTAGAGAAACAAATTGGTGTACAAAACATGTTGATATTTTTTTCCGTTTAGGAATTATTGCATTTCAAAGATTGCGCGAGTGTGTTGGAAAGTGACCTGGCAGTGTTGTAAAGTGACCTTTGCAGTGTAGTAAAGTCATAACTGCAAATGCACAAAGACTGTTGATGTATTTCTTTGATAATTAATTGCCTGGTCCTGAATTATTGGAAAACTTTTGTTGATTGTTGAGATTGCACTTTGCATGAGCATGCTTTGCCTATCTGTTCATTGTGATGGGATATAACATGCACTTTGCATGAACATGCTTTGCCTATCTGTTTATTGTGATGGGGTATAACATGCACTTTGCATGAACATGCTTTGCCTATCTGTTCATTGTGATGGGGTATAACATGCACTTTGCATGAACATGCTTTGTCTATCTGTTCGTTGTGGTGGGGTATAACATACACTTTGCATGAACATGCTTTGCCTATCTGTTCATTGTGATGAGGTATAACATGCACTTTGCATGAACATGCTTTGCCTATCTGTTCATTGTGATGGGGTATAACATGCACTTTGCATGACCATGCTTTGCCTATCTGTTTATTGTGATGAGGTATAACATGCACTTTGCATGAACATGCTTTGCCTATCTGTTTATTGTGATGGGGTATAACATGCACTTTGCATGGACATGCTTTGCCTATCTGTTCATTGTGATGAGGTATAACATGTACTTTGCATGAAGATGCTTTGCCTATCTGTTCATTGTGATGGGGTATAACATGCACTTTGCATGGACATGCTTTGCCTATCTGTTCATTGTGATGGGGTATAACATGCACTTTGCATGAACATGCTTTGTCTATCTGTTCGTTGTGGTGGGGTATAACATACACTTTGCATGAACATGCTTTGCCTATCTGTTCATTGTGATGAGGTATAACATGCACTTTGCATGAACATGCTTACATGCTTTGCCTATCTGTTCATTGTGATGGGGTATAACATGCACTTTGCATGAACATGCTTTGCCTATCTGTTCGTTGTGATAGGGTATAACATGCACTTTGCATGAACATGCTTTGCCTATCTGTTCATTGTGATGGGGTATAACATGCACTTTGCATGAACATGCTTTGCCTATCTGTTCGTTGTGATGGGGTATAACATGCACTTTGCATGAACATGCTTTGCCTATCTGTTTATTGTGATGGGGTATAACATGCACTTTGCATGGACATGCTTTGCCTATCTGTTCATTGTGATGAGGTATAACATGTACTTTGCATGAAGATGCTTTGCCTATCTGTTCATTGTGATGGGGTATAACATGCACTTTGCATGGACATGCTTTGCCTATCTGTTTATTGTGATAGGGTATAACATGCACTTTGCATGGACATGCTTTGCCTATCTGTTCATTGTGATGAGGTATAACATGCACTTTGCATGAACATGCTTTGCCTATCTGTTCATTGTGATGGGGTATAACATGCACTTTGCATGAACATGCTTTGCCTATCTGTTCATTGTGATGGGGTATAACATGCACTTTGCATGAACATGCTTTGCCTATCTGTTCATTGTGATGAGGTATAACATGCACTTTGCATGAACATGCTTTGCCTATCTGTTCATTGTGATGAGGTATAACATGCACTTTGCATGAACATGCTTTGCCTATCTGTTCGTTGTGATAGGGTATAACATGCACTTTGCATGACCATGCTTTGCCTATCTGTTCATTGTGATGAGGTATAACATGCACTTTGCATGACCATGCTTTGCCTATCTGTTCGTTGTGATAGGGTATAACATGCACTTTGCATGGACATGCTTTGCCTATCTGTTCGTTGTGATGGGATATAACATGCACTTTGCATGAACATGCTTTGCCTATCTGTTCATTGTGATGGGGTATAACATGCACTTTGCATGAACATGCTTTGCCTATCTGTTCATTGTGATGAGGTATAACATGCACTTTGCATGAACATGCTTTGCCTATCTGTTCATTGTGATGAGGTATAACATGCACTTTGCATGACATGCTTTGCCTATCTGTTCATTGTGATGAGGTATAACATGCACTTTGCATGAGCATGCTTTGCCTATCTGTTCATAGGGTATAACATGCACTTTGCATGAACATGCTTTGCCTATCTGTTCATTGTGATGAGGTATAACATGCACTTTGCATGAACATGCTTTGCCTATCTGTTCATTGTGATGGGGTATAACATGCACTTTGCATGACCATGCTTTGCCTATCTGTTCATTGTGATGAGGTATAACATGCACTTTGCATGAACATGCTTTGCCTATCTGTTCATTGTGATGGGGTATAACATGCACTTTGCATGAGCATGCTTTGCCTATCTGTTTATTGTGATAGGGTATAACATGCACTTTGCATGACCATGCTTTGCCTATCTGTTCATTGTGATGAGGTATAACATGCACTTTGCATGAACATGCTTTGCCTATCTGTTCATTGTGATGGGGTATAACATGCACTTTGCATGAGCATGCTTTGCCTATCTGTTCATTGTGATGAGGTATAACATGCACTTTGCATGACCATGCTTTGCCTATCTGTTCGTTGTGATGGGGTATAACATGCACTTTGCATGAGCATGCTTTGCCTATCTGTTTATTGTGATAGGGTATAACATGCACTTTGCATGACCATGCTTTGCCTATCTGTTCATTGTGATGGGGTATAACATGCACTTTGCATGAACATGCTTTGCCTATCTGTTTATTGTGATGAGGTATATCATGCACTTTGCATGAACATGCTTTGCCTATATGTTCGTTGTGATGGGGTATAACATGCACTTTGCATGAACATGCTTTGTCTATCTGTTCGTTGTGGTGGGGTATAACATGCACTTTGCATGAGCATGCTTTGCCTATCTGTTCATTGTGATGAGGTATAACATGCACTTTGCATGGACATGCTTTGCCTATCTGTTCATTGTGATGGGGTATAACATGCACTTTGCATGGACATGCTTTGCCTATCTGTTCATTGTGATGGGGTATAACATACACTTTGCATGACCATGCTTTGCCTATCTGTTCATTGTGATGAGGTATAACATGCACTTTGCATGGACATGCTTTGCCTATCTGTTCATTGTGATGGGGTATAACATGCACTTTGCATGACCATGCTTTGCCTATCTGTTCATTGTGATGAGGTATAACATGCACTTTGCATGAACATGCTTTGCCTATCTGTTCATTGTGATGGGATATAACATGCACTTTGCATGACCATGCTTTGCCTATCTGTTCATTGTGATAGGGTAAAACATGCACTTTGCATGAACATGCTTTGCCTATCTGTTCATTGTGATGAGGTATAACATGCACTTTGCATGAACATGCTTTGCCTATCTGTTCGTTGTGATAGGGTATAACATGCACTTTGCATGGACATGCTTTGCCTATGTGTTCATTGTGATGGGGTATAACATGCACTTTGCATGACCATGCTTTGCCTATCTGTTCATTGTGATGAGGTATAACATGCACTTTGCATGAACATGCTTTGCCTATCTGTTCATTGTGATGGGGTATAACATGCACTTTGCATGACCATGCTTTGCCTATCTGTTCATTGTGATGAGGTATAACATGCACTTTGCATGAACATGCTTTGCCTATCTGTTCATTGTGATGGGGTATAACATGCACTTTGCATGACCATGCTTTGCCTATCTGTTCGTTGTGATGAGGTATAACATGCACTTTGCATGAGCATGCTTTGCCTATCTGTTCATTGTGATAGGGTATAACATGCACTTTGCATGAACATGCTTTGCCTATCTGTTCATTGTGATGAGGTATAACATGCACTTTGCATGACCATGCTTTGCCTATCTGTTCGTTGTGATGAGGTATAACATGCACTTTGCATGAGCATGCTTTGCCTATCTGTTCATTGTGATGAGGTATAACATGCACTTTGCATGAACATGCTTTGCCTATCTGTTCATTGTGATGGGGTATAACATGCACTTTGCATGACCATGCTTTGCCTATCTGTTCATTGTGATGAGGTATAACATGCACTTTGCATGACCATGCTTTGCCTATCTGTTCGTTGTGATGAGGTATAACATGCACTTTGCATGAGCATGCTTTGCCTATCTGTTCATTGTGATAGGGTATAACATGCACTTTGCATGAGCATGCTTTGCCTATCTGTTCATTGTGATGAGGTATAACATGCACTTTGCATGAGCATGCTTTGCCTATCTGTTCATTGTGATAGGGTATAACATGCACTTTGCATGAACATGCTTTGCCTATCTGTTCATTGTGATGAGGTATAACATGCACTTTGCATGACCATGCTTTGCCTATCTGTTCGTTGTGATGAGGTATAACATGCACTTTGCATGAGCATGCTTTGCCTATCTGTTCATTGTGATGAGGTATAACATGCACTTTGCATGAACATGCTTTGCCTATCTGTTCATTGTGATAGGGTATAACATGCACTTTGCATGAACATGCTTTGCCTATCTGTTCATTGTGATGAGGTATAACATGCACTTTGCATGACCATGCTTTGCCTATCTGTTCGTTGTGATGAGGTATAACATGCACTTTGCATGAGCATGCTTTGCCTATCTGTTCATTGTGATGAGGTATAACATGCACTTTGCATGAACATGCTTTGCCTATCTGTTCATTGTGATGGGGTATAACATACACTTTGCATGAACATGCTTTGCCTATCTGTTCGTTGTGATAGGGTATAACATACACTTTGCATGAAGATGCTTTGCCTATCTATTCATTGTGATGGGGTATAACATGCACTTTGCATGAACATGCTTTGCCTATCTGTTCATTGTGATGGGGTATAACATGCACTTTGCATGAACATGCTTTGTCTATCTGTTCGTTGTGGTGGGGTATAACATGCACTTTGCATGACCATGCTTTGCCTATCTGTTCATTGTGATTAGGTATAACATGCACTTTGCATGACCATGCTTTGCCTATCTGTTCATTGTGATGGGGTATAACATGCACTTTGCATGACCATGCTTTGCCTATCTGTTCGTTGTGATGGGGTATAACATGCACTTTGCATGACCATGCTTTGCCTATCTGTTCATTGTGATGAGGTATAACATGCACTTTGCATGAACATGCTTTGCCTATCTGTTCGTTGTGATAGGGTATAACATGCACTTTGCATGACCATGCTTTGCCTATCTGTTCATTGTGATGGGGTATAACATGCACTTTGCATGACCATGCTTTGCCTATCTGTTCATTGTGATGAGGTATAACATGCACTCTGCATGAACATGCTTTGCCTATCTGTTCATTGTGATGGGGTATAACATGCACTTTGCATGAACATGCTTTGCCTATCTGTTCATTGTGATGGGGTATAACATGCACTTTGCATGACCATGCTTTGCCTATCTGTTCAAGCAGATGAGGTATAACATGCACTTTGCATGACCATGCTTTGCCTATCTGTTCATTGTGATGAGGTATAACATGCACTTTGCATGACCATGCTTTGCCTATCTGTTCATTGTGATGAGGTATAACATGCACTTTGCATGAACATGCTTTGCCTATCTGTTCATTGTGATGGGGTATAACATGCACTTTGCATGACCATGCTTTGCCTATCTGTTCATTGTGATGAGGTATAACATGCACTTTGCATGAACATGCTTTGCCTATCTGTTCATTGTGATGGGGTATAACATGCACTTTGCATGAACATGCTTTGTCTATCTGTTCGTTGTGATAGGGTATAACATGCACTTTGCATGACCATGCTTTGCCTATCTGTTCATTGTGATGAGGTATAACATGCACTTTGCATGAACATGCTTTGCCTATCTGTTCATTGTGATGGGGTATAACATGCACTTTGCATGACCATGCTTTGCCTATCTGTTCGTTGTGATGAGGTATAACATGCACTTTGCATGAGCATGCTTTGCCTATCTGTTCATTGTGATAGGGTATAACATGCACTTTGCATGAGCATGCTTTGCCTATCTGTTCATTGTGATGGGGTATAACATGCACTTTGCATGAGCATGCTTTGCCTATCTGTTCATTGTGATGAGGTATAACATGCACTTTGCATGAGCATGCTTTGCCTATCTGTTCATTGTGATAGGGTATAACATGCACTTTGCATGAGCATGCTTTGCCTATCTGTTCATTGTGATGGGGTATAACATGCACTTTGCATGAACATGCTTTGCCTATCTGTTCATTGTGATAGGGTAAAACATGCACTTTGCATGACCATGCTTTGCCTATCTGTTCATTGTGATGAGGTATAACATGCACTTTGCATGAACATGCTTTGCCTATCTGTTCATTGTGATAGGGTATAACATGCACTTTGCATGGACATGCTTTGCCTATCTGTTCATTGTGATGGGGTATAACATGCACTTTGCATGACCATGCTTTGCCTATCTGTTCATTGTGATGGGGTATAACATGCACTTTGCATGAACATGCTTTGCCTATCTGTTCATTGTGATGAGGTATAACATGCACTTTGCATGAACATGCTTTGCCTATCTGTTCAGATGAGGTATAACATGCACTTTGCATGGACATGCTTTGCCTATCTGTTCAATTGTGATGGGATATAACATGCACTTTGCATGAACATGCTTTGCCTATCTGTTCAAGCAGATGGGATATAACATGCACTTTGCATGAACATGCTTTGCCTATCTGTTCATTGTGATGGGGTATAACATGCACTTTGCATGAACATGCTTTGCCTATCTGTTCGTTGTGGTGGGGTATAACATGCACTTTGCATGAACATGCTTTTCCCATTTGCTCATGAATCTTCCATTCTAAATGAAAGAAAAATGTATTTCCATTTAATAGAAATACATAAAGAATGATTTTAGCTCTACAATTATGACATCACACTTTACCTCGCGAGGTCACTTTTCTACACACTTTTCAAATCTTTGAAATGCAAGAACTCCTACACGGACATATAAATAAACATGAAAATTCAACGGATATTTCATTAATTTCTTTTCGAACCAATGATGGTGCATATAGGCCAGTTTTTATCCCTGATTCCCATGGTGCAAGCTGATAATAATTTTCCATGGTGCAAGCTGATAATAATAAAAAAAAAAAAATTCCATCCACCAACTAATTTTGCTCTGTTCAATGTATACATGTGTTGAATTAGTATCAGACGCCTTTATCATTTGGTACACACAAGTTTACAAAAGTGGTTCGATCAAATAAAATAATGCACAAGCAAAGAAAAGATTTTAATAATTTCTAAACAGTAACTTTGAGTTTCAATTAAAATCAAGTATGCAAAATTCAGTTTAATAAAGAAATATGGATATTTAGATATCAGATAAATTTGGGACTTTATACCTAAGTTTGACATACTTTAAATTATAGTTTTGGGTTAAAAACTAACCAACATTTTACATGATGTTACATTGATTACAAACTTATCAGGTATTAGAATACACAAAGATGGCAATCCACCAAACTACATTAGGTACAGGCAATGTAGCAACAAATATTATGAAGAACTCCTGAAGCCTTCCTTCTTCAAAATGTGCTTTGACAAGTGACTTTGCCTACTTTTTGTGTTTTAAAACTTTGCTTCATTTAACTCCTTCTGAATAAATTACCATATATTAAAATCAGCTCCTTGAGCAGATAACCCTTTCTAGATTTTGGCATTTTATCAGTGTGATTATAATCATTATCATTATTATTTCCAGATTTACATGAAAGCTGAAGACCAGTAATTAAAGTCACATGGTCAAACTTAAGGCTGGGGGCAGATACCTACCTGAAAGGTCAGGTACCTGGTGCAAAAATATCAGGTACAAGTATCCCCCCTCCAAAATAAAAAAAACTTGATTTAGACAAAAAATCTACAATATTAGCGGAACTGATATGTTATTGGACTTACACTAAAATCATGGTAATTTCATTAATTCGGACCAAAAATTAGCTCAAGAATGACAATATTTTAGAAATAAAAGTTTTTTGTGGTACAAGTTAGTGTAGTACCATGTTTTTAGTGTTAGCCGAACAATATACCAGTTCAGCAAAAATTTGAGAACTAAAAAAAAAAAAAAAATAATAATAATAATAATAATTTTTAGATCTAGTCATGTTTTTTTTCCAGGAACCCGATTCGGAACCCGGTAACAGTAAAGGGTACCCAGCTCCAATTTTTTGCTACCCGACTCAGGCCTAGTCAAACTTACAGGAGACACCCTTCCCTGGGGGTGATCGGAAACCAGTCCTCTTGATATCAGGTAGGCCTTCCAACATCTTGTGTACATGCTTGAGGGGTCAGCAAGAGCAGTAGGTCCCTGACTGCTCAAGTCACACAAAATCTGTGAAAGAAAATGAATCATTTATTAATTAAGCATCAATTTATTCACTTATGGGCAGGGGTGGAATTTGCCACTGTTCCACTGTTCTGAGAACAATGCTTTTTATGCAGGAACAGTGAATTTTCAAATATCACTGTTCCAGTTGAACAGTGTTCTTTTTACAAGCATGTGGCATCAATGATCAATAACTTGATTTCTGATGCAAAAAAAGTACACGTTGTCACACAAGATATCATATAAAGAATTTCTTCAAGAAAGAAAAAAGCTTTTCTTACCTATTAATCGTGAATATATGCAAGGCTACTTGCACATGTATGACTGTACACAACTAGATGATATATCATGTACTGTACATGTACTACTACTAACTAACATACATCTTTGCACATATTAACCAATAAAGTAGTTGTAAATTAAGCCCATTTTGAAGAAAGGAATTTGTCCTGTTATCAGCAAAAAGTTCGAACAGTGACATTTAATGCGGTACAGTATTTTTTGAGAAAGTATTGTTCTGTAGAACAGTGGCAACAATGTTAAATTTCAACACATGATGGGTTAGGAATACATTGTCATTCTGACCCATCAGGTTGGGCCAGTGAAATAATCCGCACGCGATGTTATGCACATGCATAATAGACACAAGTTTAAGCTCAGGCGATATCATTATACTATGTCAATATATCAAAAACTATTGATATTATCGAAATATCACTAAGCAAATTATATGATGTCATACTTCAATCGTATTTACTGTTCTGTACGAGGTCATCTCATCTCAGCACAAAAAAGTCAAATCAAAATAATTGTGCAAAATAACATAAATTATTGTAAAGTATGTAAATAAATCTTCAAATAAACATCCATTATGCTATAAAAATATCTGTTTACTTGGTTTCTTTCTCAAAAGATCAAGTACAGAAACCTTGAAAGTTTAGGCTTCAATATTTAACAATAGGACATATTACCAACATTCTTTCCTCATCTATGTTGTATAAGAATTCTTGAATATTCATGCCTTGATGAATATTCATAGTATACACCTTTCCTCATCTATGTTGTATAAGAAATCTTGAATCTTCATTGTAGGCTGACACTGACCTGTTTCTGTACACCTTTAAACTCTGCCCTTACAAGACTGGTCTCCATGAGGCAGGTGATGCCGAAGCTCAGGGCTGATGGCTGCAGATGAACCTCAGGCACTGATGGGAATGTTGACTGGAATCGTAGCATCTTTGCTGTATCAATGTGGAAATACTACAAGAATAAAAAGATTAGAAGAAAATTAATAGTGAAACACACAATGGTAGCTCCCAATGGGAAAGGAAATGATGCACATTTTCCCTAAAAACATATTAACTGCCGTGTGGATCATCAGGTAACTGGGTTGTTTAAGATCTGGTTATTAACTGTTGTGTCTTCAAATGTGCTTAAAGGATAAGTTTAGTGGTCAAGCGAGTCCATCTTAAATAAAAGAGAACTTCAATAGAAAGACAATGGTAAAAATCTTATTCCGTTAAGGAGAGATTCAAGTTTAAAGCTCTGTCTTATCTGTGTAGAAATGACTTGGTGTAGTAAATCTACTATGGAAGGTTGATGTCCTCATCCTCACATGCTTAACAACTGTTATTATATTCTAAAGAAAATTTATTTAACTTTTTTACTATTTGAATTATTTTTCCTCAAAATTTATTCAGGTGGTACTATGAATTATGATTACTCTAACAAGATTCTGTTTGACTACTTTCCTGACATATCCAATGGTTTTTAAACTAAAAAAATCGCAGGGCAAAATATGATAGAATACTGAAGACTTTGAGGATTCTGAGGTTATGACATCACAACTAGTCTGGTTTTAGTCGTTGCTACACAAATTATATCAAACTTTAAACTTAAATAGCTCCGGAACAGAATACAATTTTTGAATGCTTTCTTCACCATTCTGTTTCTTTTTTAGCCCTCTTTCAAATAAGATGGGACTTGCTTGACCACTGAACTAATTCTTTAACTTTGATTCCTGCCTGGCATTATGGGTTTTTGCCCAGGTACCCTGACTTTCATCCTACTTGGAATTTCGGCTAAGCTGTACAAAATTGGTGGCCTGACAAAAGTCAATTTGCTCAGATGTGAAAGACTGTTGCAGTTAACAGTATTTCATTAAGCCCAACATTTCTTGACACATGCGCTGGAAAGTTCTTTGTAGGCCAATATTCAACACCTCATGAACAGCTGGACATTATTTATGCTTCTTTCTTCACTGCGATTCAAACATCGTACACAATGAAGGGTGCCCTTAATATTATTGGATTACTGATGGCGTAGAAACCCTCAAAAAATATTACTATAAAATTAATTATTCATGCAAAAACTAATAATAAGTTTGTAAACTAATAATAAGTTTGTAACTAAACTAAACTTAACTAAAGTTTTATGTAAATTCTTGATGAAGAAAGATTGACAAAGCCTTTAACAAGCACTCATATAGGGTCATGGCTTTTTCAATGTGTCTTGTCAAGTCTGAAAAACTTGAAAAAGACTAAAGTTTCTGGAGGCTAAGGAAAAAATAGAAGATAAACATTGATATAAAGTTACCCCGCTGAGTGTAGCGGGGATATTTATGAGAGCTATACTTACCTTGCATGCTATAAATATGCAATCTGGTCACATGACCTGATTCTAACGCACTTCAAACCGGCCTTAAAAACATAGTTACCAGCCCAGCACTGACCTCCATAATACCTCTACTAACCCTCACTTCTTTTCAGCACGTTGTTATCACAACATCGCTGGAACTAGTCAAACTTTCTTTTGTAAATCTAAGCTTTTTCAAACAAATTTCTCCCTTGCAACTTCTACCAGGCAGGTTTTTATGCTGCTGTCTTATCCGATTAACTTTTCAAGTCTTCTTAGGTAAGACGAGGTAGCCATGAGTCCGGGAATTCTTCGGTCCGACTCACAGGACTTTTCCATGTAGCCTACACTAAGAATAGAGTGTTTTTGTCTTCATCCGTACAAAGCGGATGGCTATTTCGAGAGAGTCCCACCCTCGTGGCGGGTGTTTTAGGCCCTAGCACACCAAGTGTGCCTGTCTAGTGGACCTCTTGCCCCTGGAATTAAGTGTTTTTCACCCTCAGCCCCGCCCTTCCAAGAGAAGAGCCTAGCGTTATACTATGCATTGTATTAACATGTTAGGATATCTTCAGTACAGGTTCTCGTATGCATTGGCTAATTTCTTCAATTGATGTTGGCGCATGTGTATTGGGTCGACGTCACCACAGGGTGTTCGAGGAAAACTTCTTACAGCTCAAGGAGCTACAGTTGTATATTTTATTTAACGTTACCAGTACATATCGTGTATTCGTTTTTCTCGCATATAATTAAGGTCATGTGACCAGAATGCACATTAATAATATGGAAGATAAGGTATAATTAGAAGTAAATTTATTCATTTCATTTTCAAATTCTATCTTAAAAACTAAAAGATGAATATCTAAATATCAATATTCAACAGAACCATTTTATCCACATCAGCAAAGCTTATCAAAACTCTTGGTCTTAATTATAAATGCATAACAAAAGATTGCACATTCGATGTAATGGCCCATGTAACCCAGGCCAGACTTGTCACAGCATTTCATTGTGAAAAACATCGCCAGAATAAATCATTTCATTGTGAAAAACATCGCCAGAATGAATCATTTCATTGTCAAAAACATCGCCAGAATGAATCATTTAATTTTCAAAAATATCGCCAGAATGAATTTTAGTTTTGCTCAAATTCTCAATGAACGTCCAAAAACTGTAAAACATGTTTACTGAATCGAAAGATTGATCCAACTTTCACAACAAAATTTACTTCCTTAATGGATTTACGATGTATTTTTATCAAAAATTTCTGCCAAACAAATGCAGCCCAAATGAAGACATTACCTGTCATGTGAGTGACCATTGCAAGTATGAATTCTATGGCATGTACTGTGTACAGTGATTCTGTACCTTACAATACTCAGACTGACTTGAAGCAAAAATAAATCCAACAGTTAAATGTGAAACTGATGGAAAACAAAATTACTTTACCAAAGTTTTCATTAGTTTTTAATTCCTCTAGGCATAACATATTTTCCTAATGAAAAACTTTACCAGGCAAAATCCGATAAGCAGATTAATCTAACTGTGTAACGTTACAAGTCCCTTTTCAAAGCACTTGTATTTCGATCTCGATTGACATAACACACAATGGTTATCAAATTTCAGCATGGTAAGTCACCGATGGATAATGGATGATTAGTCTGCTTGGCTGGAAGTTCAGTGATTTTAGCATAGTAATTCACATTTAACGCGAATTTGCACTTGGGCAGCTCCATTCATCATGGCGCTAATTGCACTAATGCCTTGCACTTAGCGTGTACAGTTATTATAGACTGTACTGTATGGTCTAGCCACCTTTTCCTTTCCTTAATAAAGACACTTTCTTGAAGAACTATCAGGTGGTGTATTTGTCCTTTGAAAAACAAATGCATAAACGGTACGAACCAATAGGAAATCTGGAGTAGCTGCTTGCTGGATACTTTCCAAGGAACAAAAAGAGAAGTAGGAGCACCGTGATTTGTCCTCTGCTGACATTCTGTTGAAGAAAAGGCAAGTCAGAGTTTACCTTCTGAGTACAGCACAAATAAGACCAAGCAGCAAGTTTTAATATGCTCATGTGGAGGAATATCAAATCCTGACTCAAAGTAAGTATTCCTTCAATTCTGAGAAATAGCTGAATAAAGATGTATAGGTTAAAAAACTCTCTGTAGAATCAGCTCACAGAGGATATTAGGAAAAGAAAAAAAACTGTTAATGTAATAATAGAGGTAAAGTATCTGCTAATTTATTTATAACAATATATGCAAATAAATTTTAGATACATATGCACATGCAAATGCAAATAAATATACATCTGAAGTAAAAAGGTTGTAAAATGGCTATCAACAGTACTTTGTAGAATATTTTGATGGGATTTCCAGAGTTCAATAGGTATCAAAACCATTTTGCTTATCTGGATTTTATGTATCCACACAACGATAAATCATGGATTCACACATTTATCCAAACACCCATCCTAAAGTATCTATAACATCAATAATATGCTGTACATAGTATGCTGTACATAGTATGCTGTACATAGTATGCTTTACATAGTATGCTGTACATAGTATGCTGTACATAGTATGTTGTACATAGTATGCTGTACATAGTGTGCTGTACATAGTGTGCTGTACATAGTATGCTGTACATAGTATGCTGTACATAGTATGCTGTACATAGTATGCTGTACATAGTGTGCTGTACATAGTATGCTGTACATAATATGCTGTACATAGTATGCTGTACATAGTGTGCTGTACATAATATGCTGTACATAGTATGCTGTACATAGTGTGTTGTACACAGTGTGCTGTACATAATATGCTGTACATAGTATGCTGTACATAGTATGCTGTACATAATATGCTGTACATAGTATGCTGTACATAGTATGCTGTACATAGCAGTATGCTGTACATAATATGCTGTACATAATATGCTGTACATAGTATGCCGTACATAATATGCCGTACATAATATGCTGTACACAGTGTGATGTACATAGTATGCTGTACATAGTATGCTGTACATAATATGCTGTACATAGTATGCTGTACATAGTATGCTGTACATAGTATGCTGTACATAGTATGCTGTATATAGTGTGCTGTACATAGTATGCTGTACATAGTATGTTGTACATAGTATGCTGTACATAGTATGCTGTACATAGTATGCTGTACATAATATGCTGTACATAGTATGCTGTACATAGTGTGCTGTACATAGTATGCTGTACATAGTATGCTGTACATAGTATGCTGTACATAGTATGCTGTACATAGTATGCTGTACATAGTATGCTGTACATAGTATGCTGTACATAGTATGCTGTATAAAAGTAAGCCGTAAATAGTATGATGTATACCAGCATGCTATATATCAGTAGGCAGCATAGCACCACAAATTTAAAAATAATAATGTACCTTATAGAAAGTGTAAAAAAAATGTCCCAGTTGTACAAGTATTCATGATAAAAAAAATGTTTTCCCTTTCTTGTGGAAAATTGTAAGAGAGGGGTAGGCAGAAAAAAGTTGCTTTCTTTGGCTCCCAAAGGAATAAGTATCAAGAACATTTATAAAACAGAAGTAAAACACTTCACTTCTTTTACAGATTGTTGGTTTCTTTTATATCTCCCTCATGCTTTTTGTGTGATCTGGGATTTTCTTTCCCCTGCCAACACACTCGCTACAAACAGGCAGGACAACTTTGTATTCTATCACAAGCTCTTGTCAGTGGTGGGCCTAATGTTCTCTGCAATAACAGCAACATTCAACCAACAGGCAAAAGTTAAGGCCACGCCATTTTGTAGGGTATTTACGAAGCTTAGAGATTTTTGAAAATTGATATAAAAAACTTTTTTTTAAACGCCGCCCCTATTTTTGGGCATTCATATATCACAAGTTTGCAAAATAATTCCTAAAAGCCAATCAAGTGTAAAATGGCCAATTGGGTGTAAAATGGCCTTTTTATAAGAAATTTTAAAGGGACTTTAAGCTATTTCCAGCTTTAGAATATATTTTTGATTAATTTTACTCAAATTGAGTCAATACATCCATAGACCTTAAAGATTAATGTTGAGGCAGCATGTATGTGTATATAATGTACAAGGCAATGGATTTTAGCCCGAGTATAGAATGACCCGACTTTTATTCGCGTGTGCAAAGTCCTTTGAACCGTGCATTAAATACACATATATATACAATGTCAAAAACATTCATCTTTTTATAAAATTTCTGTTAGATTTTTTTTAATGCATAAAAAACAACAAGAAAGAAAGAAAAAGAAAAAGTTTACATACATATTTTCGCTTCATTAAGAAATTCACCTGTTGTAAAAATGGACTAAACCAAATACTAAAGGTCATGCAATATGTGAATTTAATGCACGGGTCATGACAATGCAAATACTCCTTTAAAATTTTATAAACAATAAATAATGCGCAAATGAAATTATTTTGAACATTTATCCATAACAGTATTCTTGCTTGTTGTTGTATGCATGTCGTATAAATGTATGCCTCACACAGTATGACGTAGAACAGTGTGCTGTATGACAGTGTGCTGTATAACAGTGTGCTGTATGACAGTGTGCTGTATGACAGTGTGCTGTATGACAGTGTGCTGCATGACAGTGTGCTGTACGACAGTGTGCTGTATGACAGTGTGCTGTATAACGGTGTGCTCAATAACAGTGTGCTGTATAGCGGTGTGCTGTATATCGGTGTGCTGTATAGCAGTGTGCTGTATAACAGTGTGCTGTATAAGAGTGTGCTCTATAAGAGTGTGCTGTATAAGAGTATACTGTATAACAGTGTGCTGTATAACAGTGTGCTGTATAACAGTATGCTGTATAACATATGCTGTCTAACAGTATGCTGTATAACAGTGTGCTGTATAACATATGCTGTCTAACAGTATGCTGTATAACAGTATGCAGTATAACAGTATGCTGTATAGCAGTATGCTGTATAGCAGTGTGCTGTATAACAGTGTGCTGTATAACAGTGTGCTGTATAACAGTATGCTGTCTAACAGTATGCTGTATAAGAGTATGCTGTATAACAGTATGCTGTATAACAGTGTGCTGTATAACAGTGTGCTGTATAACAGTATGCTGTATAACAGTATGCTGTATAACAGTATGCTGTATAACAGTATGCTGTATAGCAGTATGCTGTATAACAGTGTGCTGTATAACAGTATGCTGTGTAACAGTGTGTCACAGTGAATACTGTGAAACAGCAAGCCTAACATAATTCAGTATGGCATCCAATTTGCAAAACTTTAAGAATAATATATCTGATAGAAAGTATATAAAATTTTCATAAGATTTTTGTCTTTTCTTTCTGTTTAAGATCCTTCTGTAGAAAATGTAGCAAATAGTTACGTTAGGTGCCTAGACACTTCCAAGCAATTAAAGGCCAGGTATCATGGCAATGAAACTACCATACAATTAACATTTCTGATTGGTCAAACTATTCACGCAATCACCAACAAGTCAATCATTTACCGCCACGTAAGTGACGTTACTAGCAAGCATTTTTCTTTAGATGAATTTCTTTTTTTAAAGAATTAGTTCAGTGGTCAAGCAAGTTTATCTCATGAAAGAGGTCTTCAAAAGAAACTAAATGGTAAAAAAAGCATAATGGAATAAGATTTCTGAATGCTTACTTCACTAGTTTGTTTCTTTAGAAGTCTTCTTTCATATAAAAATAACATGCTTGACCCCTGAACTAATCCTTGAATATCTCCTTAATGGAATAAGATTTCTGAATGCTTTCTTCACTATTTTGTTTCCTTTGAAGTCCTCTTTTATATAAGACAGATATGCTTGACCCCTGAAGTAATCTTTGAATATCTCCTTAACGGAATAAGATTTCTGATTGCTGTCTTTACTATTTTGTTTCTTTTGAAGTCCTCTTTTATATACGATGGACTTCCTTGACCCCTGAACTAATCTTTTAATATACAGAGTACTGACTAACCTGACTGTTGTGGGCATCTGAGCATAATACCAACGGTTCAGGTCGAAGATGGACAGATAGTACAAGGACTCCAGCTGACCGTCCGCAGTCTCTGGACGTCCTTCCCAAACCAATACATGGAGAGTGCTGTCCACACCAGAATCTAGAAAACGAAAAAGACAGTTTGGGTAAGACATGAATTTCGTCTCAAAAGATTAGTTCAGGAGTCAGGCAAGTTCATCTTATATGAAAGAGGACTTCAAAAGAAACAGAATTGTAAAGAAAGCTTTCAAACATCATATTCCATAAAGGAGATATTTTAGTTTGCTATCATTTGTGTGAAAATAACTGAAATCAGACTAATTGTGGCGTCATAGCCTCAGATTCCTAAAAGTATGTAAGTGTGTATTTTAATACATTTTTTCCTATGATTTTGTGGCTTGAAAACCATTGGATTTGTCAGGAAAGTAGTCAAACAGAATCACTGTTTGGTGTAACAAGCTCCTTGCTAATCTTTTCTTTGCCAAACAAAAGACTCCCTGTCGACACCCAGTGCCATTGCTCATTTACTGTGGGGAAATCGAATATTACATAGCACTCATAAGCAAGGATTAATTGAGCACGGGATATTCATGCATAACAGGTCTTTAAAATTACCAATCCATGGCGGTTAAATAATCGCCTGTTCCCTAACAAGTTGTGTAGCGATGATAGATGAAGACCCAACAGGGATTGAACCTGGGACCTCTAACATGCCAAGCTGGTGCTATGACAGCTAGACCAAGGTCTTTGAACCTGGGAGCTCTAACATGCCAAGCTGGTGCTATGACCGCTAGACCAAGGTTTTTGAAGCTAGGACCTCTAGCATGCCAAGCTGGTGCTATGACCGCTAGACCAAGGTTTTTGAACCTGGGACCTCTAACATGCCAAGCTAATGCTATGACCGCTAGACCAAGGTCTTTAAACCTAAGACCTCTAACATGCCAAGCTGGTGCTATGACCACTAGACCAAGGTCTTTGAACCTGGGACCTCTAACATGCCAAGCTGGTGCTATGACCGCTAGACCAAGGTCTTTAAACCTGGGACCTCTAAGATGCCAAGCTGGTGCTATGACCACTAGACCAAGGTCTTTGAACCTGGGGCCTCAAACATGCCAAGCTGGTGCTATGACCACTAGACCAAGGTCTTTGAACCTGGGACCTCAAACATGCCAAGCTGGTGCTATGACCGCTAGACCAAGGTCTTTGAACCTGGGACCTCAAACATGCCAAGCTGGTGCTATGACCGCTAGACCAAGGTCTTTGAACCCGGGACCTCTAACATGCCAAGCTGGTGCTATGACCGCTAGACCAAGGTCTTTGAACCTGGGGCCTCAAACATGCCAAGCTGGTGCTATGACCACTAGACCAAGGTCTTTTAACCTGGGACCTCTAAGATGCCAAGCTGGTGCTATGACTACTAGACCAAGGTCTTTGAACCTGGGGCCTCTAACATGCCAAGCTGGTGCTATGACCGCTAGACCAAGGTTTTTGAAGCTAGGACCTCTAACATGCCAAGCTGGTGCTATGACCGCTAGACCAAGGTCTTTGAACTTGAGACCTCTAACATGCCAAGCTGGTGCTATGACCGCTAGACCAAGGTCTTTGAACCTCAGACCTCTAACATGCCAAGCTGGTACTATGACCGCTAGACCAAGGTCTTTGAACCTGGGACCTCTAGCATGCCAAGCTGGTGCTATGACCGCTAGACCAAGGTTTTTGAACCTGGGACCTCTAACATGCCAAGCTAATGCTATGACCGCTAGACCAAGGTCTTTAAACCTAAGACCTCTAACATGCCAAGCTGGTGCTATGACCACTAGACCAAGGTCTTTGAACCTGGGACCTCTAACATGCCAAGCTGGTGCTATGACCGCTAGACCAAGGTCTTTAAACCTGGGACCTCTAAGATGCCAAGCTGGTGCTATGACCACTAGACCAAGGTCTTTGAACCTGGGGCCTCAAACATGCCAAGCTGGTGCTATGACCACTAGACCAAGGTCTTTGAACCTGGGACCTCAAACATGCCAAGCTGGTGCTATGACCGCTAGACCAAGGTCTTTGAACCTGGGACCTCAAACATGCCAAGCTGGTGCTATGACCGCTAGACCAAGGTCTTTGAACCCGGGACCTCTAACATGCCAAGCTGGTGCTATGACCGCTAGACCAAGGTCTTTGAACCTGGGGCCTCAAACATGCCAAGCTGGTGCTATGACCACTAGACCAAGGTCTTTTAACCTGGGACCTCTAAGATGCCAAGCTGGTGCTATGACTACTAGACCAAGGTCTTTGAACCTGGGACCTCTAACATGCCAAGCTGGTGCTATGACCGCTAGACCAAGGTCTTCAAATATATTTTCACATATTAGGAAACAGTATGTTATGTTTATATAATATAGCACATTACTTTTACAAATTGAAAGAAAAATTTGTCATTTTATAGAAACACAAAGATTTATCTTGGATCTGCAATTATGACATCACACTTTACACTGCAGGGTCAATTTTCAACACACTGGTTAAACATAGTCAAGTGCAAAGACAGTTTGGCAGAAAATCTCAATTGTCCGAAAAGGCAGTTAAAAGTCAGATCCTCACCATCCTCATCATGAATTGAATCATCCTGCCTCAATGCATTCTGGGATACCTTCTTACTCAGTGTATAACAACCAATCAGCCGGCTGCCTACCGACAGATCCTCATCCGATATGTGAGGGTCATGGGTCAAATAATGACGAAATCTTGGAATACATGTGGCCAAATCCTTAAAAGAGAAAAAGAAAACATGTTGATCATTTTTAACAACAGCGAATCGTAAAAATCATCTTAATGGACATACAAGGTACTTGTCTGGGCAATCTCCTTCCAATACCTTTGCTTAATTTTATGCATAAACTTTAATTTAAAGGATTAGTTCAGTGGTCAAGCATATTCATTTCCTATGAAAGAGGACTTTAAAAAACAAAATAGTAGAGAAACTAATTAAATATCTTATTGCATTAACAAGATATTCAAGTTTAAAAAATTTGTCTTACTTTTGTAGAAATGACTGGTGTAGTAAGTCTACCATGGAAAGTTGGCACCCTCATCCTCACATTCTTAGCAATTGTTAATGTATTTTGAAGAAAATCTATTCAATTGCTTCACTTTTTGAATCATTGTTGCTCAAACTTTCTTCAGGTGGTAAATTAAATTACCCCTACCAAATTCTGGTTTACTACTTTACTACTTTCCTGAAATATCCAATGGTTTTTAAGTCACAAAATCGCAAGGCAATTAGGATACAATACATGCATAAAGAAATTGAGGATTCTGAGGCAGTGACATCACAACAAGTCCTGATTTCAGTCGTCGATACTCGGATCACTAAGTTTAGAATTGAGAGTATCCATGCAGTTCATTATTTTATTCCATCTGTCATGACATATAAAAAATATGAATATTCATAGATGTTGTACCCAGGAGATTTTCGTAGTTTGTATACTGAAAATTGTGATCATTAATGCCAAAACTTCGTAAATTTTTGTCAATGTAAATGGATTTTTAAAAGTTTTTTTTAATTTTAGAAACTGAATATCTTCAGAAACTGATATAGTCTGCTAGTTTTGGGTTAATAAAAATTTCAGTGAAAAACTCTATCATCTATGTAATACATGTATGTGTATATATGTGCCAAGGGTCAAAAACTCTTAATTGACAACAAAAATGTCATGATTATATATATATATATATATATGTATGTATGTATGTTTGTATGTATGTATGTATGTATGTATGGGTGTATGTATGTATGTATGTATGTATGTATGTATGTGTGTATGTATGTAAGGGTGTATGCGTGTATGTATGTATGTATGTGTGTATGTATGTATGTATGTATGCGTGTATGTATGTATGTATGTATGTATGTATGTATGTATGTATGTATGTATGTATGTATGTATGTATGTATGTATGTATGTATATATATATATATATATATATATATATATATATATATATATATATATATATATATATATATATATATATATATATATATATATATATATATATATATATATATATATATATATATATATATATATATATATATATATATATATATATATATATATATAATTATATATATATATATATATGTTTAACTGTTTTTATCATGCAAATGATCTTTTCCAAATTAATTTAAACAGTCCCAGGCCAATGGCATTGAGCAAAAGTAAAATATGCTACCTTGTACAGATACCCATAAGCGCCATGTTTCTCCTTGGAGTCATATGACAGCTGAAACAGGTGTATATCAGTTGGCACATCTTGGCTAAAGCAGGAAGAATGAGAAGAATAATCATTTGTTGGTGGTTCAAGGAACAATGTGTGGAATAACATATCAATTAGTGACAATGTGTGGAATAACATATCAATTAGTGACAATTTGTGGAATGACATATCAATTAGTGACAATGTGTGGAATAACATATCAATTAGTGACAATGTGTGGAATAACATATCAATTAGTGACAATTTGTGGAATGACATATCAATTAGTGACAATGTGTGGAATAACATATCAATTAGTGACAATGTGTGGAATAACATATCAATTAGTGACAATGTGTGGAATAACATATCAATTAGTGACAATGTGTGGAATAACATATCAATTAGTGACAATGTGTGGAATAACATATCAATTAGTGACAATGTGTGGAATAACATATCAATTAGTGACAATGTGTGGAATAACATATCAATTAGTGACAATGTGTGGAATAACATATCAATTAGTGACAATGTGTGGAATAACATATCAATTAGTGACAATGTGTGGAATAACATATCAATAAGTGACAATGTGTACAATAACATATCAATTAGTGACAATGTGTACAATAACATATCAATTAGTGACAGTAGTGTGGAATAACATATCAATTGGTGACAATGTGTGGAATAACATATCAATTAGTGACAATGTGTGGAATAACATATCAATTAGTGACAACGTGCGAAAAATTACTTGTCATTTAACCTTACATAAACTCCCCCATGTTTGAAAATGCAACGCTACCCCGGGGCGTTTATTCCACACAATGTGTACAATAACATATCAATTAGTGACAATGTGTACAATAACATATCAATTAGTGACAATGTGTGGAATAACATATCAATTAGTGACAATGTGTGGAATAACATATCAATTAGTGACAATGTGTGGAATAACATATCAATTAGTGACAATGTGTGGAATAACATATCAATTAGTGACAATGTGTACAATAACATATCAATTAGTGACAATGTGTGGAATAACATATCAATTAGTGACAATGTGTGGAATAACATATCAATTAGTGTTTCTCAAAATAACCTAACCAAAATAATGCAATCCTAGTGATATTTCATTGTGTGTTACGTTTTATATTTACTGCTCTGCTCTGCACTGTCAATGCCAATCTCTGTTAATAGGTCTCACTTCAAATTTTTTCCAAGTAATTCTCCAAGTACTAATTAATGACCAGCAAAATGCAAAGGCTTCAAATACCTCAACACATGATGAAGAGACAGTTCTAGACCAATAGAATGACAACTGGTACATGCATGAACCTGTTTTTCCATTATACTATACATGACAGCTACTTTTCAGATTTAAGAGTAACTTTGAATTGCTTAACATTTAGTAACCAGAACATCAAATTTATCACAAAAATGTTCAAAAGACTAGTAAAGATGACATCAAAGATGAAATGGTGTCATTTTCAAGTTAAATTTTAGTACACTTCAGGTCCCTGCAGCGACAATTTTTATAAATAAAAATATTTTCACCATTCATAAGATAATTAACAAGATATCGCATGTTACATCTTTATTCTTGTTGTTAAATTTCCTCAAATGAAGGATAATTCCATACTTCCATAAAAAGCAAAACATTTTATAGATAAGTGAGTGTTTTACTTCAAATTGATCCAATAGAGGTCATTTGCTATACCTTAAATTGAAGAAACTCCAGAGCAAGCAAGGGTGAATAATAGAGCTGTCATGACATGTTGATTATCTTTCTTCCCCTGACATGAAATATGCCTCTCAACACATATCGCGATACCAAAAACTAAAACTCAACTAAGAAATTTTAGCGCAACTACAAGCAAGGTTACTTCGTATATTACAATTCTATCGTTACAGTATTAAATCTAAAAGTTAAAGTTTAAGTCAATGAAAACGTGAAAAAATATCTTGAAACATAAAAAATAATAATTTAAAATTGTGTTCCGTCACCCCACACTGGCACACTCTGATGTAAGTGGCAAAAAGAACAAAAAAATTGGCCCAGAACATGCCTCTCATGCTCTTACTTCAATGATTCATGGTCACGATGACTGAATTATCAAACACATGCATGATGCGTGATGAATGTAATAGTCACGCGATCATGTCGTCTGCTAGATCTGCACATCATATTTTCTTCCGTTCATCATAAAAGAAGTAACGTTAGTGAAATTAACAATTTGTGCCGTGAGTAAGTTTTCTTGAAAAGTATCGCGATGTACCAATATATTGCGATATTTTTCTTTACAATAATCGTTATGTAATAGAGCCATGTTGTGACAGCAAACAGGGATAGTATTCCAAGTTGTCCACACAACACAGGATATTGTGCACTGTAATGTGAACAAAGTGGTCCCTGGTGTGAATAGTCAACTGTAGGAAATCAATTATGTGGCAGTGAACATTTTCACAGCAAAATATCATAAAATACGTTTAAAATGTAAATGAACGTCTTATGATGAAAGCAATAAATCAACAAACAAAATACATTCTCAAGAGGTATTTTCATGCTCTACAAAACTGCCAAATTTCAGACGTCTTTGGCCAAAAACCACTGACTACTGTAGATACAAAACCACTGACTACTGTAGATACAAAAACCACTGACTACTGTAGATACAAAAACCACTGACTACTGTAGATACAAAAACCACTGACTACTGTAGATACAAAAACCACTGACTACTGTAGATACAAAACCACTGACTACTGTAGATACAAAAACCACTGACTACTGTAGATACAAAAACCACTGACTACTGTAGATACAAAAACCACTGACTACTGTAGATACAAAACCACTGACTACTGTAGATACAAAACCACTGACTACTGTAGATACAAAACCACTGACTACTGTAGATACAAAACCACTGACTACTGTAGATACAAAACCACTGACTACTGTAGATACAAAAACCACTGACTACTGTAGATACAAAACCACTGACTACTGTAGATACAAAACCACTGACTACTGTAGATACAAAAACCACTGACTACTGTAGATACAAAACCACTGACTACTGTAGATACAAAACCACTGACTACTGTAGATACAAAACCACTGACTACTGTAGATACAAAACCACTGACTACTGTAGATACAAAACCACTGACAACTTTAGATACAAAACCACTGACTACTGTAGATACAAAACCACTGACTACTGTAGATACAAAACCACTGACTACTGTAGATACAAAACCGCTGACTACTGTAGATACAAAACCACTGACTACTGTAGATACAAAAACCACTGACTACTGTAGATACAAAACCACTGACTACTGTAGATACAAAACCACTGACTACTGTAGATACAAAACCACTGACTACTGTAGATACAAAACCACTGACTACTGTAGATACAAAAACCACTGACTACTGTAGATACAAAAAACACTGACTACTGTAGATACAAAAACCACTGAATACTGTAGATACAAAAACTACTGAATACTGTAGATACAAAAACCACTAACTACTGTAGATACAAAAACTACTGAATATTGTGGATACAAAAACCATTGAATACTGTAGATACATTTAAAAAATTGGAGACGAAAGTTTACAGATTCTTCCCACTCTTTAATCTCAACTTCATTGAGCTAAAAACGTAACAGTCAAAAAACAACTACGATGTGTGATGATTTTAACACTACCAGTTCCCACCCTTTTTTAAATCCCTTTCAAAAATTACACAAGAGGGAAGTGGGGGATCCCCACTCCCAAAAAATGAAAACAAGCGTGAACACTGCCCTAAAGTCATCCATTAAAAATCCTAATGGAATCAAAGGGTTGACAATTATTCAATACCTGTCCTCCCAAGCAGGTGGGCCTCTTCCAATCCACATGTAGCAAAAGTTATCGGGGTCGTCACAAGGTTCTTGGCAGCTAAAGTGGATGACGGGTGAGACCTGGGGGCTGATTGGACTACTGTACCTGTAGAGAAAAAAAAAATCACGTTACAAAGGAGGTCTTACTATAACTTTGTTGGTGTCCATGTGGCACAAGATACCCACAAATATTTTGCTTTTATTTGTAAGATTTCTTTTTCTAAATTTGGAAGAACTATGGACAGATCATTTCAGACAAGCTGAGTACCGAGTTGGAATGAATTATCAAATTTCCCATGGTTCTGAATAAAATGTCAAAAATCTTCCAACGAAAAATTGCGACAGAAATATTATTAATGTAGTGAATAGTTTTTAGAGCTCATATTTACCACATATACTGTTGCTTACTCAAGAAATCAAAAAAAGGAAAAAATAAAAAACCTTTTTAATAATTTTTCTTTTTTTCTCTATGCTCTCAATGATTACTGTCGCCATGGTCGCAATGGCGATGAAAACTGAAATTAGGGCGACATTTTTTTTTTTAAATGATGATTTTATTCACCAGAGAAATAACACTTCATGTCTCACCTGGCGACCAAAATAGAAGTTTTCTTGAGTAAGAAATATATTAAAAATATTTTGGTAGCATGAAATACCCTTCTTTTACTGCCCCAAAATTACTGGCAATCCTAATCCCGAATTGCTCTGGGGATTACCAATTTACAACCTGACCGCAATTTTTTATATATTTTTTTTATGACTAACGTTTACATTCTTTTCAAGCAAATTTTCATGGCATGTATAGTGCCCCACTTTCAACTTTGACTGAAATACAGATAAATTTTGCGATATTTGTTCGCAATGACCTCCATTACCATTGCAAACTAGGTCACTGTTTTCCTCCTACAAAAAAAAGTAAAGACACCTCTGTTTCTCATTGACTGTAAGAGACACAACCCAATGAGATATATCAACCTACAAACATTTTCATGTGGCTTGTAAATGAGAAAAATGTTACTTTGAGAACGTGTGAAAGAAAATGTATATCAATTTGTTTGAAGTCAGCAAATTTGTAGAATAAAGTGTTGTTATAAATGTTGAGCAGTTTTTCGTGCTTACTCCATTAATTAGAACATAGTTGTACTAGTCTTTCTCTGTCAAAAATAGGTACAAAACTTCACATATATTTGAAATATTTTGTACTCCACCGAAGTAGAGTTGTACAGTCTGCTTATTAGCACAATGCCCAGGGTATACAACTTTCTTCGAGAAAGAACGGATCGACCGTGAGTGTGAGGCAATGCTTACTCTAATGTTTTAATGAAGTTTTTGATTGCAAAAGGATTGTAATGCATGATAGATTTAAGGAAGTTCTGAAGAAACTGTGTGAATAAAGTGGAAATAATGTCCATATATTGACAGCTATTTCATAGGAATAAAGAATTAAAGAGTTCAACTTAATTAAAAACATATTCCTGATTAATTTTCTTCTTTATATTTCAAGTACATGTACGCTCGTTCCTTGTCAAAAATGATGGATCATTTTCCTAATAAAAAATGATCATATTTTTGCTTTGTGGATCAGTCTTTACTGTCAATAAATGTTTTGTGAGTATTTAAAAGTAGGTTTTGTCATTAATTGTTTGTTTGTTTGATGAGGGCTTCACGGCACCACGACAGCGAGGGTCAAATTGTGCCTGAGAGTTTAGATCCTTCCAGAGGTAGGAAGAAAGGAATTCAGGGAGATTGAGAGAAACACAGAAACTAAAAGCCAGAAAGCTGAGATCGAGAGAGGAAGTGCATAGGTGAAGAAAAAAAAAGTAGAGAGAGGGGGGTGGGATAGGAGGACTAAATATGGTTGTAGAGGGAAGCATGATGAAGGAAGGAAATCATTTTATCCAGAAGGTTTTTTTGGAAGGGCTCAGCTATTGAGTTGTGGGGAGCGAAGGAAACACTGGGAAGGTTGTACAGGGGGCAAGCAAGGAGGATGTGGTGAACTGTGAGGGTGCATTAGCAGTTGCTGCAGAGGGGTGGGGGCAGCTATTATGAAGGTGGGAGTGAGTGAGGTCATTAAAGTATGAAGTTAAATTATTTATGCAAGAAAACTGTCGGGGGAGGGGAGAGAAGGGTTTTTTCATTACAATTATTTAAACAGGTTTTTGTACTGGCAAGTAGCTTAACAACTTTGGCGATAAGGGAACATGGTCGCCAGTTTTTTCTGAGTTAGCAACTACAAAGCAAACGCAATAGTCAAGGATTGCTCTGCTACCATATTTAAACCCACTAGGAATAAACACCACAATTTTCTTAAAGAGCTGCTGATTCAGACAATAAATTTTCAGATCTTAACCATACACTTCATCAATATTTAACTGTAAAGACATCTCCTCCAGAGGGTGCATGGGGATAATTTTTCCCATGACACACAAGCAATTGGCTACACTCTCTTAAAAGGTTGAAAACAACCAAAGTTGAGCCCACTGTATGTGACAGAGGACAAGTAGTTACAAGAGACAGGAACCACTGAAAGAAAAATCATGTGACAGAGGACAAGTAGTTACAAGAGACAGGAACCACTGAAAGAAAAATCATGTGACAGAGGACAAGTACAGTAGTTACAAGAGACAGGAACCACTGAAAGAAAAATCATGTGACAGAGGACAAGTACAGTAGTTACAAGAGACAGGAACCACTGAAAGAAAAATCATGTGACAGAGGACAAGTAGTTACAAGAGACAGGAACCACTAAAAGAAAAATCATGTGACAGAGGACAAGTACAGTAGTTACAAGAGACAGGAACCACTGAAAGAAAAATCATGTGACAGAGGACAAGTACAGTAGTTACAAGAGACAGGAACCACTGAAAGAAAAATCATGTGACAGAGGACAAGTAGTTACAAGGGACAGAAACCACTGAAGAAAAATCATGTGACAGAGGACAAGTAGTTACAAGAGACAGGAACCACTGAAAGAAAAATCATGTGACAGAGGACAAGTAGTTACAAGAGACAGGAACCACTGAAAGAAAAATCATGTGACAGAGGACAAGTACAGTAGTTACAAGAGACAGGAACCACTGAAAGAAAAATCATGTGACAGAGGACAAGTACAGTAGTTACAAGAGACAGGAACCACTGAAAGAAAAATCATGTGACAGAGGACAAGTACAGTAGTTACAAGAGACAGGAACCACTGAAAGAAAAATCATGTGACAGAGGACAAGTAGTTACAAGAGACAGGAACCACTAAAAGAAAAATCATGTGACAGAGGACAAGTACAGTAGTTACAAGAGACAGGAACCACTGAAAGAAAAATCATGTGACAGAGGACAAGTACAGTAGTTACAAGAGACAGGAACCACTGAAAGAAAAATCATGTGACAGAGGACAAGTAGTTACAAGGGACAGAAACCACTGAAGAAAAATCATGTGACAGAGGACAAGTAGTTACAAGAGACAGGAACCACTGAAAGAAAAATCATGTGACAGAGGACAAGTAGTTACAAGAGACAGGAACCACTGAAAGAAAAATCATGTGACAGAGGACAAGTACAGTAGTTACAAGAGACAGGAACCACTGAAAGAAAAATCATGTGACAGAGGACAAGTACAGTAGTTACAAGAGACAGGAACCACTGAAAGAAAAATCATGTGACAGAGGACAAGTAGTTACAAGAGACAGGAACCACTAAAAGAAAAATCATGTGACAGAGGACAAGTACAGTAGTTACAAGAGACAGGAACCACTGAAAGAAAAATCATGTGACAGAGGACAAGTACAGTAGTTACAAGAGACAGGAACCACTGAAAGAAAAAATCATGTGACAGAGGACAAGTAGTTACAAGGGACAGAAACCACTGAAGAAAAATCATGTGACAGAGGACAAGTAGTTACAAGAGACAGGAACCACTGAAAGAAAAATCATGTGACAGAGGACAAGTAGTTACAAGAGACAGGAACCACTGAAAGAAAAATCATGTGACAGAGGACAAGTACAGTAGTTACAAGAGACAGGAACCACTGAAAGAAAAATCATGTGACAGAGGACAAGTACAGTAGTTACAAGAGACAGGAACCACTGAAAGAAAAATCATGTGACAGAGGACAAGTAGTTACAAGAGACAGGAACCACTAAAAGAAAAATCATGTGACAGAGGACAAGTACAGTAGTTACAAGAGACAGGAACCACTGAAAGAAAAATCATGTGACAGAGGACAAGTACAGTAGTTACAAGAGACAGGAACCACTGAAAGAAAAATCATGTGACAGAGGACAAGTAGTTACAAGGGACAGAAACCACTGAAGAAAAATCATGTGACAGAGGACAAGTAGTTACAAGAGACAGGAACCACTGAAAGAAAAATCATGTGACAGAGGACAAGTACAGTAGTTACAAGAGACAGGAACCACTGAAAGAAAAATCATGTGACAGAGGACAAGTACAGTAGTTACAAGAGACAGGAACCACTGAAAGAAAAATCATGTGACAGAGGACAAGTACAGTAGTTACAAGAGACAGGAACCACTGAAAGAAAAATCATGTGACAGAGGACAAGTAGTTACAAGAGACAGGAACCACTAAAAGAAAAATCATGTGACAGAGGACAAGTACAGTAGTTACAAGAGACAGGAACCACTGAAAGAAAAATCATGTGACAGAGGACAAGTACAGTAGTTACAAGAGACAGGAACCACTGAAAGAAAAATCATGTGACAGAGGACAAGTAGTTACAAGGGACAGAAACCACTGAAGAAAAATCATGTGACAGAGGACAAGTAGTTACAAGAGACAGGAACCACTGAAAGAAAAATCATGTGACAGAGGACAAGTAGTTACAAGAGACAGGAACCACTGAAAGAAAAATCATGAGACTTACTCCAGTTGAGGTGTCTTCAACTGCCAGAGCTGAAAGCAACCAAAGTTGAATCCCACCGCGAGAGTACCAGTCTGCTGAAAGTATGTCAAACCAGAGACAAACACCTCCTCAGGACTGAAATCTCGGATGCAAGATTTGTCAGGTCTCATATACTTGAAACCAAAGTATGAATGGGCTTCATCTGGTATGACAGAAAATCAAGTTTTCAATTTTAATGATTATGTTTTGATTGGATAAAGTTCTGTAAACAAACCTAAATTTTGTGCTTCCAAGTAACTTGCTAATATTTCTCTTATCTGGGACGATCCTTATTCAATTCTACCAACTTCTAATAATCAAATCTTACAAATACTTGCATCCTTATTCAATTCTACCAATTTCTCATAATCAAATCATACAAATACTAAGTAGAAGGCACACTCAGTAGAGCGCACACCTCCCTCAACCTACATCTCATAATCCTACATTTATGCATTGTTGTAAGTATTTTTGAAGTAAGTCTCTTATATTAAAATTTCGTTTTATGCAAAATACTGAAATATTTGGAATTCCTTTCCAAGGGCAAAAATTCAATGGTTCCAGTTGATGAATGGATGTCACAAAAAAATGGATAGATAGACGAACGATAAAGAATCTAGTATATCCCCATTCACCAACTTTATTATTAGAGAGCGGATACTTATATTAAGGTTTAATGAGAATATACACGAGCAATGCACACATATATCCACATGGCTTGAACAGCAGGGGTCAAAATTTAATATTTTCACCACTGTTCCACGGAACAGTACTTTTTCAAATAATACTGTTCTGGATCAAATTTTACTGTTTCAACTTTTTTGCTGATAACAGGACAAATTTCCTTTTTTCAAATTGAGCATAATTTACAACTATTTTATCATTTGTAGCATCCACTTGCATACAGTCGTACACATGCAAGCAGCCTTAATACGTAAATTCATGATTAATTGTGTTGACAATTGCAGGCGAAGTGGGAAAAGCTTTTTCTTACTGGAAGAAATTACTTTTATGACAATCTTGTTTGCGGACAATGTCCATGCATTTTTTGTTGAGCAGAAATCAAGTTACTGATCATTGATGCCACATGCTTGTAAAACGAACACTGTTTCACTGGAACAGTGATGTTTGAAAATTCACTGTTCCTGCATAAAAAGCACTGTTCTCAGAACAGTGGAACAGGGGGAAATTCAGTCCAGGGGCAAAAAAAGAAAATACTAACAAACAATAACAACATCAATATCACTGTACAACATACACAAGTTTAAGATGCAAGTAAACATACCATTAATCTCCATGCATAGATGCTCCCCCTTCCTTGACGCAACTATTCTCAGCTCATTGAATTGACCTGTTTTCAAGGTCACAACCTTAGCCTCTCGTACAGCCGCTTCATCTGATGATACATCAGCATCCAACATCATATCCAGGAGGTATATGTGTCCCTTTTCTGTCCCGACTGCAATTATGCCAAAAAATCTTTGGAGCTGGTCACACAGAGCAAAGTTTGGAGCTGCAATGCCACCAGCTGTTGTAACAGGCTCTATACATGTGATCTGAAAGAACAAGTTTTAAAATCTATGGACAAGTAGCTACAACCAAAGGTCAAAATTTAAATCTTTTGCCGCTGTTTTACGGAACAGTACTTTCTCAAATTATACTGTTCCGGATCAGATTTCACTGTTCCAACTTTTTTTGCTGATAGCAGGACAAATTCTTTTCTTTAAAATGGGTAATTATACTTTCTTGCTTAACATGTATATTGGGTATTACTATTTACATGATGTAGCATCCAGTTGCATACAGTCGTACATGTGCAAGCAGCCTTGTTTAAAATGGGTAATTATACTTTCTTGGTTAATATGTATAATGGGTATTACTATTTACATGATGTAGCATCCAGTTGCATACAGTCGTACATGTGCAAGCAGCCTTGTATATGTTCATGTTTTATTGTCCTGATAATTGCAGGCAGGGTGAGAAAAGCCTTTTCTTTACTGGAAGAACTTATTTTTTTGATAATCTTGTTTGCTGACATGCATTTATTGTTTGAACTCAAGTGATTGATCATTGATGCCACATTCTTGTGAAAAGAACATGTTTGAAAATTCACTGTTGCTGCCTAAAAAGCACTTTTCACAGACCAGTGGAACAGTGAGAAATTCAACCACTGATAACTTGAGCTTAATTAGGAAGAAAATATGATATACTATAAACCATGAAAATGGCAAAAACTTCCATCAAATTCAGTTAAAAGTGTACAGCATTTTGAATTTTAAAGCCTTATCAATAAACTAGACATCGAAAACGATACAAATCCACTAATTACATGCTTTCCACCATCTGTCACAACTGCCATCAAACCATCTGTTCCACATGACGTCCCATCCTACATCCCTCCCTACAAGATATCATTAACAAAATCTGGATGCCTTTCCACCCCATGACCCATATGCCATCACACCTGCAATCAAAATGACATCCCGCCATATGCCTTGCCGTACTGTCCCAAATACCATGCCACCCTGTCTCACATGCCATCCCTCCCTGAACCACGTGCAATCCTACCCTATCCCACAGGCCACTCCATCCTATCCCACATGATATCCCACCCTGTCCCATATGCTATCCCATCTAAAATCCAGATGACAATCCAATACATGCCATCCTGTCTAACATATCATGCCACCCTGTCCCACATGTCATGTCACCCTGTTCCACATGTCATCCCACCCTGCCCCCATGCCATCTCACCTTATCCCACATGCCATCTCAGCCTGTCATAAATGCCACCGTCCTACATTCCATGGCACCCAGTGCCACATGTCACCCTGTCCCCATGCCTTCCCACCTTATCCCACACGCCATCCCAGCCTGTCTTAAATGCCATGACATCACCTTGTTTCACAAGCCATGCCACCATGTCCCACATGCCATGCCACCCTATCCCACATGTCATACCACCTGTCCCACATGCCATGCCACCCTATCCCACATGCCATTCCACTTTGTCCTAAAATGCCATGACATCCTGTCCCACATTCCAGGACACCCATTCCCACATGCCATCCTGTCCCACATGCCATCCCACCCTGTCTTCTATCAACCCTCTATCTGAAACTCCCAATAAAAACTGTTAAAACTTTTTTCTCCTTAGGTCTATAAACCAGATAGGGCTGATCTATCTATCAAATCAGAATGAAAATTAATTGCAGATTAATTTGGTGATTATCAATAGTCTACTTCGTTTTCACTCGATTCAAATGAAGACTTCTTGTTTGTTGTTATTCATTCCCAAGACAAATTCTATTGAGTCATCAGCTCTATTGTTCTGCTTTTTTTCATTTGTTTTAAGTTCTTTCAAAGCAAGAGTCTCCTTTATATTTCTTTTCATCAAAATAGTTGGATTTCCTTTCCGAAGACAGAAATCTTTTGTTCCCCAGTAGCTGAACAATGCCTCAAGTGGGTCGGACAATGGATGTGGACGGACGGATGGTCCAACTGGCAGACGAAGGACAGTAAAGATGCTATATTCACTCTTCACCAACTTTGTGAATAGTGATAATTATGCAAATTTTATTGTAATTTTTTGACATCACAACAAAAAAACCTATAAAAAAAAGTTTTTTTTTTTCAATTTTTCCCCACCATTTTTTGAATGGGAGTTGTTGATTATGACCAAGAGATTACGAATTTCCATCATACCCTTATCAAAATTTAGGAGAAAAAAGTATAATGAATTTCAGTGAGTTAAGTTTAGAAGAGAATTTTAAAGAATTACATTGAAGATTTTGAGCTGTTCTGCGTGTCCTCTCTTTCATGCATCACAACTTTTCAATTCTTTTGCTACTGTTGTTATTTTGGACTACTCTGCTCAGAATTAAGAACTAAAAGCTCTTTTTGGGGAATATAAAATCACTACCTGTCCATATACCAGTACAATACTACTGCTTTGTATACAAAACAGTCCCAAGTCAGTGGTGAACAGAACCAAGCCACAGAGATGATTAATATTAGAAGCCTCAACAGACATGACCAGACAATAATTTTGAAACAATGTTGAGATCTCCAATCTATATATTTCATTTCCATTTTGCCACAAAAAATCTTTTTTTAAAAGTTTTGCAAGAGCTAGTGCACTGCACTGTGTTGTTTTTGCTCGTTAGGAAAATACTGCTGGTCAAGAATAGAAACGTTTGGCCAATTACGCACATGCGAAAGTCACTTCAAGACTTCCATATTATTACGATGGGGTAAAAATCGGATAAAATACGGGCTTGATTAGTGCTGAAAAATACATTTACCCCTTGTAACAAATGGATGTGTCTGAACAAAAAAAAGTGCATAGGTTCAGAGTTGATTAAACTTTCAACGTAAGTTGCAGACCTTGTGTTAACAAAGAGAATGTCCAAGATTTGGGGTGTGATCCAAAGAAGTTTAAGAATAATAATAAGTTTTTTCTTATTGATTTTGAGATAAGGTGTACATTTCTGTTTGAATGTTTTAAATGGAAGCCCTTGGTTTAGTGGGAATTTATTTTGGTGTACAATCCCATTGTAAGTTATGTTTCATATTTGTCACTTTTGGGCAGTCACCTTCAAAAGCACTCTGTACTTCGGTAATACCAGTACCATTCAGCAGTACAGTACTGGTACCAAGAATATTGAGTACCGTGCAACATTAGCAAGAAGTCAATGGTATTGATTCTCTAGAAATCACTTGATCTGAGTCAAGATAACTGATTGTTTTAATTTCTTTTTAGGGCATTTTTAAACACATTTCATTACAAAGCTTAAACAATGTCTTGACAGATCTCACCATAAAACAGACCACCCCTCCATTTCTGTCCCTCCTCCATTTCTGCCCCTCCTCCATTTCTGCCCCTCCCTCCATTTCTGCCCCTCCCTCCATTTCTGCCCCTCCCTCCATTTCTGCCCCTCCTCCATTTCTGCCCCTCCCTCCATTTCTGCCCCTCCCCTCCATTTCTGCCCCTCCCCTCCATTTCTGCCCCTCCCCTCCATTTCTGCCCCTCCCCTCCATTTCTGCCCCTCCCCTCCATTTCTGCCCCTTCCCTCCATTTCTGCCCCTCCCCTCCATTTCTGCCCCTCCTCCATTTCTGCCCCTCCCATCCATTTCAGCCCCTCCCCTTCATTTCAGCCCCTCCTCCATTTTGTCCCAAATTGTAATCCCTCCTTCCTTAAGTGATAAAAAATTCACACACCAAACTTATTCAACATCCAATCATCAGTTCTTGAGATATATTGAAGACACAACAGTTCACCCCAAACATCCCACCCCTCGATTTCTGCCCTTCCCTGTTCCAATGACCCAAATTTGAATCACTTCTTTATTAAGCAGTGACAAAACCAAACAACAAACTTAATCAAAATCAATCTTTTGTTCTTGAGATATTTTAATGACAAACGGACAACAGATACACGAACAAATGCAGGCGAAAACATAACCTCTGTCCAACTTTGGTGACGAAGGTAATAAAAGCAAAATTAATCAATTTTAAACAAATACATCCTTTTATTCCACAGATGAGTGCAGCAACTTACCCCATGAGGTAAATTGATCGCCTTGACTACTTTTGATGTACATGCATTGAAAATACATAAAAGCCCTCTGTCGCCCTCTGTTTTTAGACCGACACAGAGCATACACGTAGCAGTGTAAGGATACTCTCTGACAGATGTGATCTGAATAAACTCTTCTCCAGTCGTTTTATCAAAGCGGTGCGCTGCTAATCTTCTTCCAGAAGGTAACTTTACCACTTCTAAAATGGGCCCTCGGATAATCCAGGCCTTTTTGCCATCTGCAGAAAGAAAATGGGAGTAATTCAGATTATGAATTTGGAAGGACAAAGGAAAAACAAAAACAAACTAAAATGATCTAAATAGTTGATTAATGGATTGAGTGATTGCTTGATATGTCAACAAAGATATCCAGGGATTGACAAATCAACCAAAAATCCAATTTGTCCGCAGAGCAGTTGCTTCTGTATAAATGGTTGCCCAGGAGACAAATTTGGTTGTCTGGACAAATTTCTTCTATAGAGGTACAGAACTATAAATTTACAATGCAGAATATGTGGCCTGCTGGGCAGCCTAGCAAAATGTTAAGTTGCTCTGATATGATTTTTGGTTGTCCCGGACAGCGAGACAAGGGATTTGTCAAACCCTGGTTGTACCACAGATGTTAATTTATTTCTACCTTAAGTGCATTCACACAAGTAGCTTTCATACGTGAATAATTTGCAAACCAAGATGCGAGGATCCAAGGATACAGGAAACAAATACTATATTCGACAAGCCCCTACTCTAATAAGTGCCCAACCAACATTTTGTAATCAAAAACATAATCTATTTTATTTATTTGTAGACTTAAAATACTCAAGTTTTGTTATCTTCTTTGCTTATTTGTCGTCTGACACTCACAACGTTTTTTGTGGTTATTGTGGAGCTAGTTTGGAACCATTTCACACAATACAGTTCGAATAGCACATTGTATTCAAACTTGGGCCTAAAAGTGGTGCAACTCTATTTTCGTAAGCAAAAATTACGTCGAATACAGTAACTCTTTCACAAACCAATCACAATTCACAAAAATCATGATCATTATTTTCAGAATATAAGAACTATTTTGTTTGGAATTTAAGTTGTATGTGTTTTCAGCAAATAAATACACAAACTTCAGATTTTAGACAAATATTGGGTTGGTACAGTAATGTAGGTATGAGCAATTTTTTCCCCCTTACTCCACATTTCTGATTGACAACTTTCCTGCCTATAAACTTTTAAGGGGAAAAAATGAGTACAAAATGGCTTATTTCAGTGTATAGCAGGCTCATGATAATCTTCTTAGTTTTTACTCTTTGATTATGGTTGAATGGAATATGTACTGTATGCAACATATCATACATATAGCTACAGTAGAACAACCAAACATTGATCTGCTAGGAACCCAGAATACTTTTTTCAACGAGTGTAAATCATGGAAATCATCTGCATTAAAAAGCAAAACTGTCACGATATGACGATTATCATGATATTATTTTTTCCATGATATAAACAACACCCTCCCTCACCAACATATCGCGACATGCCTTCTTCACATAAAACTGCATACTAAAGCAAACATTTTGGAGAAACAATTTCAGAAACATTTCACATGAATGAAATTTTAACTGAGTACATGTATTTCCAGCAGCAGCATACTGTATCTGATTTTTGTGTTTCCTTTCTTATATAGCTCAGAATAGGTTTTATGGACTAAATAAGATTTGCATGCTAAAAACTTACTTGCAGTGTTACAAAATTAATAATCATATGCGCACAGATATCGCGAAGTGATATACAGTATCACGATATTTTTGTCCACGATAATCAAGATCTCAGTTACTGATATCATGACCATGGCAATAAGAGTAACATAATATATAAAATGACCATGGCGCTAGTAGAGTGACATAAGATATCAAATCAAATAAAAGAGCATACCTTGACTGATGCCACCACATATGGACGTCTGAGCAGCGTTTTCTGCAAGACTGCTTTGTGTGTCACTGTCAAGCTGCGTTGGACCATAAATAGCAGATGGCTGAAGAATTCCTGACATGCTGCTACAAGTACCTTCTGAAATTCTTGGTTGATTGTTCTGTGGTGAAAAAATAGGCCTAAATAAATAAGATAAGAAAGTCAACTAATCATTCCAGAACAATTTGAGCTCCAAATACTTATTTTTCTAAATGTAACAATTTTACTTACAGCTTGTGGTTTAACATTTGATAAAACTTATGACCCCAGTATATCACTGCCTACAAAACTAACATTTTCATGCAATTTCCCAAGTGCGCCTACAGCACCCAGTACAGTTCTACAGTACTTGGAGGATCAATAAAGATTAAAGAAAATGTTGACCCTTATTGTGATTTTGAAAGAAAATAACGCACATAAATAATTTTTCTTTAAATATTACAAGAGATCAATGCCTGACACATTAGGTTAATCATGTTTCCATTCATACAAAAAATATTTACTGAAAATCTGCAACGAGACATGAGCTTGGCCTCTCAAAATTTAACAGATTCCTTGAAAATACTTTAGATATCAATGCAGAGCTAAATACACAATTATTAAAAATATATTAAGTCATGTGTTTTGTCAGAAATGTTTAATTTAGAGCTAAAATATTGCAAAAATGTTGGAATTCGAATTAAAGATCTATATCCATAGATATCAACAACTTGATCTTCATTGAAAAAAATAGGCTATGCTATAACCCATGGAAATAGCAACAAATTTAATTAAAATAGATTAAAAGTGAAACATTTTAAAGCAATTTGAATTTTAAAGCCTAATCAAATTGTATTGAAAATTTGTTATATTCGTGACATTTTATGACACATAGACGTAAAAGAAACAGCGGTGTAAATTTGCTGATTTTTTATTGATCATGAAGTGGAATGAGAATTTGTTTTCTTTTTTTGTGAAATCAGATGTGAAAGGTATTTTTATTGGGATTTTGATAGCACAGAAGTACCAGGAGGCAGAGGTATTTTTGTAAGAACAAAATTTTGACAACGATCCTATCAGTTTTGCAAACGCATACACAATTAGTGTGAGTATCATCGGAGTGCATTGGCAACTGCTATTTTGAAATCATTCGTCAGTAAATGCTCTTTGTTGCTCAAACAACGCAAGGATTAACAGTTTGCCACCAATTTTTTTTTACCACAATTTAATTAAAATTTGTCAAAATTTGCAAGAAAATAAGAATCTTACTAGCTCAAAACACAATTATTTTTTTTTATCTTGAAAATATTGAACCATGTACGCCAGGCCCGTTAGCTTCTGAAAAATGATTAATAAGAATTGAGCCCTTTTTCAATTATTTTAATTGGTAGCTTAAGAACTTATATCACACCACTAAAGGAATATAGCCTAGTTAATTTGGATTTTGTCTAGGCCTGGGCTAAAGCAGTACAAGAGATTACAAAAAAAAACGTTCCTGGTGTTAGAGTTTCTATGGCACCAGAGCTACACTGGTGTTTGATATGGCAATTCAAAGGGCATATCGATTGGCAAATTATAACTTTATGGTTTCTGGATCTTATCATTGAGGTAGTCGCTTCAACGTAACCTTGTACTGGCTCAGTACGGTTTTGCCAAGTTGAATGAAAAACTTTATCATTACAGTCTATGGGATATTTGTTATGAATACTTGTGTCGCCTCCGCCAGTCAGCAAAAATTAATGGTACTCATATATATTGGAAACTAATAGAGTAATACACAACATTTGTTAAGTAAAATAAATTGTCGAGTATATTTAGCAAAATGACAAAAAATAGGTTTTTCTTTCATTGACTGCAATGATAACTGACTGTTTGTTTTCCCCTTCGACTAAAGTTCGAGATCGTCAAAAAAGCATTGTAACGTCACCGTGTACCACAACATCCCCGGATGTCCGACCTCCAGAATCAAATGTCTTAGAAAATGACTAATTTCGCGAAATTGGTATATTATAGAGAGGTGATCTTAGTGGAGTCCAAAGAGCCGTGAAATGAAAGGTGTCCAAAAGGTTTCTGTAAAATTATTGAATAATTAAGCTGTTAATTATGAAATTTCCTTACTATGCGCCTATGTAGAAATGTTTCATTAATTAGTAACTGCGTTCTCGGCCTATTCTCAGCACTATTTTAACTTGTTTGCCGTTTTTAACGATATACTGCATGGTGAATGTTCTGATAACCTTTGACCTCTATGCGCGGTTAAGAATCAGGTAGCGCAGAACTAATTATTACTCTATTTAAACCTATGATACACTTAAACAGCAGCAGAATAAAATTCATGCCGCCTTTTTGTGTACCGGCACCATTTTTAGGAAAGTTTAGGCAATCATTGTTAAAAGATTTTATGCTTTCTGAAAAGTAGTATCAAATTCCATTGCTTAATGCTTTTTTTTTTTTTTTTTTTTTGCAGCGACGAAACTGTAAATCAAGACTCGGTTCAAATCAAAATTTGGGGAAAATGATCTCCCACCCCAGGCTCCACCCCCCCCCCCCCTGATATTGACAGCTTCAGTACTGATGTTTTTTCTAGCTCACCTATATCTTTCTCCTTCCGACCTTCCGACAGTTACTAATAAATGAGGTAGGCAAACCAAAACTTAAACCAAACTCAAAACCTGTTAGACTCCAGCTTAAAACTCTTTTTAGTAATAAGCTTTCAAGGTATTCGTAACAAAACTGCTGACCTAAGTGTTTGAATTGAAGATAATAATCCTGATATCATTATTTGGTGAGGACTCACCTAAGTAGTGATGTGAGTAGCAACGAGCTCCCCCACCCCTGCCCCCCTCCCCCCTCCTCCCTCCCACCCTACCATACTCAGGAAGGACCGCAAATAAGGTTCAGCCGAGGGTGGAGGCCTGGGGTCGTGATAACTACCGTGACCTCATAGCTAATCATAGAGAAGATCTTGACTCGGACTGTATTCTGGATTTCCATAGAAATTCAAGGTGCCAAACAGAAGTTACTAATGGTTCCTTTTGGGCCGCTCCTATCAATATGGAAACTCTGTTAATTACTTGATAAGTTCTTTACTAACTAAGTCTGGGCGTCTTTGATTTTTTTTTTTTTTTTTTTTTTTTTTTTTTTGTGTGGTGGTGGTGGTGGTAGTGATAGTTTGGGCTTTTTATGGGTGATTAACTTTTCATAGCCCGTAATCTTGTTATGTTATGTTATGTTATGTTATCTTAGACTAGCAGTAAAAAACACAGGTAGCCATATCTACCTAGCAGTATTTGCACTACGCCTTCACACTCCTTGCTGGAATATAGGCCACGGATGAAACCCCTCCATTTAGGTCTATCTTGGGCCAGCATTCGCAGTTGTTGCCAGTTGTAGCCCATCTGGGTCATTTCCTTTGTAGTGTCTCGCCTCCAGGTATTTTTGGGCCTGCCCTGTTTGCGTTATCCCTAAGGGTTCCAATTTAGTGCATGACGTGTTATACTGTTGTCAGGTTTTCTTAGTGTGTGTCCTATCCAAGTCCACTTCCTGCTTTTGATCTGTAGTTGCACTGGGTCTTGGCCTGTCTTGCCCCATAGTTTGTTGTTGCTTATGGTGTCTGGCCAGTAAATCATAAGTATTCTACGCAGGCAGCGGTTGATGAAAGTTTGTACCTTCGTTGTGGTAGCTTTGGTGAGCCGCCAGGCTTCAGACCCGTACAATAGAACACTTTTGACGTTGGAATTAAAAGCTGAGCTTTGTGGCCTTGTAAAGAAGATATCCCTTGATTTCCATATATTTGTGAGTGTAATGAATACTGCTCTGGCTTTGCCAATTCTAATTTTAACATCATCATCAGTGCCCCCTGTAGTATTTACAACACTTCCCAGGTAAGTGAACGAGGTAACTTTCTCCAAGTCAGTGTTGTTGAGCTTGATGAGATTGACATTCTTATTGTTGAAGCGCATCACTTTAATTTTCTGTGTGTTGAGGTATAGGCCCACTTTAGCAGAAGTCAGTGCAAGTCGACTGGTCTTGTCCTGCAACTGTTTGTGGCTGTGTGACACCAATGCAAGGTCGTCAGCAAAATTGAAGTTTTCTAGCTGTTCAGTGAAGGTCCACTGCAGCCCATTTTTTGGTCCTGATGTTGTTTCCTTCATAATCTAGTCGATTGTGAGCAAGAACAGAAAAGTAGATAGAAGGCATCCTTTTCTCACTTCAGTTTGGACTTTTCAGATGGGGCACAGTACCTCCGTGCAAGACTTGGCAGCTCATTCCTTCATATGTATTCTTCACCAGAGAGATGAATTTAGGAGGAATGCCGTAGTACGCCATCAACTTCCATAGAGTATTTCTATCAATGCTGTCAAACGCTTTCTCATAATCGACTAAATTGATGTAAGTTGGTGAGTTCCATTCAATAGACTGCTCTATGATAATCCCGAGGGTTGCAATTTAATCCGCACATGATCTACCTTGGCGAAAACTAACTTGGTTGTCCATTAGAATATTATCAACTGTTCCCTTCAATCTGTTAACCACAATGCAGTTCAGTACCTTCCCTGGAACAGATAGAAGCATGATTCCTCTGTAGTTTTTGCAAAGAGTGAGGTCTCCTTTCTTTGGGATCTTCACCAAGTACCACTCTTTCAATCCATTGGTAATTCCTCATCTTCCCATATAGTAGTTAGGAGACCGTACATACTGTATTCTGGATTTCCATAGAAATTAAAGGTGCCAAACAGAAGTTACTAATGGTTCCTTTTGGGCCGCTCCCATCAATATGGAAACTCTGTTGATTACTTGATAAGTTCCTTGATAAGTTATTTGCTAACTCTGGGCGTCTTTGATTTTTTTTTTATTGATTTTTTTGTGGTGGTGGTAGTAGGTGTTAGTTTTGGCTTTTTATGGGGTGATTAACCTTTCTTAGCCCGTAATCTTGTTATGTTATGTTATGTTATGTTACTTGGACAAACTGCGAGAGTCTCTTAGACTAGCAGTAAAGAGCACAAGTAGCCATATCTACCTAGCAGGGGACTTTAATCTTCCTGACGTCGACTGGGGCACCCATACAGTACCACCAGGATCCCAGTATGCTACATTACCCAGCCACATGTTGGGTATTTGTGGTGAATTAGGTCGAGAGCAAGTTTACTGAACCAACGAGAGACAAGAATAATTTAGACATCTTCCTAACAAACAACCAGGCTCCCCTCTAGTTGAAAAATTTACTCTTATACCGGACGAGTCTCAAACCATGACTGTATTCCTTTGATTACCATGAACTCTAAGCCTGTTACAAAAACCAAGAAAAGTGTATAGCTTCCACAAGGCTGATGTCAGTGCTATTAAATCTGATCTTTCCAAGCTTAGTAACTTTTTTATCAATACAGAGTTTTTGAACTGCTTCATTAATACTATCTTTTCTTAATTTGAGAATAAGATCAAGGAAATCATAGAAGCCCGTGTCCCAGTACGCATGGTCAGAAAAAGTAATCTGACCCCGTATGCATGGAAGGAAACAAAGGGCTTACAACAGCTGACGAGACTTCAAATCCATGACTCCCTCGAAAATTTCCATACTCACCGTAAATTAACTCATAGATCTACCAGAAAATCATACAGGAAGTATATCAATTATGTTTGTGTTGAGTCACCAAAACGATTCTGGTCTTTCATTAAAAGCCTGATACGGACTCCATAGGTGTTAACGGTAAACATGAGTCTAGGAATAACCAGAAAGCCAACATATCAGACATATTGAATGACCAACTTCAAAAAGGTTTTCTCTCAGAAAAAGGACTCATTACCGCATATACTACACAGTAACATCCTATGTATGTCTGATTTTAAAATTTATGTTAAAGGTGTTACTAAAGGAGCTAAATCCTAACAAGGCCACTGGCCCTGATAGCGTGCACAGATAATTAAGATGGCCGCTGAAGAAATAGCCCTGCCCTGTGCCTGATCTTCCAAAAACGCTAGATTCAGGTTCCCTTCCTTCATCTTAACTGTGTGCAAATATATCTCCCATCTTTAAAAAAAAAGGTGATCGTTCCATTGCCGCTGTCTTCCTAACTTCAATCTGTTGCTAGACCCTAAAACATATAATACACTATCAGATAATGCAACACTTTGACAACTATTCTGTTATTACCAACAGTAAACATGGTTTTAGGCAACACCATTCATGTGAGTCACAATTCATTCTTACAGTTAATGACCTGGCCTCATCACTAAACAACAAATCATCCTGGATTTTTTTAAAGCTTTTGATATAGTTTCTCATAATTGGCTTTTATCCTAACACTTGTCTTGGCAATGAAAGGGTCATCTCACGGTAGGGAAAGAACTTGAAATTCTTCCTGGTTATACAAATTGCACTGTTTAATTGAGTTTTCATAAATATTGCTGCTATTTGGGAAACTGTCCTTGAATTGTCGGTAAAACTACTCGAATTTTCAGGACTTTTCTTCATTTTAAAGAAATTTGCTTCAATTTTATTAATTTTCAGGAAATCTTCGTAAATTTTGGGGGAATCGCCTTCACTTTTTGTAAAATTTCCTTATTTTCGTTAGATATTCTTCAATTTTCGGGATTTATACATCAATTTCCAAGAACTTTTCTTCAAGTTCCAGGAAATCACTGTCAATTTCAAGAACTTTAAAGCAAATGTTGGCAATTTTATGTTAATAATAATTTATCCTTCCAATTAGGAAACAAGCATGCACTGACCGAGAAGACGAAACCATTTGAAGGAGAGGTGATGCCCCCAACTACCTAGACCTCTATCCTGGCCCCCTAATCTTAAACCTGTGTCAGGGGCCTTGAATATGTTTATAGGGACTTAAGCCCCCCTAAAAAGCATGCAACCGGGAAGAAGAAACCATAAGAGGGAGAGGAGGTGCCCCCAACTTCCTACACCTCTGTCCTGGCCCCTAATCTTAAACCTGTGTAATACCTTGAATATGTTTATACAAATAAAAAGCTATATACGTTCCTGCAGAGCAGCTGAAGAAATTGACCTTGATTTAGAATGTAACATACTGTATATTTTTGCTTGTTATTATTTTGCTGAGAACAAAGAGCTTCCACATGCTCTCTGCTTAGACAAAGTGTGGGAGGATTGCATTTGTATCCCTTTGTATATCGATCCCATAAAGAATGCGGATACTGTTAAATGATACCTGACTTTGCCAAAAGCTCGCTTTCATATTAATCAAATTTTCCTTAATCAAAGTAATAAATACGTTATTTTTGTGTACTTATTTCATTTCAATCATATTCTGTAAGAGGTTTGAGAGAAGGAGATTTTTATTAAGGTCTCCTTGCATCCTTATCATATATCGTGTTTATTTTGCAAAGTCATGGTCAAATAAAAATTCGGCAACCTCAAAAAAAAATGTATAATTCAACTTGCTTAATTAGTTATGTTGTCATTTCTTAAACATTACTTTAACCTGTTAACAAAGCTTGTGTATGGAAACGATTAATACTTTATCAAGAAATTTATAGAATCTATGACAACTTTTAAAAATATAATAATGTTCAAAACATATACAAAGCAAGAAAGATGGTGGCAGGGCGTCGTAAGGGGAGGGGGACTCTATTCAATTAAACTTTCTGAGAGGGGTACGAATGCTCACAGGGGCGCAAAAATTGTCTTTAAAATATATTTTGATAAACTTTTTACACCCAACTACTGCAATTTGTATCCTCTACAAAGCAAACATTGTACTTGTTTTCTCTCCAAGATTCATTCTTACATCAAAAACCTAAAATACATCCCAGGTAGACCCCAACTAAAAACACATATTGTAGTCAATAGGATCATACATTTCAACATTTGCTCCAAAATATATATTCCTTTTAAAGATATATGGACAGGTAGAGGCAACATGAGCTAGATTGATTTGAAATCTCATAAAAAAAACATGAAGAAAGCAAAAACCATCAAAATCGATTAAAAATTGGCCATTTGACAGCTTTTTGAAGATATTGGTGCAAATATGCAAATTTTTCTGTTACTCTTGTGATGTAGGAATGGTACATTGTCTCTATTCTCTTATTCAAATCCATTTTTTTAACCCTCTACCATTTCTCTTGGAAAAAGCGAAGATAATTTTAATGAAAAGAATTTGATCTTTACCGCAACCTCTACCAATTTCAAGTTGGAGTAGGAATTTTGAACATTTCTAAGGTATTTATTTACTGAATTAAGGGAAGAAATCGCAGTGAAGAAAAGCAAAAGCATGTTGGGGCATTTTCCTGTTCATACATCACATTTTTAAAATAAATTAGATAATTATCAAATTTTGATTACTCATAGAAGTTGAAAACTGCACAATGCTATTTCAAAATTAAAAGAACATTAAGCTCAGAATGATCTTCCTGGTCAGTGGTTGAACAGAAAACCTTTTTTCCTGTCCACATACCATTAATTATCTTTAGTGTGAAATTGGCACGATTTAAGGCAATTTTCTGCAACCACGTAAAAGACGCTAAGATTCCAGAGCTTCGCCCCTCGGCGCCTACCAGGTCGTCGACTTTGACTAGGGGAGTAAGAAGGGTGACGTCTATGGGAGAGTGAGGCAAACATCCACAAAAAAACCGGTGACAAATGGAAAAATTGTACTGGAAATTAAGTTTCTATCAAACAGTCAAAAGTTGCTGCTAATCGGGAAATCGAGTTCAATGTTTTGGAATGTTTTTTGCAATTTTCTGGAAAATTTCCTTCACTTTTGGAAAATGTTTTCAATTTTGAAAATGTTTGGCCATTTTTCAGGAAATTTTGGCCATTTTTCGGGAAAGTTTGACCAATTTTCGGGAACGTTTGGTCAATTGTTTGGGAAATTTAATCTAACGCCCCTGGGTTCCTACCAGGGTTTCGCGGTCTTTGCACCTTGCATGCCAAGATTTGACACAATCTCAAACCCATTTTTTGCAACCAAAATCACAAGAGGCGCAGGGCTTTCGGGGCTTCGCCTCTAGACAGCAGCGTATATTTGAAATGATTGGGGGAAGAGGGAGGGGCAGAGTTGATCATTTGTCTCAACAAACCTCGGTACAAAAATGCACCATGATTCTCTTATCATGGTCCAAAGACTATTTGTAAGGGATAGAGGAGTCGTAAAATTATTGGAAATATTGATAGCATTTGGCAACATTTCCCGAAAATTGAAGAAAAGTTTCCAAAAATGAAGAATTTTTTACGAAAATTGAAGAAACTTAACGAAAATGAATTAATTTTTACAAAAATTAAAGAGCATTTTTATATAATGGAAGGAAACTTTTTAAAAATTAATGAAAATTCCCCGAAAATGAATATTGCAGGAAAATTAAGGAATGTGTGCGAAAATTGAAGCCACGTTAGAGCTTCATTATTTAGTGAGAGAGGAATGAAATGGTACCTGGAGCCCTGGAAAAATTATTGGGGCGGCCCCCGCCCCAATACGCCCCTGCCCAAACTGAAATCGCAATAAATACAGGGCTTCCAGCTTTCCAAGGGCTTCGTCCCACGATTTGATACAGTTTTAAGTTTTAAATAATTTTCTGCTACCAAATTTACGAAAAACGCAAGGCTTAGACCCCGGATTTCACACAATATTTTGCAATAAAAATCATATGAAACACAGGGCTTCCGGGAGCTTCACCTCTGCAGCCCTTCTCCCACCCCTAGTGAAACATCACCCACCACGCTGCTGATCGTCGCTAGGTTTCAGGTTAAGTGGTTTTAAACAGCGGAGGCGAAAGGGAAAAAATGGGAGCCCACTGAACAGGCGTAAATCCAATAAACAAATTTCCCGTAGCGCTCGCTTTCCAGCGTGCGGTCCAGGAGCCCGCTTAAGGACCCCAGTTGGGGTCCAGAGGCGAATTGCAGGTACAGGTCTAGGAAAGCTCTCGCAAAATTGACATTTGAAGTGCAAAAAAGGACGTCACAACGTATAGGAAGAAAGTATATTATACAAGTTAAGATTCATGTCAAAGAGAGATATAATATACAATATACAAAAACCAAAATCATGAAAACGCAAATGTGGAAATACAATGTTTTATTGTTCACGTTTCTGTGCATGAATATAGGTCTACGGTCACTCTTTGTTAAATATGTGTAATCTAAAAGAAAAATGTTTGATAAGCTTCCAATAATTTACTATGAACATGTATAAATTTTGTCAAATATTTAAAACGAACCTGTTCTATATACTGCCCCCTCCTTCTCTATCTCTTGGTGTCTTAGATCATGTATTAGATACAATATTGCACAAAGTGTTAATATATTACTAATAAATCATTTTACATTTTCCATTTTTTCTCTGAAGAACGCCGTTTTTCTGAGAAAGCGTTTTTTTTTTTTAAATCTAAATACATAATCACTTGGAATTTCAAAATTTGTTGAAGTACCCAGGTACCGGAACGGTTCTGACTATTTGACGAATCTATATCCTTCTCTCGGTAAAAAAAAATATAAAAAATACTGATGTAGAACGTTGCGTTCCAATTCAAATTTTTCCCAGGTGCAGGAATGGAGTGCCCTTTGATACGAAAAACCGAACGTCCACTCAAAGTCCTGGCTACGGGCCTGCTGAAAAAATTATATTTGGATTCATAATATTCTCCAAAAGGTTTGCTGTTTAATGTAGGCTATTTAAAAACAAAATTTACTGCAAAAATAAGAAAATGAATCGGACAGCTTTTAATTTAGAAAGAACAGTTGGGGGTCTTAATACAATTATGATTTTACCCATGTTTTATGATGCCTATGTCAAATAGGTTGCGTATAACCGCAACGCATAATGCTTTAAAAGGTTGAATACAAAGTAAAAGTAAAGTTTTGGTCGTCGGGAGAAACCTTATTTTACAGGTTATTTTAATCCTTTAAGGATGATACTAAAATCGGAGCTTACATCAGTTTCTGTTCTCGTATTGAGGGTGCTGAGGGTGATTATAAGCAATGTTATTTTTTAAACAGCATTTACAGAGCAACATAAATTTCCACTCATCAGCTTTTAAGAGATAAGGTTGATAAAAAGTGTAGGCCTAAGTGTAGAAATCTCCAACATCAAATCTTAATCCAGTAAGTTAATCCATTTATCAAATATTTGGGAGATCTTCGTCGAAGTTGAAGAGAATTTCCGTCATTTTTGAAAAATTTTCTTCAATTTTTAAATTTCGGGAAAGTTTCTTTAAATTTCGGAAAATGTTGCCAAATTGTATACCACTTAACTTTACCAAATTTTTTCAAGTTCATGCTAATTCCAATTTTACCACCGCATGCAACCGGGAAGGTGAAATCTTCTCAGGGAGCACATTGCCCATCCCATCCTCCGCTTCCCACACCTCTGACTAACAGACTAAGGGGTTTGGATTAAATATTAAGGTGAGGCTCCGCAGTTCGAACCCCCTTCCTCCACCTCTGAAATCCTGCGCACGCCACTGCTTAAGCTGATCCCCTCAATCCCCGTGGTTCCGCCGCCGCCATTTCCTCTCAGGCGGGAAAAAAATGCACTGGTAGTGGCCATCAAACAATCATCTAATTATCGCGGAAACTTCTTCATTTTGGTGGAAATCTGCTTCATTTTTAGAAAATGTCATAATCTTCTTAAAATTTTAGTCATTTTGGGGAAATTTCATTCTTTTTTGTGAAATTCTTAATTATTTGCAAGTGCTGCCAAATTTACCTAAATTATAAATTATGAACACAATTTCCCTTTAATTTTACAGGGAAGGAGTCATGCAATCGGGAAGAAGATATCCTCCCAGAGGAGACACTGCCCTTTACCCTCACGCGATTATTTTTGTCCCAAACAGGAGAACAATGGCACATATTTGCTTTTGTCTGATTGGCTTAAATTTTGGACCCTATTGAGTACAATTGTTATCCGGTTTTGAATAGAAAAAGAAAAAAAAATATGCTGGCCTACGCAGCCTGTTTGTCTGTCGGTGATGAAAACTGTCCACACATGTCATTATTAATATTGAAAGTATGCCCTCCTCACTAAATTTCTCCCGACATGGATTCAGTGATTGACTGTTCATGCATGTGTTACTGACTATCTGTAGTGAAGATGGCGAGACAACAGCATGTGTCGTGTGGAAGGGACCTTATCTGTGTCCCGGACATCTCTAATTCCCTCCAAATAGCAACGTATTCGGGGTAATAATTAACTTCTCTTTGATCACCTAGAAATATCATTTATATTCCATTTGGAATGTTGTGTGAAGTGTAAGATAATTAAGCTGCCCTGAATAAGCGTTAGTAGGGCGTACACCCTTTCCACGAAAAATCTTCCTATAGAATAAATGTTTTTTCTTGACTCCTCAAAGATCGTTATACTCTGCGGCAAGAGGCAGGACATGCTGAAAATCCAGAAGGCAAATGTACTATCAAAAGTTAAAGTTGGAATGCTTGTGAGCGCTCAGTACGCCATACTGTTTATGACTGCTCACCCAAGAACCCGTAATTTTCCCACAACATCGACTTCATTTCACTCCACAAATTTTGTGCTGGTTTTAGGTAGCCTAAAGGAAACTACCATTGACGCAGGGTGAAGCAAAAGTCAATGGGTTGAACACGTGTTCAACAAGAGATCCCCGAAGAATTTAGGGCACTTAATTTTTCAATGTCAATTGTCATTGTCACATCAGATATTAGATAACATCTGACTGTAGTATATGCTATAGCCACTACGTAGCTGCTATACACAGTCAGAAAATGCTATATACCTTATAACATAGAAACCACAGGTGTTCCTAGCATTATGGCAACCTATAGAATCATTACATATATATATATATATATAATATATATTTATATAACAAGGTAGGTCACCTCCTACTTTGACTTTCGAATCGTATATAAAAATTCCTTTTCTGACCACTCGCGAATCTTAATTTCATTTTTTTTATTCAACTCTTATTTGCTGGAGACTCCCTTCTTCATTTATAAGCCACAGTATTTGTTATTTTTTTTCCAATGAGATGTATAAACGATGAATTTTTTATTAATATTCTGCCCCCTTACATGCTAAATGCACAACAATTTGCTGCAAACCAAAGAAATGTCCACGATAACGTCAGAAAGAAGCAGCATTTCAATATTATTTTGTTAAGAATGAACCGGGTATGTATTATTACCAGATGAAGATTCCTGTGTTGATAAGGGGATCCGGGGTATGAAAACATTGGTTTCATAAAATTCAGACATTCAATTCAGATGGAAGCTAGGGATTACATATACAAAAATTAAAGACATATTGGAGGATATGTGATTCTTTTTAGGGAGTTAAAAAAGAAATTTGTATAGATATGGACCAGCAATATCTTGTACTAAAAATTGTTTTCTTCAAATAAAACCACAAAAATAAATCTCTTTTTTTATTGCTATATGGATATGCACAAAGGCAAACTAGCTCCTGGTCATCAATGGGCACAAGAAAACGTAGGGCTATGACAAGCCATTAATAATATGACATTGAATAACTTCTGCGAAAGTTTGTTAGATGTACTTACTAGGGCCCGAGAGAATGATTGGAGAATATCTGTCATTCGTGCAGGCAGGGAAAGTACACTTTTGGGGTAAATTTGTCTCATTTGACCAAATGTTTGGATGAGTATTACAAGCTTATACCACTCCCATGCAGTTGGAGCCTTGTATAAAATGCACATCAAACTGTGTGCAGTGACAAAGGTCATCAAATTCCATAATCGAATTGTATCTATTTCATTAATGTTAAAATAATTTGGGACATGCTAAGAGAAGTTAAAATACAACAAATCTCATTTTCAGATGACAAGCCCAACAATTAGCAGACTACATATGATTTAGGAGATCCTCTTCCACTTTTGGGATACCAGCAGACTGTCAGAGCAAAAAAAGATGATGCTTCCTTGCAATTTTGTTATATTCCCCTAAGTTTGCAAACATATATTTTCCCATTTTGTATCAATATATCTTAATAATATTGTACTTTTGAATAGTATATAGGCCTTAGCATATGGGCAGATGGGCTGAAAACCCTATATACAGGGGTGTCGGAAGGAGCTCTGGGCACTGGGGAAGAAAATGAAATAAAGGCACTTGTTTGACATTTTCATTTTAAAAAATGGGCACTTTTGTCCATTTTTGAAAAAGTGGGAAGGGGTCATTCCTCTTGGTTTCCTGTAGGTGGGATTTGGGGGAGAAAGTGGAACTTTCCCCTTCCCCACTTTTTTCCAAATGTATACTTAGATTTAAAGGTTGATTTTTTTTGTATTTTAGCGTGATTTTGTAATCCCCCTCCCCCCTCCCCCACTTTTGACTCATCCCCTACTTTCGGAGGGAAAATCCTGCTATGGGTTTTAGAATGGGTAGTCAGGACCAATGTTGGCAATTGCCCGCCCATTGGGTGAATAGTTAAAAGGCCTAGGCCTACTTTTAAAAATTATTGGAGGCCATTCACTTCCCATTACGGCCCCCACAGCCCATGGAAATATCATTTTTGAATTCTTTTAAATAAATACTAAATTTATGCTACATCTTCTGAGTACTATGTGTATTTCTATTCATTTTCAAACTTCAAGAATGGCTTAAGAATAATTTCTTAAAACTTTCAAAAGTGCACCTCCTGCCACGGGTCCACCCTCAACTTTCAAATAGGCACCTCCTTCCCACCTTCACCCCTTACTCTATGGCACAGATTAGTGGCGCCCTCGTTTCAGTGGTCCCAGTATCTTTGCCTATATAGCAAAGGCTTAATCATAAGTCTCGGGGTCTTGGGGGCCTGTCAAAAGAAGGTGTGGAAAATAAAATGCATGCTCTAAAAATTATTTTGAAAAAGAAAAGTTTAAATAACTACGAGAAAAACAAAATTCAAAATTACAATTTGTGACATTTTGGTCTGCAAAGTCATGCATAATTTCCTGACATATAAGTTTGTGGAAATATAATGACGTATACATCAAAGATAATGTCATTGAGAAGTCATAATTCATATCAACAAAAGGGCCCAGTCAATTACAAGTATAGGGTTTAGTGACCCATCAAAAAGGGATAAATAGGTCGTTCCCTTCTGTCCTTTGCTATCATAATGGGGCCTGTTCAATCATATGTTGAGCCCGCCAAAAAAAATTATAGAATGGGCCTTCCTTTCTGTATGGGTCAGCTTATATGAGTCTATCATAGGCCTATCCAAAAAATAATTTGAATTGGTGTGTGCAGTAAGCGACACCAATAATTGTAGGCTGTATCTACTAATTTAGCTAACCAAGAAAGTCAAATGTTACACTTTATTTCGACAAATATATCCTAAAGTTCATATATACTAACTAAGAGTAAGCAACAGAAAAATTTACCAGGTGACAATTGCTTGTTGCTCCCTTGAGTGCATATACACATTTCAAAGTTCGTGTTTGAATTCTTAACGTTAATAGTGGCTCTTTTCAACTTTCGACCAATCGGATTAAATTTCGTTTGTGTCCACCATTATGCCATCGTAATCTTCACCCGGCTCCTTCTTCCTGACATCATCGTGGACATTTCTTTGGTTTGCAGCAAATTATCAGGCATTTAACGTGTAATGGGGCAGAATGTTGATAGAAAATTTATCGTTTGTACATCTCATTGGAAAAAATAACAAATACTGTGGCTTATAAACGAAGAAGGTAGTCTCAGGCAAATGTGAGTTGAGTAAAAAAATGTAATTAAGATTCGCAAGTGGTCAAAAAAAGATATTTCCATATACGATTCAAAAGTTGCAGTAGGAGGTGACCTACCTTGTTATATATATGTAATGAGTATATAGGTTGCCATAATGCTAGGAACAGCTGTGGTTGAAACTGCTGCATTGCCTTATCTTAGAAGCGTAGATAAATTTCGACTACGCGCTAGAAAAACTTGGCCTTTCCGCGACGATCGCAAGTCAACTTTACATGCTACAAAATAAATAGATATATGTTATGCAAAGATACTATATTGAGATGTTTTGTTCGTGAGTTTAATCAAGAAAACTAAAAAGTTGCATTTTGTATAAGAGCCTTCCCTACTGACTTAGTTTCAAACAGCGCCTTGGATGGATATACAGTAGTTGAAAAGTTGTTGAACAATAGACCAACAGTGAAGTCAACGTGCATATAACATTATATCAAACACTGCGCTTTTACTGATGAACATTTCAAAAATAACAGTGCCAGCGCTCTCTGGTGATACGCACACCAATTGTGAATGCATTTTTTAAAGTGAAGGATTTGCGAAGTAATCGGAATTCATTTCTTCCGTAATTTAGATGTTTTTTACGAACAAATTATTCATCATTTCATTTGAAACTTAGTTTGAAAGATACTTTAAAGTCTCAGGACCCTAAAGAAATCAAAATCATAGCTCATAAGTACTTTTGTCAGTTTTGAGAAGGGTTTTTATTTCATGGTTATGTTATTTCTTGTTGTCTGAGTGGTTTTCAATGTTAAGAGTGTATTATGCGATGTCTCAGTCAGTATGCAAGTATTGCCTTGCAAGTAGTGCCAACTGAGTGAAGTGTTTATCTCACTAATCAGATATAGGCCACACTCTAACACCAACCATAGGCATTAATGTTAGGCTCTCTATGCAGTACCCAACATTTCCACAGGAAATACATTCCTGCAAATATACCCCGGTGTACCCATGGTTATTAAACTCCCGATAGTCACGAGATAAATTTGTCCGACAACAGATTTTTGATGAAAAAATCAATATACAAATCACTCCCCACCTCCTGTTTGCTCAAACTTCCCAGCTTTTTTGGGGCAACTTTTGTACATCTGTTGTCATTAACGATCCTACGCAAATGGTGTGGGCTTGAAAAAAACTGTCATTTGACTTGTTACACAAAATACATTACATTAAAAGGTTGTTATAACTGTCCATTTCTATGAAAACTGTTTATAAATGACAAATCAGTATTAACAAATGACTGATTGTCAATTCTAAACCATTTTCGGCCCATACCATTTGCGAATGATCGTTAACGACAACAGACGTACAAAAGTTAATCCAAAAAAACTTGGAATTTCAGCATACAGGAGGTGAGTAGTGATTTTTAAAATTCAAAAATTGGGTGTCAAAGGAATTCATCTTGTGACTATCGGGAGTTCTAACCATGAGTAGGCCGGAGTATTATTGTAAGAATGAATTTCCCATGGAAATGGCGGGTACTGCATAGGGAGCCTAATGTTATGCACTTGTCAGTTGTATGACTCAACCTTACTATCCCTGGCAATGTCAGTCAAAGGTGAGTCATTGATATGAAATGGTGACTTACATGTGCATCATTGTACCAAATCGTCAGTCACCAGAGTATCTCGGGAGGGGAGGGGGGGGTCGATGTACTTCATACCCATTGACTTTGTACAGAGGTGATTGAATTGGGGTAAGTCATTTCACAAAAATGTCAGTGACTGAGGGGTGCATCATTGTAAATTTGTTGTCCACCCACTTTGGTGCAATGATTCACCTTCTCCGGGGGTGTAGTGGTGAGTCACACAATTGACAAGTGCATTTATGGCCCCTATGGTCTGTGTTTCTAGTGTGGCCTATAGGGCTCACCCGAAATTCGATTTATAGGGCACTTATCGTTATGGTCAATGGGAGCAGAAAACATTTTCTTTTGTGATTTTGAAGAAAATTACACATACCTCATCTGAAAACTCCCAGAAATCTAATTATTGTACAAATTGTCATGGTTTTTCAGCAAAAGAAAAAAGTTCTGCATTCTGGAATGAAAATGAGGTATTTTTGTGAAAAAAATTATGCCTTAAACGTTACGCTATGGATGTATCTATTGCGCGAAAATGACATTTTTGCATAGGTACTTCCATATCGTGACGGACTGCACGAAAAGCTCTGTTTTTTTTATGAAATTTTATGACAAATTGGACAATGATTAGTTTTCTGGGAGTTTTAAGTTGAGGTATGTGAAAAATCTGTTTTGCTCTCATTGTCCATAATGATAGGTGCCCCTACTTATAGATTGACTTTCGAGTGAGCCCTATATTCTAAGCATGATAAAGACACGCCCGGCAGCCGGGTCCATAACATTTCATTGAAATCTATGGATCCGGCTGCCTGGTCTGTTGCACTTTATTGAAAACAATGGACCAGGCCTGGCCTGGTTTGTAACATTTCATTGCAAACTGGTCAGCCAGATGATAGTTTACTTCTTGGATTGAGAGAAGTTATTTTCTTGATTTTGGTGCACAGTTGTATTTCTAGGTGCACACTTTTGATTCTCCTGGGTGCACATCTTTCAATAAATTTGGGTTTTTTTTCATTAAAAAGATTAGAAATGTCAAGATTTTTAATAACCTAAACATAGAAAAACTTCTTTGTATTCCAACTTCAGCCTTTTGTTAAATATGTGTATCATTTCCACTATCATATAGATAAATATTGGTGCAAATTTTCTAGACTTTGGCACATATTTTCTCGATCTTGGTGCACATTTTCTAGACATAGATGCACATCATCATCCATCATCATCATCATCAAAAGTTGATAATTTTTGTGCATATATCATAGCCTTAGTCTGTGGAGCAATGGACATTGACAATGCAATAGTAGTAGACTTAACACTTGTATGGGGGTGAAATGCCCATTGCCTAGCAGGGCCGCGGAGCCAGGTCAAAATCTCAGAGGGGGCCAATGTTGTGACATTCCTAAATATTTTTTGGGGAACTTGATAGCTAGTATTTGAAACAAATTGGTCCAAAAAAGTGGAAAAAAGTCTTTTTGGCAAGCTCCCTCTTTAATCCAACTCCTCATTAGTCTGTGTGAAAGTCCAAATACAGCAAAGGGGCAAGGGATGGAAATCTGTTTGGATACATATTTTGATTATTAATTTCATAATAGTCTTGGTATAGAAGTATTTCATATTTCTTGCAAGAAGAATACAACTAAACCTTTAGTAAACAGGATGAATAGTTTTTTTAAAGATTATTTTTAGTTACAAAAGTATATATATGCAAGTAATTTGTCATCTGATAAATGGGTAAATTCTGGCTTCTATGTAGTGCTGTTGATTTGCAATTAATTCACCAATGGTTTAATCACCATTATTGCCAGGGTTTAGCGATTAATTGCAACCAAGATTTACCCCAAAATTGGGAAAAAAGAACTTCTAAGTGTTCAATAAAAGTTAATTAAATTATTCTAGAACTGGTACAGTTCCAATTCTGGAACTGGTACACTTCCAACAACAAATAAATCATGCATTTTCAAAAAACAAATTGGCCAAGCATCTCACCAAAATGCAACTATCATATCTTAGAATTACCCATTGGGCTGATAACACTAGTTGAATATAAAAAATTCTGGGTTTAGATGACCTTCAAACAGGTGTAGCAGTAAAATGTCAGCAAAAAAATGTTGCAGATATTGGACCTTACTTGCACTGGTGAGTGTCACTTCCCTGGTTTTTGACAGAGTAGTTACAAAATGATTTATTTTACAGACCATACAACAGTAAGCCCAGTTTAGTTTTTGAAGTGCACCAACAATTTAGTTGAATTCATAGTTCTGACCATGGTTTTAGCTCATATACAAGGCCACCCACATAGCATGTTCGCTATTAATCATTTTAAAGTTTTACTGAATGTTTTTGACGAGTTGCGAGCGATCTAATCGTTAACAGCACTATTCCTATGGCACATTTGTTTTGCATTTACAATTTGTATTAGATTTACAATATCATATTCTTTCATCCTTAAGGGTAACCTGATATTCTGTTGATTTCTATTTCATTTATCAAGAGGCAAACATTTTATAATTTGAATTATGTTATATTTTTGTGATATGTGTGTAAAACCATCGCTTATGTTTTTGAGCCTCTGTAAAGTTTTTGTTGTTTAATTCATCATATCAGAAAGAAAAAAATATATATATATATATATATTTATATGTATATATATATATGTATATATATATATATATATATATATATATATATATATATATATATATATATATATATATATATATATATATATATATATATTATATAATTTACATATATATATATGTCTTGGTGGGATGTATGTTCTGATGTCTAAAAATTACTCATCTACGTATAGGATAGAAATACAAACAAATTTATCAAGAATTTGAGCTGTTGTCCCAATAACATACCACACAACATGCATATAAAAAAACAATATACCTGTACCTTATAACAACTATAAAGCCAAAATTTATGTTTTTGTAATTAAAGTAGTTCTCTGAAAATTAAATGTTGTTTTAATAGACCTTTTATATGTAGTCAATTGCATGCAAAAACCTAATGGTTTGATTGTTTTGGTTAAAATTGCTCATTTTGCACTGTTTGATGGTTTCTTTCAATAGCTTTGATTTCATTGCCATGCCAATTGTGCACCCAAGATTCAAGAGAGAATTTTCCCACGGTAAAGCAAAGGACAGAAAAGGTGGCTTTACAAGACCCGACTTGCTGCTGCCAAGCCAAGGTATGACATGTCACCAACCTTCTCAACCTCATTACCTCCACCAACCAAGTTGGACGAAGGTTATGTTTTCGCCTGTTTGTTTGTCTGTTTGTTTGCCATCAAGATATCTCAACAACTGATGATTGGATTTGGATTAAATGTGGTGTGTGGTTTTGTTGCTGCTAAAGGAAGAAGGGATTAAAAATTGAGACATATTGGAACAGGGGAGGGTGCAAATGGAGGGGTGGGGATATTTTAAGGTGGGTTTGTCTGTCATTAAAATATCTCAAGAACTGATGATTGGATTTGGGTTAAATTTGGTGGGTGGTTTTATTATTGCTTAAAGTGGTCCTGCCGTGGTGGTCGGAACTAATGATAAATATGATAGTTGGAATATTTGATTTGCAAAAATATGATTTTGTCTGCTCTACACCCCACTGTTTGCGTGAAAATGGTAAAAGAAGAATGAGTTTTTTGTCACCTTGACGAAAAAACACAGAATTGGGCTTCATACGTGATGACATCATTTCAGGGTTTTATGTAAGTAAACAATGCATCGCTGACACATTTTGTGTGTGTACCCCATTGAAGTTTCGCGACTAGTGTCAATTAATATCTTCCTTTGTTTTTTTAAATGTGAATATTTTTCAAGTAAACATTAATCAAAATCCTGCAGCTTTGTGTATTTGGGAGGATTTGTAATATACATTCTCAAGCTAAAAGTTGTTTATCAATGGCAAAGGGCAACAAAACAAGACGATTCTGGACGTGTTTTGTGCACTTGGCATGAACTGAGTTTTCAGGGCTTACCGGGTACAGTGTCATATTCAGCTCATGCCAGATTGTTACCCCTGTTCTGTTCGATTTAAACAGTAGCTTGACCGCATCACTTCTGACATGAAATTTGTACTGTTTTGCGAGTAATACAAATTCAAATGAAAGAAACAGAGGAAGAAGAAAGAAAAGTACTTGGTGAGATTCGAACTCATAATCACTCGCTCAAAAAACGAAGCCAAAACCACCTGAAAATTACAATGATTTATTTAGTGTGGAATATGATCGAAGGAAGAAAAATTGATCAATTAGAACTGAATTATAATTATTGTGTCCATATGCCAAGGCATCACTTGCATCATATTAAAACTTAAAAAATAAACAAACAAACATTTCACAATTTCTTTAAAAACTCTCAATTCAAGTGCAAAAATACAAATGGAATTGCATGAATTAACTATTCAGTTCACGTAGGCCTGTTGTCCAAACGTCAAGTAACAGAGACTTGAACATTGATAAATAAAATCTTATATTTCCATTAGACATGAAAAAAGAGGTAGTTGTTACAAACACTTCATTTTGATCATGTTTAACAAAACATTACTTGCGAAACAGTGAGAATTCTATTCTGACTACACAGGCTTAGTACTATAGGACCGTGTAAGGGTTGTAAGCCTGATATCCTTCTTTCTTGTCTGCAAGCGGTTCAAATTGAAAAGGAACGACATCCCCTTCATTATGAGAATGTTCTTCATTTATTTCCAAATCATTTTAATCATAGCTTGAACTTTAATATGACAAATTAAGAGCTGAACAGCCTAAAAACGTTCGTTATCCGACGCTAATTGTACGTGGTTAGTATGTGTGTGATGCATTGTTTGCAATCAGCAGTCCTGTGAATGGCGTAGCAAGCTGTTATAATGTCACAAATCCCTTTCAACTTTTTTTTCGGAGCAAGCAATAAATAATCAATTTCAAAGTCATTATGAAAATGGCCTTATTTCCAGGATTTTCTTGACAGATTATTAAATTAAGTGATATGAAAAACCTGAAACAGGTAAAATCTCATTTTTTTAGAACACATGGTAGGACCACTTTAAGAAACAAGTGATTTAAGTTTGGGACATATTGGTACAAGTGAAGTGGTAAATTATAAATAACCTTACTAGATTCTGTTTTACTACTTTCCTGACATATCCTATGGTTATTAAGATACAAAATCGGAGGACAAAATATGATAAAGACTTTGAGGAATCTGAGGCTATGACATCACAACTAATCTGATTTCAGTCATTTTTACACAAATGATACCAAACTTTAAACTTGAATATCTCCTTAACAGAGTAAGATTTCTGATTGCTTTCTTCACCATTTTGTTTCTTTTGAAGTCCTCTTTTATATCAGATGGACTTGCCCGACCACTATCTGAACAAATTTGTTAATGGTTCTGGGAATGGTTCTTCTTTGTTGCTTAGACTGGAGTTCATTGGTTGTTGGCAAGACCTCACCGTGGATCCAAGTTGATTCCAGTCAAGAGGTCGTGAGGAAGAATTCCCAGGAGGCATTGTTTGAGGAGCTACTGTATGCAGCACATCTTAGCCTGCCAGCCGTACTCATCCCTCTGCAGGGGGCACAGTGTGTCAATCTTGCCCGATGCTTGTTCACGCACATGCAGGGTCACAGCAATCACCAGGTTTGTTTGAATTTACTATAAGTTTATACATGATGAATCATACAATTAACTATATATTTATATATGATGAATCATGCAATTAACTATATGTTTATATATGATAAATCATGCAATTTACTATATGTTTATATATGATGAATCATGCAATTTACTATATGTTTATATATAATGAATCATGCAATTTACTCTGTTTATATATGATGAACCATGCAGTTTACTATATGTTTATATATGGTGGATCATATATGACATGCTGTTTATACTTGCCTGCTCGCAGTTCTCAAATTGTTGGCTCCCATTCAGATCCATACTGTACTTCACTTTAATACGTTAATGTTCATGCACTTTTAATACTTTAATGTCCATGCACTTTTAATACTTTAATGTCCATGTACATTTAATACTTTAATGTCCATGTACATTTAATACTATAATATCCATGTACATTTAATACTATAATATCCATATACATTTAATACTTTAATGTCCATGTACATTTAATACTTTAATGTCCATGTACATTTAATACTTTAATGTCCATGTACATTTAATACTTTAATGTCCATGTACATTTAATACTTTAATATCCATGTACATTTAATACTTTAATGTCCATGTATATTTAATACTTTAATGTGCATGTATATTTAATACTTTAATGTCCATGTACATTTAGTACTTTTATTGTCCATGTATATTTAATACTTTAATGTTCATATACATTTAATACTTTAATGTTCATGTGCATTTAATACTTTAATGTCCATGTACATTTAACACTATAATATCCATATACATTTAATACTTTAATGTCCATGTATATTTAATACTTTAATGTTCATGTACATTTAATACTTTAATGTCCATGTACATTTAGTACTTTAATATCCATATACAGTACATTTAATACTTTAATGTCCATCTACATTTAATACTTTATTGTTCATGTACATTTAATGTCCATGAACATTTAATACGTTAATATCCATGAACATTGAATACCTAAATGTCCATGTGCATTGAATACTTTGATGTCCTTGTACGTGTAATTCTTTAATGTCCATGAACATTGAATACTTTATTCTTCATGTACATTTAATACTTTAATGTCCATGTACATTTAATACTTTAATGTCCATGAACATTGAATACTTTAATGTCCATGTACATTAAATACTTTAATGTCCATGTACATTTAATACTTTAATGTCCTTGTACATTGAATACTTTAATGTCCATGTGCATTGAATACTTAATGTCCAAGTACATTTTCTGATCTTTCTTGATACATGTTTGCAAAGTCTTGATAGTAAGATAAATTGATGTTCTGTAAATTTGGTATAAGCAGGATGCAGGAACCACATATGGGCCTACTTCACTTCCCTACCAAGTTAACCCAACTTTGTACAGTTTCTTTGTGGGGTCAATACACTCTTCTTACTCTTTGCAGGTATGGATTCATGTACCAATGATAGCAGCCGAGTCACAAACTGACAGTCTGATTGAAAACGATCTCAAGTCCACCCTCAGTGATGATGAGACCATCCCTGATGGACTGGACACATGGAAGTGGTGGAGCATGCTCAGAAGGATATGTAATCACCACAAAAGACTTGGCATTGGTGAGTGAGAGTGTATTAACAAAAGGATAATCACCACAAGAGACTTGGCACTGGTGAGTGAGAGTGTGTATTAACAAAAGGATAATCACCACAAGAGACTCGACGCTGGTGAGTGAGAGTGTGTATTAACAAAAGGTTAATCACCACAAGAGACTTGGCATCAGTGAGTGAGAGTGTGTATTAACAAAAGGATAATCACCACAAAAGACTTGGCACTGGTGAGTGAGAGTGTGTATTAACAAAAGGTTAATCACTACAAGAGACTTGGCACTGGTGAGTGAGAGTGTGTATTAACAAAAGGATAATCACCACAAGAGACTTGGCACTGGTGAGTGAGAGTGTGTATTAACAAAAGGATAATCACCACAAGAGACTTGGCACTGGTGAGTGAGTGTGTATTAACAAAAGGATAATCACCACAAGAGACTTGGCACTGGTGAGTGAGAGTGTGTATTAACAAAAGGATAATCACCACAAGAGACTTGGCACTGGTGAGTGAGAGTGTGTATTAACAAAAGGATAATCACCACAAGAGACTTGGCACTGGTGAGTGAGAGTGTGTATTAACAAAGGATAATCACCACAAGAGACTTGGCACTGGTGAGTGAGAGTGTGTATTAACAAAGGATAATCACCACAAGAGACTTGGCACTGGTGAGTGAGTGTGTATTAACAAAGGATAATCACCACAAGAGACTTGGCACTGGTGGTGAGAGTGTGTATTAACAAAAGGATAATCACCACAAGAGACTTGGCACTGGTGAGTGAGAGTGTGTATTAACAAAGGATAATCACCACAAGAGACTTGGCACTGGTGAGTGAGAGTGTGTATTAACAAAGGATAATCACCACAAGAGACTTGGCACTGGTGAGTGAGAGTGTGTATTAACAAAGGATAATCACCACAAGAGACTTGGCACTGGTGAGTGAGAGTGTGTATTAACAAAAGGATAATCACCACAAGAGACTTGGCACTGGTGAGTGAGGTGTGTATTAACAAAGGATAATCACCACAAGAGACTTGGCACTGGTGAGTGAGAGTGTGTATTAACAAAAGAATAATCACCACAAGAGACTTGGCACTGGTGAGTGAGAGTGTGTATTAACAAAAGGATAATCACCACAAGAGACTTGGCACTGGTGAGTGAGAGTGTGTATTAACAAAGGATAATCACCACAAGAGACTTGGCACTGGTGAGTGAGAGTGTGTATTAACAAAAGGATAATCACCACAAGAGACTTGGCACTGGTGAGTGAGAGTGTGTATTAACAAAAGGATAATCACCACAAGAGACTTGGCACTGGTGAGTGAGAGTGTGTATTAACAAAAGGATAATCATCACAAGTCTAACTATTGTACCTATTGTCACAGCTCTTGAAGTGCCAGCTGACTTGCTGTGAGTCTAAGTATTGTACCTTTCCTCACAGCTCTTGATGTGCCAGCTGACTTGATGTGAGTCTAACTATTGTGCCTATTGTCACAGCTCTTGAAGTGCCAGCTGACTTGCTATGAGTCTAACTATTGTACCTTTCCTCACAGCTCTTGATGTGCCAGCTGACTTGCTGTGAGTCTAACTATTGTACCTATTTTCACACCTGTTGAAGTACCAACTGACTTGCTGTGAGTCTAACTATTGTACCTATTGTCACAGCTCTTGAATGCCAACCGACTTGCTGTGAGTCTAACTATTGTACCTTTTCTTACAGCTCTTGATGTGCCAGTTGACTTGCCATCATATGACATTCAGGAGAGGTGGCTTGGGGAGCCAGTCAAGTGTGCTATCTTCAACACCAACTTGTTTCTTACCAACAAAAAGGGATTCCCAGTGCTATCAAAGGCCCACCAGTCACTTGTTATGAAATTGTTTAAGGTAAGGGATTAAAGTTTTTGATAATGAATATTTAATACGATGAGACTTTTTGAGAAGTTTAGGGGGAGGGGTTGTGCACGATTAGGTGGAGGGATAATGCATTATTAGGGGGAGGGGTTATGCATAATTGTATGCCATACCTATCTGGCAGGTAGATCATTAATTTAAATTGAATCCAAGGCCTGGTTCTTAATTTTGCTTCAGTACAAAACAATTGCCGTCTTCTAAAGTAATTTACTCCTTAATAAGCTATGAAGAGGCCCTCAGCCTTGTACATTCTTAAGTCACATCATAGTGGAATGTTTTTCAAAATAATAAAGGTATCAAGCTACATTAAACCTTCCCCACCCCATTTAGACGCTGGCAGGCTATCACATGAAAGAAAGCGTTCTCAATTAATAGATGTACCCCCAAGATTCCCTCTCTTCTTTACCATGTATTAATACAATGATGTGGTATTTCCATGAGAGGGCACAAATGTACAGTATATCAATAGGAAAAAGGTGACAGAATGGTTAGGGTACACATTATATCTAATAGAAAAAGGTGATAGAATGGTGAGGTTACACATATCTAATAGGAGAAAAGGTGACAGAATGGTGAGGGTACACATTATGTCTTATAGGAGAAAAGGTGACAGAATGGTGAGGGTACACATGTCTTATATCTTATAGGAGAAAAGGTGACAGAATGGTGAGGGTACACATTATGTCTTATAGGAAAAAGGTGGCAGAATGGTGAGGGTACACGTGTCTTATAGGAGAAAAGGTATATCTTATAGGAGAAAAGGTGACAGAATGGTGAGGGTACACATGTCTTACAGGAGAAAAGGTGACAGAATTGAGGGTACACATATCTAATAGGAAAAAGGTGGCACAATGGTGAGGTGACAGATCTTATGGTGAAAAAGGTGACAGAATAGTGAGAAGTACAGTATATCTTAAAGGAGAAAAGGTGACAGAATGGTGAGGGCACATGTATTATATCTTATAGGAAAAGGTGACAGAATGGTGTGGGTACACATATCTAATAAGAAAAAAGGTGGCAGAATGGTACACATTATATCCAATAAGAGCAAAGGTGACAGAATGGTGAGGGCACACATGTACAGTATATCTAATAAGGTGACAGAAGAGTGAAGAGAAGTATTTTTTATGTCTCTTAGTTGGATGTACAGATGATGATTTCAGGGAACAATCACCATCCTGATAAAGGAATCAAAGCATACCAGCAGTATCTGGATCACCTTTACCAGTCACAGCCTCCGCTCAGCGGTGTGGACGCGTTTGCCAAAGGTTATGAAGATTACCTGCAGTGTCCACTACAAGTAGTTCCATATTAGCCATGACATTAATATATTATTGAATATGAACAAATTCCAACCTGATGCTTGTAATAGATTCACTTTGAACCTCAATTACACAGAGGAATCAGAAGAGTCTGCTGGGCATTCAAAACAATACTGGATAATATAATTACTTCTAGCCTAGTTTGTGGCGGATACGTGAATTGCTTCTAGTCTAGTCTGTGGTATATACGTAAATTGCTTCTAGTCTAGTCTGTGGTGGATGCTTGAATTGCTTCTAGTCTAGTTTGTGGTGGATACTTGAATTGCTTCTAGTCTAGTCTGTGGTGGATACTTGAATTGCTTCTAGTCTAGTCTGTGGTGGATACTTGAATTACTTTTAGTCTAGTTTGTGGTGAATACTTGAATTGCTTCTAGTCTAGTTTGTGGTGGATACTTGAATTGCTTTCAGTCTAGTCTGTGATGGATACTTGAATTGCTTCTAGTCTAGTCTGTGGTGGATGCTTGAATTGCTTCTAGTCTAGTCTGTGATGGATACGTAAATTGCTTCTAGTCTAGTCTGTGGTGGATACTTGAATTGCTTCTAGTCTAGTCTGTGGTGGATACTTGAATTGCTTCTAGTCTAGTCTGTGGTGGATGCTTGAATTGCTTCTAGTCTAGTCTGTGGTGGATACTGTTCTAGTCTATCTGTGGATTCTAGTCTTCTAGTCTAGTCTGTGGTGGATACATAAATTGCTTCTAGTCTAGTTTGTGGATACTTGAATTGCTTCTAGTCTAGTCTGTGGTGACTGATACTTGAATTGCTTCTATAGTCTTGAATTGCTTCTAGTCTAGTCTGTGGTGGATGCTTGAATTGCTTCTTGTCTTGTCTGTGGTGGATACTTGAATTGCTTCTAGTCTAGTCTGTGGTGGATGCTTGAATTGCTTCTAGTCTAGTCTGTGGTGGATAATTAAATTGCTTCTAGTCTAGTCTGTGGTGGATACTTGAATTGCTTCTAGTCTAGTCTGTGGTGGATACTTGAATTGCTTCTAGTCTAGTCTGTGGTGGATACTTGAATTGCTTCTAGTCTAGTCTGTGGTGGATACTTGAATTGCTTCTAGTCTAGTCTGTGGTGGATGTCTTGAATTGAATTGCTTCTAATCTAGCTTGGATACTTGAGTCTAGTCTGTCTAGTGGATACTTGAATTGCTTCTAGTCTTGTCTAATTGTCTAGTCTGTGATGGATACGTAAATTGCTTTTAGTCTAGTCTGTGGTGGATACTTAAATTGCTTCTAGTCTAGTCTGTGGTGGATACTTGAATTGCTTCTAGTCTAGTCTGTGGTGGATGCTTGAATTGCTTCTAGTCTAGTCTGTGATGGATACGTAAATTGCTTCTAGTCTAGTCTGTGGTGGATACTTGAATTGCTTCTAGTCTAGTCTAGATCTAGTCTGTCTGGTGGATACTTGAATTGCTTTTAGTCTAGTCTGTGGTGGATGCTTGAATTGCTTCTAGTCTAGTCTGTGGTGGATACTTGAATTGCTTCTAGTCTGTCTGTGGTGGATATTGAATTGCTTCTAGTCTAGTCTGTGATGGATACATGAATTGCTTCTAGTCTAGTCTGTGGTGGATACTTGAATTGCTTCTAGTCTAGTCTGTGGTGGTGGATACTTGAATTGCTTTTAGTCTAGTCTGTGGTGGATGCTTGAATTGCTTCTAGTCTAGTCTGTGGTGGATATGTGAATTGCTTCTAGTCTAGTCTGTGGTGGATGTCTGTGGTGATATTGCTTCTAGTCTTTTAGTCTGTGGTGGATAATTAATTGCTTCTAGTCTAGTCTGTGGTGGATACTTGAATTGCTTCTAGTCTAGTCTGTGGTGGATAGTCTGTGGTGGATACTTGAATTGCTTCTAGTCTGTGGTGGAAGTCTGTGGTGGATACTTGAATTGCTTCTAGTCTAGTCTGTGGTGGATACTTGAATTGCTTTTAGTCTAGTCTGTCTGAATTGCTTCTAGTGGATACTTGAATTGCTTCTAGTCTAGTCTTTAGTGGATACTTGAATTGCTTCCAATCTAGCCTGTGGTGGATACTTGAATTGCTTCTAATCTAGCCTGTGGTGAATACTTGAATTGCTCCTAGTCCATCTGCAGTAGATACTTGAATTGCTTCTAGTCTAGTCTGTGGTGGATACTTGAATTGCTTTTAGTCTAGTCTGTGGTGGATACTTGAATTGCTTCTAGTCTAGTCTGTGGTGGATACGTGTTGCTTTTAGTCTAGTCTGTGGTGGATACTTGAATTGCTTCCAGTCTAGTCTGCAGTAGATACTTGAATTGCTTCTAGTCTAGTCTGTGGTGGATACTTGAATTGCTTTTAGTCTAGTCTGTGGTGGATACTTGAATTGCTTCTAGTCTAGTCTGTGGTGGATACGTGAATTGCTTTTAGTCTAGTCTGTGGTGGATACTTGAATTGCTTCCAGTCTAGTCTGCAGTAGATACTTGAATTGCTTCTAGTCTAGTCTGTGGTGGATACTTGAATTGTTTCTAGTCTAGTCTGTGGTGGATACTTGAATTGCTTCTAGTCTAGTCTGTGGTGGATACTTGAATTGCTTCTAGTCTAGTCTGTGGTGGATACTTGAATTGCTTCTAGTCTAGTCTTTAGTGGATACTTGAATTGCTTCTAATCTAGCCTGTGGTGGATACTTGAATTGCTTCTAGTCTAGTCTGTGGTGGATACTTGAATTGCTTTTAGTCTAGTCTGTGGTGGATACTTGAATTGGTTCTAGTCTAGTCTGTTGTGGATACTTTAATTGCTTCTAGTCTAGTCTGTGGTGGATATGTGAATTGCTTCTAGTCTAGTCTGTGGTGGATACTTGAATTGCTTCTAGTCTAGTCTGTGGTGGATACTTGAATTGCTTCTAGTCTAGTCTGTGGTGGATATAATGAGATGCTTCTAGTTTAGTCTGTGGTGGATACGTGAATTGCTTCTAGTCTGGTCTGTGGTGGATATAATGAGATGCTTCTAGTTTAGTCTGTGGTGGATTTATTGAGATGATAATATTTGGAATTGTGTTTCCATTTGACTTTCAATTTGTGTGATGGCCTCTATGATCTTTCATTTTGACAAGAGTCATGCCAATGCATGCATACATGTAATACTAAGAGTACTACTATTAAGTGACATATGAAGTGTGACCAGGACCATGTAATATGATGTCAAATAATATGACCTCCTTCCAATCTATAAAATTGGGAATGGATTTTAGTTTCCATTTTAAGCTTGACTATTCGAAGAATAGTAGAGTTATTCTACTACGTCGGCCGGCATGCGGTTAAAGTTTTGGTAAAAGTTTTCACACTCATGTGACTTGGCATAGGGGTAGAAGACATGGGTACTGATCAAATAAGCATGGTTGGTTGTGTGTGTATACTAATTAATTTATTTGAAGAACAATGAAAAGATTTGTCAGGAGAAAGTTTTGTTTCAAGTATTTGGTTCAAACTTTCATAACTTATGAATGGTGTACATTTTTGTGATTTGGCATAGGGGATAAGGACATGGGTACTGTTCAAATGAGCATGATTGGGGGGTTGTGTGTGCATACAAATTAGCTTATTTGCATGATGAAAATATTTTCAGATTAAAGTTTTGGTTAAAGTTTTTGGTTAAAGTTGTTATAACCTAACTTATGAATGGTGTACATTCATGTAACTTTGCATAGGGGTACTGTTTAAGAGAGCAGGATTAGGGGTTGTGTGGCATTAGTACTGTTCAAGTGAGCATGATTAGGGGTTGTGTGTGCATACTAATTAGCTTATTTGCATAACTATGAAAATATTTGTATCCATGATATGTCTTAAATTAAAGTGTGAGTTGAGATTTTTTATTGTCTACTTTTAATGGTGAGGTCAAGTGTGCATATTAATTTAATTATTTGCATAACAATAGACTTTCGTACAAAATGTTTAACATTCATGAGCGCATAACTTCAGTTATGAATGGTGTACATTCATGTAACTTGGCACAGGGGTAGGGGACATGGGTACTGTTCAGATATGCATGATTGAGGGTTGTGTGTGCATACTAAGTAGTATATTTGCATAACAATGAAAATATTTTTATTTATGATATGTCTTAAAATAAAAGTGGGAGTGGGAATTTTTGTAATGTATTTTAAAGAAAAAATATCTGAAAAAACATTTTTATCATTTGAATTATTTTCCCTCAAATTTTTTAGCTGGTAAATTTTAAATACCCTTAACTAGATTCTTTTCAATTACTGTCCTGGCATATCCTATAGTTTGAATCCCCCAAATTGCAGAAAAAAATATAAAAGAATAAATAAAGACTGAGGACATCAGGATGTGATGTCACAACTATATAGTAGTTAGATTTCAGTCATTTCTAAACAAATGAGACAAACCTTTTGACTTAAATATCTCCTTAATGGATTAATATTTTGGAATGCTTTCTTCATTATTTTATTGTTTCTTTCTTAGTCCTTTTTCATATAAGGTGAATTAACTTGACCACTGAACTAATCCTTTAAGATGAAAAGAGAGGGTAGTTAGGTAAGTAAATGACTGAAGAAATAACAAATAATTGCATTATGCCACAAGGATACATTGTTAATATTTTAATATTTCATTGACATGGGCAAGTCATGGGTCTCTCCTTTCTTTGTGACTTAATAGATATATTAAAAAAAGGGGTTTCATTTATAAAGATTTCTTTCATGTTTTCTGAGTTACTGGGTGAGGTAGTAACCTCACCCAAAATGTCTGTTACAACTCAAAGATATTTTGAGGCTTGCAGCAAAATGTGAAAATCTAAAGAAAGGGGAAAGGTAAGTGCATCCTAGAAAAGCTCATGTAATTTGAAATAACTTCCCCTACTAGCCCCATTACGGGCATATACGTCCATCAACAAGCCCATTGTCTACGCTAGCTTTGAATAGTCGAGCATACTGTCCTCCCGATAGTTCATGTTTAAATTGTTTCTTCTAATCTTCTTTACTGTCCAGCCTTTTCCTCTTTTTTGAAGAAATTTTTTTTAGCTATGTGCAGTTCAAAGAATTACTTTTGATGTCTTTTTCTCTTCCTTTAGCCTTTGTCCGACAATTTGGAATCTCAAACCTATGAAATATTTGAGAAAGATCCAATTAAGTACACACGTTACCAAGAGGCTGTTTACAAGGCTCTTATTGACAGGGTTCCAGATTCAGAAAAGCAGTCCAAAACAACGTAAGTGAATGATTCTAACCTTGGAGCGTTGATGAAGAGAAACTTTCAGAGATGCTTCTGTATGTTTTTATTTTAAACCTCCTTTTTAAAATTGGATCAAAAATTGTCCATCATGCCCCAAGAATACATTGGGTCCCTGGAATACATCATGCCCCTAGAATACATTGGGTCCCTGGAATACATCATGCCCCAAAAAAACATTTGTTCACTGGAATACATCATGTCCCCAGAATACATTGTGTCCCTGGAATACATCATACCCCCAGAATAAATTGTGTCCCTGGAATACATCATGCCCTCAGAAAGCATTGTGTCCCTGGAATACATCATGCCCCCAGAATACATTGGGTCCCTGGAATACATCATGCCCCCAGAATAAATTGTGTCCCTGGAATACATCATGCCCTCAGAAAGCATTGTGTCCCTGGAATACATCATGCCCCCAGAATACATTGGGTCCCTGGAATACATCATGCCCTCAGAATACATTGTGTCCCTGGAATACATCATGCCCCCAGAATACATTGTGTCCCTGGAATACATCATGCCCCCAGAATACATTGTGTCTCTGGAATACATCATGCCCCCAAAAAACATTTGGTCACTGGAATACATCATGTCCCCAGAATACATTGTGTCCCTGGAATACATCATGCCCCCAGAATACAGTGTCCCTGGAATACATCATGCTCCCAGAATACATTGGGTCCCTGGAATACATCATGCCCCCAGAATACATTGGGTCCCTGGAATACATCATGCTCCCAGAATACATTGGGTCCCTGGAATACATCATGCCCCAGAATACATTGGGTCCCTGGAATACATCATGTCCCCAGAATACATTGTGTCCCTGGAATTCATCATGCCCCCAGAATACATTGTGTCCCTGGAATACATCATGCCCCAAAAAAACATTTGGTCCCTGGAATACATCATGTCTCCAGAATACATTGTGTCCCTGGAATACATCATGCCCCCAGAATACCTTGGGTCTCTGGAATACATCATGCCCCCAGAATACATTGGGTCCCTGGAATGCATCATGCCCCCAGAATACATTATGCCCTTGGCATCAGCTATGACAATTTGGCGATATTAAGCTTGTTCAGATGTGCCAGATAAATCACTCATGCATGCAAGAGGGATGCCATGTCTGTGGTGATCAAGAGATTTGTAATGAAATTTACACATTATTGGTGTTATCAGTATCACTGTTACAGCTATTGGTGTCATCATTAGTGTCATCATTGTTGCCATTATTGGGGTCATCGCTGTTGCCCTTATTGGTGTCATCACTGCTGCCGCTATTGGTGTCATCAGTAATGTCATCACTGTTGCCACTATTGGTGTCATCAGTAATGTCATCACTGTTGCCGCTATTGGTGTCATCAAGTGTCATACCTGTGACCGCTATTGGTTTGATCAGTTATGTTATCACTGTTGCCGCTATTGGTGTCATCAATAGTGTCATCGCTGTTGCCACTATTGGTGTCATCCATTGTCATACCTGTTACCACTAGTGGTTTTATCACTTATGTTATCACTGTTGCCGCCATTGGTCATCAATAGTGTCATCGCTGTTGCCATTATTGGTGTCATCAGTTGTGTCATCACTGTTGCCACTATTGGTGTCATCAATAGTGTCATACCTGTAGCTGCTATTGGTGTCATCAATAGTATCATCACTATTGGTGGCATCACTAGATCAGGGTCCTACCTAGGCAAGTTTTGAGTGCCGGGCTCCACTGACAATCCAGGGTGACCTCGTAGACCCCCCTCTCATGATGAACTGTTCAAAAAATTACATTGGAATGCTAGAAGGATTTACAAAATATTTGTATGTACAATGAGAAAATACAATGGATATTCAACTGTCAAAGTGACCTAGTTCCCTCCCCCTCCAAAAAAAGTACAAACATATGCCGAAAACATTTCTCTCTATTCCCATTTATTCATCTTGCCCAAACGTTTTACTGCCTTTAATTTCGTCCCAGTATCGTTCAACGAAAGCCATACATTATTACAATTATTGCAAGTTAAGAAGCAGCACATGTTCCTATGAACTACGCAACAACTTTTATCAATATCAAATCCTCAACAAATCCCAAGAATATCGATCAGTCCATTATAATGTTAAGTGCATATGGGGTTTATAACAAATGTGATTGGTAACTTACATTTGGACCGGTCTATAAGCACACCTTGGACCCTTGGGGGTGTAATATTTACTTTGTTAAAGTTTGTTTGTATGGTAAATGACAGACTTGGCAAGCTGCCAGCAGTAATTCACAATGATTAAATCGTGAACCCAAACTGTGTGCATGTACGTATGTTTATGCAAAGAGCTTCGTGTGTGGGTGAATTCATGATAGTATGTTCATTCAATTGCGTTAAATTCCTATAATTTAGTTTCTTTGATCGGAATTTATTGTGCATTATGCATATTATGTTGTGTGTGTAAATCAGCGGATGACATGAATAAAGCGAGATTAAAAGGAGATCTGTTTAAACACTTAATTATTAACCGAGCAGAACTTTTGAGTGCTGGGCGGAAGAGTGAATCTTAGGGCCGAGTGATGGGCGGGAATTGCGAGTCCTGGGCGGGCCCGCCCAGCGCTGCCCACCGTAGCTAAAACCCTGCACTAGATATATTGCCACTATAGATGTCATTATTATTCTTTTGAGCATTTTACGTAGTGTTATCATGGTGCTTGGAGCCGGTCGAGGACCACTTGTTACTGCATCAATCAAAGCAGCAGAGCAGGCTGAACGCACCATCAAGGTGTATGCTATTGAGAAGAACCCAAATGCAATTGTCACGTAAGTACTTCCATTATTAAGAGAATGATTAGATGAGAACTTCCATTATCAAGAGAATAATTAGATAAGTACTTCCATTATCAAAAGAATGATTAGATGAGTACTTCCATTATCAAAAGAATGATTAGATGAGTATTTCTATTATCAAGAGAATGATTAGATAAGTACTTTCAGTATCAAAAAGAATGATTAGATAAGTACTTCCATTATCAATCAAGAGAATGATTAGATGAGTACTTCCATTATCAAGAGAATGATTAGATGAGTACTTCCATTATCAAAAGAATGAATAATGAGTACTTCCATTATTAAAAGAATGATTAGATGAGTACTTCCATTATCAAAAAGAATGATTAGATTGAGTACTTTCATTATCAAGAGAATGATTAGATAAGTACTTTCATTATCAAGAGAATGATTAGATGAGTACTTCCATTATCAAAAGAATGATTAGATGAGTACTTCCAGTATCAAAAGAATGATTAGATGAGTACTTCCATAATCAAAAGAATGATTAGATGAGTACTTCTATTATCAAAAGAATGATTAGATGAGATTGTTGACTTTCTTGTTGTACAATCCATATATATTGCATTGTCAAAGTTGACTTTACAGGGAGCACGTGTACCATGTTTGGTACCTTCTGTTTTCTGCTCTCATCCCATATATGGGTGAGTCAGACTTAAAGAGTTAATGGGAATTCAATAAGAAATACATTGTGGTATAGACCTTTTCAAATCTAAATCTGCAATTTCTGGAAAACTAATTGAAGCAATGTCACATGGCCAAGATTCATGTGTCCATAATTGACCAATCATTAACTGGGGTAATCTTATTGACCAATGAAATACTGGGGGAATCTTGGCCGTCTGCATAAGTCACGCATGGTGTGAGACTAAGTGTATGAAAAAAGTTTTGAGCCCACGCATCATACATGTGTTATACAAAAGGAAGTACATGCGCATATTGCTGCTCACATTTTTTCCTCAAAACTCCACCTAATTGGTTAGGAAACAAAGGAAAAGTTCCCCCAGCATTTGATTGATCAAAGTACTGAAAAAATCACATTCAGCTAAACTCGGGTTTGAAAAGGTCTATAGGAGAGAATGTCACCATGAAAATATGAGAGTAAGGAAAATATGTAGTGGTGGCGTGCAGCTGAATGTGCCTCCAGCTGAATTTACACTTTTTAATGGAAAATAACTTGGGTCTTTTGAATTGGGGTATGGCCTCATAAAGCAGACTTGTGCAAGAGCTTTTCTCATTATTTAGTTTCACATCATATGATTGGTGCATTTTTCAGACAAATCAATTGAAACTAAGGATGTAAAATGTTCAAGTATAATCAGTGGGAATATTGCAAAGAATGAATTGCTTTATGTAAAATATTATTAAACGGCCATAGACATAGATTATTTTTTTCTTCTTACAAAAACTCTGCTTGAAGTAAATAACTTAAAGATCATCTGTACTACTCTTTTGAACATTTCTGTGATAAAGTTGAGCTTCAACATCATTGATGTTCTGGTTAAAATAATTAAAGCAATTCAGCTAAAGTTGCCTGTACATGTCCATATAGCTTTCGGGTGTTATCTTCCTATATACAAACTTGTTACAGCTTTAATATTGTGCATTATGGATCAAGCTCTCACAACAGTTTCTTCAGAGTTTGTTCGTTTTGTCTTCTCGATTGACATCCCTGACTTGAATCAAATCTTCAACCTGAAGGAATTAGCTGAAAACTGCTCTAAAAGATTCTTAAGGGCTAAGATTATAAAATTGAACTTAATAAAGAGTAGCTGGGGTTGAAATTGAAAAGTTTTGCCAATCCACAGAACAGTACATTTTCAAATATACATTCTGAATCAGTTTTCACTGCTCCAACTTTTTGGCTGATAAGAGGACAAATTCCTCCTACAAAATGGGCTTTATTTACAACTACTTTATTGCTTAATATGTGCAAATATGTATGTTGGTTATTAGTGTTTGCATGATGTAGCATCCCGTTGTGGAAAGTCATACACGTGCAAGCAGCCTTGCATATGTGTATTATAATTATTTGTATTGGCAATTGCAGGCAAGGTGGGAAAAAGTTTTTCTTACTGAAAGAAATTATTTTGATGATAATCTTGTTTGACAATATGCATTTTGTTTTAGCAAAAATAAAGTTATTGATCATTGATGCCACATGTTTGTGAAAAGAACACTGTTCCACTGGGACTGCTGAATAGGACTGTCGCAATATATTGATTATCGTGATATTGTGGTATTGCGCAATATTGTGGTATTGCGCAATATTGTGGTATTGCTGTTTCCATGGTATCAAATATAACCTGACCAACCAGCATATCGTGATATGTTATTTTCACACATAAGCGACGTATCATATCAAAAATACCCTGACTAACCAGCATATTGTAATTTGTCATTTTCACATATAAGCCACATATCATAACAAAAATACCCTGACTAACCAACATATCGTTATGTGTCATTTTCACATTTAAGCCACATATCATATCAAAATACCCTGACTAACCAACATATCGTGATATGTAATTTTCACATTTAAGCCACATATCATATCAAAATACCCTGACTAACCAACATATCGTAATATGTGATTTTTACATATAAGAACTTATCATAAGAAAAATTTGTGTCACAAAATTTCAGAAGCAATTATTAGTGAAGGAGATTCTAACAGACTACATGCAGAAATGGAAAAAATCTATGGAAGAACAAAAAAAATCATACAATTTTTATTTTTTCTTAAGTAAACAACAGTATAGTATATGTGGTAAATATGTGCAATGAAAAGTACATGAATTACGAAAGAGGGCAGCATATAAAGATTTATTCACTACATTAATTTTATCTCTGTAATGATTTTTCATGATTTTTGAACTACTTTGCAGGTTGCACTCCCTACAGGAGGACAAATGGGGAGACCGTGTGGTGGTGGTGAAGACGGACATGCGTGACTGGGAATCTCCCGTGAAGGCTGATATCATCGTCAGTGAACTTCTAGGGTCCTTTGGTGACAATGAATTGTCTCCTGAATGTTTAGATGGTGCTCAACAATTCCTTAAAGGTAAGTCATGAAGGACGTACATGAAGGGACTGGTGTACTTGAGGGACCGGTGTACATGAAGGGACCAGTGTACATGAAGGGACCAGTGTGCATGAAGGGACCAGTGTGCATGAAGGGACTAGTGTACATGAAGGGTTCAGTGTACTTGAAGGGACCAGTGTGCATGAAGGGACCAGTGTACTTGAAGGGTTCAGTGTACTTGAAGGGACCAGTGTACATGAAGGGACTAGTGTACATGAAGGGACTAGTGTACATGTAGGGACCAGTGTACATGAAGGGACCAGTGTACATGTAGGGACCAGTGTGCATGAAGGGACCAGTGTGCATGTAGGGACTAGTGTACATGAAGGGTTCAGTGTACTTGAAGGGACCAGTGTGCATGAAGGGACCAGTGTACTTGAAGGGTTCAGTGTACTTGAAGGGACCAGTGTACATGAAGGGACTAGTGTACATGAAGGGACTAGTGTACATGTAGGGACTAGTGTACATGTAGGGACCAGTGTACATGAAGGGACCAGTGTACATGAAGGGACCAGTGTACATGAAGGGACCAGTGTAGATGAAGAGACCAGTGTACATGAAGGGACTAGTGTACATGTAGGGACCAGTGTACATGAAGGGACCAGTGTACATGAAGGGACTAGTGTACATGTAGGGACCAGTGTACATGAAGGGACCAGTGTACATGTAGGGACCAGTGTACATGAAGGGACTAGTGTACATGAAGGGACCAGTGTACATGAAGGGACTGGTGTACATGTAGGGACCAGTGTACATGAAGGGACCAGTGTACATGAAGGGACCAGTGTACATGAAGGGACTAGTGTACATGTAGGGACCAGTGTACATGTAGGGACCAGTGTACATGAAGGGACCAGTGTACATGTAGGGACCAGTGTACATGAAGGGACTAGTGTACATGAAGGGACTAGTGTACATGAAGGGACTGGTGTACTTGAAGGGACCTGTGTACATGAAGGGACTAGTGTACATGAAGGGACTAGTGTACATGAAGGGACTAGTGTACATGTAGGGACCAGTGTACATGAAGGGACTAGTGTACATGTAGGGACCAGTGTACATGAAGGGACTAGTGTACATGAAGGGACCAGTGTACATGTAGGGACCAGTGTACATGTAGGGACCAGTGTACATGAAGGGACCAGTGTACATGTAGGGACCGGTGTACATGAAGGGACTAGTGTACATGAAGGGACTGGTGTACTTGAAGGGACCTGTGTACATGAAGGGACTAGTGTACATGAAGGGACTAGTGTACATGAAGGGACTAGTGTACATGTAGGGACTAGTGTACATGTAGGGACCAGTGTACATGAAGGGACCAGTGTACATGTAGGGACCAGTGTACATGAAGGGACCAGTGTACATGAAGGGACCAGTGTACATGAAGGGACCAGTGTACATGTAGGGACCAGTGTACATGTAGGGACCAGTGTACATGAAGGGACCAGTGTACATGTAGGGACTAGTGTGCATGTAGGGACCAGTGTGCATGAAGGGACCAGTGTACATGTAGGGACCAGTGTACATGAAGGGACCAGTGTACATGAAGGGACCAGTGTACATGAAGGGACCAGTGTACATGAAGGGACCAGTGTACATGTAGGGACCAGTGTACATGTAGGGACCAGTGTACATGTAGGGACCAGTGTACATGTAGGGACCAGTGTACATGAAGGGACCAGTGTACATGAAGGGACCAGTGTACATGAAGGGACCAGTGTACATGAAGGGACCAGTGAAGGGACCAGTGTACATGAAGGGACCAGTGTACATGAAGGGACCAGTGTACATAAAGGGACCAGTGTACATGAAGGGACCAGTGTACATGAAGGGACGAGTGTACATGTAGAGACCAGTGTACATGAAGGGACCAGTGTACATGTAGGGACCAGTGTACATGAAGGGACCAATGAACATGAAGGGACCAGTGTACATGAAGAGACCAGTGTACATGAAAGGACCAATGAAGATGAAGGGACGAGTGTACATGAAGGGACCAGTGTACATGTAGGGACCAGTGTACATGTAGGGACCAGTGTACATGTAGGGACCAGTGTACATGAAGGGACCAGTGTACATGAAGGGACCAGTGTACATGTAGGGACCAGTGAACATGAAGGGACCAGTGTACATGTAGGGACCAGTGTACTTGAAAGGTGTACATATTCTTGTAATAACTGTTTCTTATTGTTTTTTACAAAAGTGGAACTTGCACCTTGTGGGTGCACCTGTTGATGTTACAGTAACACTTCCCAGAGGCTTGTGATTGGTCTAATGTGGTTTAACACTTCCCAGTGGCTTGTGATTGGTCTAACATGGTTTAACACTTCCCAGTGGCTTGTGATTGGTCTAACATGGTTTAACACTTCCCAGTGGCTTGTGATTGGTCTAACATGGTTTAACACTTCCCAGTGGCTTGTGATTGGTCTAACATGGTTTAACACTTCCCAGTGGCTTGTGATTGGTCTAACGTGGTTTAACACTTCCCAGTGGCTTGTGATTGGTCTAACATGGTTTAACACTTCCCAGTGACCAATATACAGTGATTTTGAGCAAAAAGGAACTAAATTACCAATCCGAATCACATTTAAGTGCTCCTAACAGTATGTGCAAACTCAATGTGCTTGTTGTCCAGGTGGCCACTTGAGCCTGAAGTCCAATAATACAGCCACATATTCATATACTTTATTCATAGAACAATAAATACTTTACTTATATAGAAACATTTTGTAATGAAAAGGAAAAAATTGTTTAAACATTAATTTTCTGATTCATGTATTGGGAACAGTGTAAGAATTTAAATCTGAATTAACCATAGTGGGATGATCTTTGTGATTTAACGAATATCTATCATTTTGTCTTTACTAATATGCACTATAATATTAATGCGACACAAATAAATTATACATACATTGATAGATTGTGCTTTGATGTGCATGTTTGTCCTGCATGCTTACAATTAGCAATGCACATGTTTTTGATGCTGAAAAAGGTCATAAAAATAATCATTTTCTTCAAACACTTTGCTGTAGAATGTGATGTCCTTGACCCTCACCACATAATTCTTACAATAAGAAAACCCACTGATATGTTCTTAACATTTTGCATCATTGCTGAAAGTCTCATTTTCAGTGGAATGTGAGTAAATGTTGATCATATTAAAAATCTTAATAAAGATGAAAATGTCGGGGAAATGTTCCTTAGCTATGTGTTGATGCTATATTTAACCATGTGTTTATTTTTCAATGAGCCAGTCACATGCAAAGGTATTTTCCAAAGTATTTATAACAGGGCTGTGAGGATTACACGTGTAAATGTTTATATAAATGAAGCTCAATTAAACCTTTAGTCTAATCCCCCAATAAGTTTAAAGGTTCAAATTCACACTTGCCATTGAAAATCAATAACATTCAAATACACAAAACTCTCATTCAATGGCTTTTACAATTCAATCTTTACATATGATCAACAAAGGATCTAATCCATTTTAAGGCAGGAGTTGAATTTGGTACTAATTATCTATGAATGGAGCTATTTTGGCTTTGATTTGCCAAATTTTAACCCTTACTTTATCAGGGCTTTAAAAATGTGAGCCCAATTTCCGTAACTTTTTGTCATATGCATTTTTGACAACCTTCCTTTTATTTTCTTTCATTACAAGTTTAGTTGGAATGGAAGCTGAGATATATATTTATTGCTAATTTTTGAACAAGTATAACTTCTTGTCAATGTTGAAAACAGAGATTTGTGTTACATATTTAGATTCTTTATCAAATTTCCTTTCCATTGATGCTAATCTAGAAATTTTAGAAAGAAAGGAAAGATAAAAAACACAAAAAATAATTTTAGTCAAGTGCCCCTTGAAAACTGCAGCAGAAAAATTATAACGCAACAGTTGCGATGAGATTTGAAGCTGGTACGCTCACGTGCTGGCCGCGTTTATATCCACTACACCGAATGATCATTAAAAATGCTGTGGTGAAATTTAATTATTATATATTATGTATAATATATCAAATGAAAGGAAATTGCAAGCACTTTCGATCGGCGATTCAACAAGCATGTGTGATGTACGCTTTTGGTACGATTTTTTGAAGAAAAAAATGGTTCAAAATCACAGAATTTCATTAAATTTGAAGAAATTTCCCCAGAACAAAAGATTGCAGGTAGGGATTATGAAGATTGGACCAGAAATCAATATTATCATGTCTTAGGATTTGTGTTTGATTTTGATGCAAAAATGTGTAGTTATTGTAAGATTTAAAAGGATAAAAAACATTTTTTTGACAATTTTTTTGACAATTTTGAGTTTCTCTTTTTTTTAAGCTACTTTTTCTCAAAATTCTGTAATCTGACTACAATAAAAAAGTTACATTTTGTGAAAGAAATATCCAAGTACTTTTAAATGATACCAAGATTACTCCTATAGGATTTTGGTAAAGTCTCAATTTTATTTTTAACAAAAGATGGTTTGAAAACGGCAATAAAATCGTCGCGTGGTAGAGTAAGGGTTTAAGAGCTACGTGATGTGGAGGCTTAGGCCCAACTAACAACACAACAGGCATACATCTGCATTAGGTTAACACCTGTTTTACAAGCTGTAAAACTGCTATTACTTAAACCTTACTCTACCAGCACTTTGTTTGAAAATAGCTTGGGAGGCGGGGTCAAAGATTGGGCACCCAAAACAGCGATAGTATCGCTGTGTGGTAGAGGAAGGGTTAAGCACAGGCTGATTGCATTTTTTTGAAAATGCGCTTGGGTGGCAGGGTCAAAGATGAGGCACCCAAAACGGTGATAATATTGTCGCGTTGTAGATTAAAGATTAAGCACAGGCTGATTATTGAAGGGTCCTCTGTCTTTCAAGAAGCAGAATCAGGCTCGTTCCATTCAGTGACACAGTGGGCGGCCCACCGGGACCATGTTGCATCTATTTTTGGGTTGGCTTGTCGTGGGTTCATTAACCGTCACTTACTCTTTTAGCATTTTTTTAGAAAACGCGCTTGAGAGGTGGGGTCGAAGATAGGGCACCCAAAAGGATGATAATATTGTCACGTTGTAGACTAAAGATTAAGCACAGGCTGATTGTTGAAGGGTCCTCTGTCTTCCGAGCTGCAGAGTCCGGCTCGTTCCACTTCAGTGACCCATTGGGCTGCCCACCGGGACCATGCTGCATCTATTTTTGAGTTGGCACACTTGTCACGTCTTCATTCACTCTTACTCTACCGGCACTTTTTTCGGAAAACGCACTTGGGAGGCGTGGTCAAAGATGGGGCACCAAAAACAGCGATAATATTGCCACGTGGTAGAGAAAGGGGTAAAGAATTACTGTATTCTTAAAAATAATGAGTATCTTGTTAAGTGCTATGATGAAACATAACAAGACAGTTATGTTACAAATTCTTCAAGTTAAGTATATGTGAATATTCACAGTCAATAATATTCACATAAGAGGGTCTTTCTGAATGTTAGAAAATGATTGGCATATTCACACTTATGAATATTCACATCAGGGTCTGTTTACATGTTAGAAAATGATTTGCATATTTCAGATTCATGAATATTCACATATGGGTGTATCTGTTTAGAAAAGTATTTGCATATTCACATTCATGAATATTCACCTATGAGTCTATTTGTTTGTTAGAAAAGTATTTACATATTCACATTCATGAATATTCACATCAGGGTCTATTTTCTTAGAAAAGTATTTGCATATTGACATTCATCAATATTCCCACAAGGGTCTATCTGCTTGTTTGAAAAGGACTTGAATAATTGCTTCCTGGTTGGGTTTCTTCAAATACTTGTTCTTTGCATTTTGGTAGATGATTGCATCAGTATACCACAGAAGTACACATCTCACCTAAGCCCCTTGATGTCTCACAAGTTGTACAATGAGGTCAGGCTCTGCAAGGAACGAGATAAGAACCCAGAGGTAGGTCTTTAGTTTCTTTCCTTACCCAGAGTAACCTTACCTAGTGTAACTTTACCCAAAGTAAACTTACCCAAAGTACCCTTACCCAAAGTAACCTTACCCAAAGTAACCTTACTTAGAGAACCCTTACCCAAAGTACCCTTACTCAGAGTACCCTTACCCAGAGTAACCTAATCAGAGCAACCGTATACCCAGAGACCCTACCCTTACCCAGAGTACCCTTACCCAGAGTAACCTTGATGTAAAGTAAAGGCTAGAAGCAATATTGTTTAGATTTTAACAAATATAAAATAATTGAAATAGCAAACATTTGTATAAAAATCAGTTAATAATTAAACGTTATATGAGGCTTCATGGTACTACAATGTACACAATTTTTTTTATTTTTAAAGTAAGGATAATTTTCAATCCTGTTGATGGACGTGTGCAACTGAAGCTTACTGATGGTTTCATAACTTGCACATTTCCCAAACCACCATTTTTAATAGGAGAGAAGTCCAATGGCTGAATCTGCAGAACCAAATGTAAAGAATTCATTATACATACTTGTAACTTTGATCAGCCATAATTTTTTTGTTTGGAAATGTAAAGATTACACCAAGTCCTTTTTAGATATGAATTGGTAATCTCCTGAAAAGTTATTCAAATAATATCACATATCATGTGTCCATAAAGGACCAATCTTATGCTAGGGCAATCTTATTGACCAATCAAATACTGGGGCAATCCTATTGACCAATCAAATACTGGGGGAATCTTGGCTGTCCGCACAATCTACCATTTACTATTTATTATTGGACCAAGCATGTGATAAAATGCTCTTAAGCGCTCTAATCATTTGTACATTAAACACAATGGTAATGCATGTAGCTTAATATATTCCCTCAAGCAACTGCAGTTGCTTGGCTGTGTAACAAAGAGAAAATTCCTCCAGCAGCTGATTGGTCTAAGTACTAAAGAAAAAACGTTCGGCTGAACTCTGGTTTGAAAAGGTCTCTTCTGATTTAATTCTTTAGCTTGCCATGTTTAGATTCAAATTTAAAGACTATCAGATTTTTAAATTCAGATTTTTGAATACATGTAATCGGTGTCATTTGACATTGCATAATCATTTTTACTTTTTCCCCCCCTATTTTCTAGGCCCATTTCGAAACACCATATGTTGTGAGATTGCACAATGTAACAATCCTTGCCGATGCTCAGCCGGTATTCACTTTCACCCACCCCAACCCTCCACCAACAGATAACACCCGCTTCATAAGTTTGACCTTCGACATAAGGTTTGACGCTGAATTGCATGGGTTTGCAGGATACTTTGACACAGTGCTGTATGGTGATATTGTGCTGAGTAAGTGGAATTATGCTTTTGTTGTAAATTAGTTACCTAGTCTTGCATGGGGTCACAATAGTACCCTGGATGGGTCCTGTCTCCACCTCATATATGTGCCAACCCAGGTGTAACTACAGTGGTGTAGCTAAAGGGGGTGAGATGGCAGGGGGAAATTGTCCCCAGGTCAGAAATTTCTAAAAAGTCAGAAATGTGCACAATAGAAATTCAGTATGTTGGATATTTTGGTAATACTGATGAAAGCGAACAGTCTTAAGAGTTCAGTTGTATACCAGCCATCTTCAGGGAAAAGAATCACCAAATTTCTAGAAACCACATTTTTAAGTTATGCCTACCTGCTGCCTACCTGCTTACTGAGTTAGCAAATTTTTAAAATATCCAACTTTTTCCTCAAAATTCCCAAAGTTTTTCTTCAAAATTTCCAAGATTTTCTCAAAATATCAAAAGTTAGACCTCAAAATGTATAACTTTTTTCAATTAAAATTTCTGGTAGCTTGTCAGTGGATTTGAATTTTTGTTATGGCTTTGTTCCCCCCCTCCCGCCTGCAAAAAAGTCCAGCTACCCACTGTGCAGCCATCTTACACCAGGTTGGCACCCACTAAGTGTGCAACCTAAGTAAGGTTTTGTTAATCTCATGATAAAACAAAACAAGGAGAAGCACTCATTTATCACATCCACTGCCACCAAAGCTGGTCATTGGCAATAATGGATCTCTGCCATAGGAAAGAAATTCTCTAGTGTCTCGCTTGAAAGGATATTCGAAGAAAAGCATTTTAATTCAATATCTCTGCCATGAAAGGAAACATATTTTAAATCATGAAGTATATCTGACTTGAATGTATTTTTCAGGCAAAGCAATTTACATAAGTGTATTTTAATGGTTGTCAGACATGCAGTTATATATATTCACAAGATCTGTTATCAATGTTGACACAGATAGGTAGGGTACAAGGAAATCTTGCAAGAAGTCAAAAAAAGATAACAAATAAGTAAAGCCCATTAATGATGGGTCTCTGGAATATTGGAAGGCATTTATTGCTGACAATATTATTGTATGCTGCATATTCAAATCATCTGTAGCTACTTATGAATACGCAAGTCGTAACTGCCCTACACAAAGCACAAGATGAGACTTCGGTTGCTTCAAATCACATGAATTAGTGTAATACAGAGCCCTCCTAACTCAGCGCTCTTTTGATTATTAACTAAACTGAAAGTATTTCAAGGTTAAGTTCAGTTGTCAAGCATGTTCATCTTATACGAAAGAGGCCTTCAAAAGAAACAAAATGGTGAAGGAAGAATTCACGAATATTATACATTAAAGAGATAATTAAGTTAAAATTTCTGTATCATTTGTGTAGAAAAGACTGAAATCAGACTAGTGGTGACATCACATCCTCAGATACCTCAAAGTCTATATGTATTCTATCATTTTTTCTCCTGCAATTCTGTTGCTTCAAAACCATTGGATATCAGGAAAGTAGTAAAACAGAATCTTGTAAGAATGATAATTTACCACCTGAAGCAAGTTTTCGGAATAAAATTAAATAATCAATGAATTTTTTTCAGAATATATTAACAATTGTTAAGAAAATGAGGACAAGGGATCCAATCTTTTATTACAGACTTACTACACCAGTCATTTACACACAGATAAAACAGAACTTTCAATTTCTCTTTAACGGAATAAAACACTGAAGTAGTTTCTTGGACATCTTGTTTCTTTTAAAAGTTCTCTTTCTTATAAGATCAACTTTCTAGATCACAGAACTAATCCTTTCACAGGATAAAATATTAAAGTATATTTTTCACCATATTATGGCTATTAAAGTCTTCTTTCATATAAGATAAACTTGCTTGACCCCTGAACCAATCCATTAAGGTGCCCTTTTGATTTTGTTTCAGGTACAGAACCAAAGACGTACTCTGACGGCATGTTCAGCTGGTTTCCTCTATTCTTTCCTCTCAAAGTAAGTTGGAACATGGAGTCACAGTAATATTACTCTCTTCCAACCTCGTATCCCTCATTCCCACGCACAGTCCCCCACAATGTTACTCTTCCACCCTCATATCTTTCATTCCCACGCAGTCCCCCACAATGTTACTCTTCCACCCTCATATCTCTTATTCCCACGCACAGTCCCCCACAATGTTACTCTTCCACCCTCATATCTTTCATTCCAACGCACAGTCCCCCACAATGTTACTCTTCCACCCTCATATCTTCTATTCCCATACACAGTCCCCCACAATGTTACTCTTCCACCCTCATATCTTTCATTCCCACGCACAGTCCCACACAATGTTACTCTTCCACCCTCATATCTTTCATTCCCATGCAGTCCCCACAATGTTACTCTTCCACCCTCATATCCCTCATTCTCATGCACAGTCCCCCACAATGTTACTCTTCCACCCTCATATCTTTCATTCCAACGCACAGTCCCCCACAATGTTACTCTTCCACCCTCATACCCCTCATTCCCTCGCACAGTCCCCACAATGTTACTCTTCCACCCTCATACCCCTCATTCCCTCGCACAGTCCCCCACAATGTTAGTCTTCCACCCTCATATCTTTCATTCCCATGCACAGTCCCCACAATGTTACTCTTCCACCATCGTATCTTTCATTCCCACGCACAGTCCCCCACAATGTTACTCTTCCACCCTCATATCTTTCATTTCCACGCACAGTCCCCCACAATGTTACTCTTCGACCCTCATATCTTTCATTCCCACGCACAGTCCCCCACAATGTTACTCTTCCACCCTCATATCTTTCATTCCCATGCACAGTCCCCCACAATGTTACTCTTCCACCCTCATATCTTTCATTCCCACGCACAGTCCCCCACAATGTTACTCTTCCACCCTCATATCTTTCATTCCCACGCAGTCCCCCACAATGTTACTCTTCCACCCTCATATCCCTTATCCCCATGCACAGTCCCCACAATGTTACTCTTCCACCCTCATATCCCTTATTTTCATGCACAGTCCCCCACAATGCTGCTCTCTTCCACCGAACAAACAAGTTAACTTGTTAGACTGATAAGCAATGCGGTCATTTACCATGTATGAGAAAGTTAACTTGTTAGACTGATAAGCAATGCGGTCATTTACCATGTATGAGAAAGTTAACTTGTTAGACTGAAAAGCAATGCGGTCATTTACCATGTATGAGAAAGTTTACATGTTAGACTGATCAGCAATGCGGTCATTTACCATGTATGAGAAATTTAACTTGTTAGACTGATAAGCAATACGGTCATTTACCATGTATGAGAAAGTTCACTTGTTAGACTGATAAGCAATACAGTCATTTACCATGTATGAGAAAGTAAGAACGTTTACTTGTTAGACTGATAAGCAATGCGGTTATTTACCATCTATAAGAACGTTTCCTTGTTAGACTTATGAACAATTATACGGTTATTTACCATTAATGAAAAATTGACAAACCATTATTCTTTCTCCCATTTTGTAGGATCCTATCGCTGTATCAGGAGGGTCAAAGGTCACAATTCACTTCTGGCGCAACGTCACATCCCGCAACGTATGGTACGAGTGGTGTATGAGTGAACCAGTGGCTACAGCTATCCAAAATTCCAATGGGAGGTCTTACACCATTGGTTTATAACTCCTATTCATGCAAGTTATCATTCAGTGTTTGATGTCGAAGAGTAGCCGGCGCTTGTTATGGCTGTGAAGGGCAGTGGAACATTTTCAGTCAAACTGCATTCCATTGTTTAATGTCTCCATGATACATTCTGGTTGACTAACATTTATTCTTTTGCATATCTATTTTGCCATGTCTCTTACTGCAACATTGTGTGGATGAGTATCTGACTGTGTTTTAGGATAAATTGATTACATGGTTCCTGTATCTCTCTAACAGTCTTCATGAAACTACTGTACAGTGGAGTTTGTATGTCAGCATAACAGTCTTTGTGAAACAACTTAGAAGTGGAGCCTGTTTGGTATTTCCCTGCTTTATAATCTATTGCATCTAGTCTGGCTCTTAATCCTCTCCCTGTCCCATCTGGAAAGTTGGTATTGAAGATTTGCAAATTACAGTGTTACAATATTGGTGCTGCCAAACTATATCTGTTCTGTTGTATTATTTGCTACAAAAGGTATAAGACCTCCCTCACAGCTAAATGTCATTATTGATGTTGAAGTAAGCTCCTGCAACATTTTCATCGTACTAGTCAAAACCTAAAACTAAGTAAAACTTCAACTATTGGCTAAATTTCATGAATCATGTTGTGTAATATTGTAGTAATGATCTTTTCACACATCTGTTGGTAGTATGCATCAATATTTGTTGTGTCTTAGGATTTGCACTAAGCCTGATTATACTGCAGTATTTTACATTTGCCCTAAGCCTGACCTTTAAGTGAATTATGTACTTGTGGGCAAGTGGCTAAAATGTTGAAGACCACTTATTAGGCCACCAGGTCTTTACATGAAGATTGAATTTAAAATGTGTTGATTATTTGTTTATGTAATTGGAATACTAAAATGTCATCTCCTAAAAGTAGGAGATCTCCTACTTTTAGTAGATATCCTACTTTTAGTAGATCTCCAGGACTGTGTATGGCTGTTCTATATCTATATGTGCTAAATGTGCCACTTGAGAACCAAGCAGGGTTACTCAGTTAGCTCTTCCTTCTTAATTGGATTACTCTTCCTTCTTAATTGGATTGCAGGCAATAGTGTGGTGTATTAATAGATATCTGTCATATATGCATGAACATGAAATCATGATGTGTGCGTCTTGGTCACGATACATATTTTACCGTCTCTCCTTTTTAATGGAAAAACATTTTTTCTAGGTATCATGTGGTGACGAAATCACCCCAAACCTGTCACTCATAAGGCTACTGTGTTTGTAGCTTTCACAACAAACCAATGAAGCCTACCACAAGATTTCCCATAGCTTTGACAACAAACCAGTGAAGCCTATCACAAGACTACCAATAGCTTTGACAACAACCAGTGAGGCCTATCACAAGACTACCAATAGCTTTGACAACAAACCAGTGAAGCCTACCACAAGACTATCGATAGCTTTGACAACAAACCAGTAAAGCTATCACAAGACTACCAATAGCTTTGGCAACAAACCAGTGAAGCCTTTGACAACAAACCAGTGAAGCCTATTACAAGACTACTGATAGCTTTGACAACAAACCAGTGAAGCCTATCACAAGACTACCAATAGCTTTGACAACAAACCAGTGAAGCCTACCACAAGACTACCAATAGCTTTGACAACAAACCAGTGAAGCCTATCACAAAACTACCAATAGCTTTGACAACAACCAGTGAAGCCTACCACAAGACTACCGATAGCTTTGACAACAAACCAGTGAAGCCTACCACAAGACTATCGATAGCTTTGACAACAAACCAGTGAAGCCTACCACAAGACTACCAATAGCTTTGACAACAAACCAGTGAAGCCTACTACAAGACTATCAATAGCTTTGACAACAAACCAGTGAAGCCTACCACAAGACTACCGATAGCTTTGACAACAAACCAGTGAAGCCTATCACAAGACTACCAATAGCTTGGACAACAAACCAGTGAGGCCTATCACAAGACTACCAATAGCTTTGACAACAAACCAGTGAGGCCTATTACAAGAATGCCGATAGCCATTGAGAGGTTTGAAAATGTTGTAATCAAGACATGCACCTAATGCTGCCCATGGGTACACATGCCATAGGTTGTAATCAAGACATACACCTAATGCTGCCCATGGGTACACATGCCATAGGTTGTAATCAAGACATACACCTAATGCTGCCCATGGGTACACATGCCATAGGTTGTAATCAAGACATACACCTAATGCTGCCAATGGGTACACATGCCATAGGTTGTAATCAAGACATGCACCTAATGCTGCCCATGGGTACACATGCCATAGGTTGTAATCAAGACATGCACCTAATGCTGCCAATGGGTACACATGCCATAGGTTGTAATCAAGACATGCACCTAATGCTGCCCATGGGTACACATGCCATAGGTTGTAATCAAGACATACACCTAATGCTGCCCATGGGTACACATGCCATAGGTTGCAATCAAGACATGCACCTAATGCTGCCCATGGGTACACATGCCATAGGTTGTAATCAAGACATACACCTAATGCTGCCCATGGGTACACATGCCATAGGTTGTAATCAAGACATGCACCTAATGCTGCCCATGGATACACATGCCATACTTCACTAAGTAGTCTGATAACAGGTTCTGGTGGTACACTCGACAAGGACCTCGGTTTTGTGTGTAAGTTATTAATGATTTTCTTTAGGACAACGTCAAAGCATCCATCATGGTCAGAATGGTCACGACACCCTGTACACAAGCCACTTAATGTCCACACCCTCGCTTCCTTCTTTGCTATCTTCAGTGTATTGGTAGAGCCAAAGCTCAACCATGGAGCTTGAGTAATAAGATTTCCAAACAATACATAGCTTATGTGCGCAGTCTCATAAATCACTTAGTTACCAAAGTAAGACAGCTAGTGTGCGTTTATTTTATGAAAAGGTGGCAAACAAAATGGTTTGATACGGAAGGATTGCATACAATTGTTTCAACTTTGATTGTTTAGTAAATACATGCTAGTCATGGTTGGTTCTGTTTTTATTGTCATTTATAATGTCCAACATGTACAAGTTGATAGACCTAAACAGCTACCATTACACATATAGAGGACCATCAGTTTGGTAGCAAACATTCAATAATATACAAGAAAAGAAACTTGGTTTAGCTTTGTGTTCCTTTGTCAACTGAGCATCAAAGTTGCAGTTGTTGTTAACACTTATCAAGGTCAGTTGTGCTGTAATTCTCTTATCCCTGTGTTCTATTTGCAGCCACTGTCTCATCAGTAACTGACATGGTAGTTGAATTGTCAGTTTTAGATTAAAAGAAAACCAAAATAAGAAATATTTCTTCAAATTTTACTGACATTTATCATGCTCGGACACCTATCATGGTCACACACCTATCATGGTTGCACACCCATCATGATCACACACCCATTATAGTCACACACCCATTATAGTCACACCCATCATGATCACATACCCATCATGATCACATACCCATCATGATTACACACCCATCATGATCACACACCCATCATGATCACACACCCATCATGATCACACACCCACCAGGATCACACACCCATCATGATCACACACCCATCATGATCACACACCCATCATGGTCACACACCCATCATGATCACACACCCATCATGGTCACACACCCATCATGAACACACACCCATCATGATCACACACACACCATGATCACACACACACACATGGCCACACACACACATGGTCACACCCATAATGATCACACACACATGGTCATACACCCATCGTGATCACACACCTATCATGTTCACACACCTATCATGTTCACACACCATTCATGGTCGGACATCCACCAAGGTCACACACTTATCATGGTCACACCCCTTCATGTCAGATATCCATCATGTTTAGATATCCATCATGTTCAGATATCCATCATGTTCAAATAGCCATCATGTTCAGCATGGCGCCTGGTTTTCCCATCCCCTGGTGCATAGAGATATAGTTTCTGTCGTCTGTGTTGGACGATCACCTTTGATATGTGTAAACTTTGTAATCTGACAAATAAGAGCTTTACACAAAATCCTTGAAAGGGCTACAGACGGCGAAGATTGTATCAACGTTGAATATGTTAAACTCGGAAAGCTGAAGTTGCGTTTTAAATTACGAAAGGGAATAGATATTGAAAACTCCAACAAAAATTGACTGAAACTGATCTGAAAGAGAAAGTGTACTCGAACCATTTTATTTATGGAAATATTTGGATTGGACAGAGTTCATTACAATTTTGCACTGGTCTAAAGATGATTATGAATTAAGTTTTATTTTCCCATGATTAAACTGGAAGTTGCGTGCACTATATTTTTTATTTATTTTTTCTTCTAAATAACGATACGAAAATATAGCAAAAGTCATGAAATTTGATAGTCCTACTTGGAAATCCAGATTTAACTATTGAATGCTTGGTATGAAAGTGAAACTATATGCTCAAAAAGAGTTATCTCTATGTGGAATCATTTCATCTTCACAAAGACAAAACAATAAAAGGGGTACAATACAGAAAGAAGAAAAAAACGAAAATGGATCGTTTATTTCAGTTTACATCGGCATATTTCTTTCAATTTGAAAAGCGCAGCGTCTTTATCACAAATGACTGTTGCATTCTAAACACTTTACAATTCTCTATCAGTTTCTGAAACACCTCCCCATCAAAGCCACCACTACCCTACTCACCATCTTCAACCACATTTGGTCCTCACACTCCTTTCCCCCTATCTGGAGGACAGCTATTGTCATCCCCGTCCTTAAACCGGGGAAGGATAACACCGACCCCACCAGCTACCGACCCATCGCCCTTACTTGCTGTCTCTGTAAAATTATGGAAAAGATCATTAATCAGAGACTAAACTGGTTCCTCGAGACCAACAGAATCCTCTCCTCACCAAAGCGGCTTCAAAACGCCGCAATACCCTAGACCACTTAATTACGCTCGACACGCTATCCGGGGAATCCTTTGCAAAAAGGAACACCTCATTGCCATATTTTTTTGACCTCGAGAAAGCTTTCGACACTACTTGGAAATACGGCATTACCCGAAACTTCACACCATTGGCCTCAGAGGCCACCTCCCCATCTTTATTCAAAACTTCCTCTCACCCAGGCAGTTCCAAGTTCGTATTGGCCACACCCTCCAAGCCGCACCCCAAGAAGAGGGCGCCCCCAAGGCAGCATCCTCCCCACTCTCTTCAACCTGAGCATTAATGACATCGGGAATGACCTTGGCCCCAGCATCAAACGTACCCTCTACGTGGATGACTTCACCATCTTCTACTCCTCCCTAGCTTTCCTATTGTTGAAAATAGGCTTCAAACCAGCCTCAATCAGCTGCAAGTCTGGAGCAACAATAACGGTTTTAGATTCTCCAAAGACAAGACAGTCTGCATGCACTGTTGTCATTTCAACAACCTCCACCCCAACCCGAACTTTGTGCTCAATGGGAATCGCATCCCTAAAGTTGAAAACACAAAGTTCCTTGGTCTAACTCTCTAGACCCCAAGCTCACCTACAAGCCACACATCACCAACCTGAAACTAAAATGCAATATCTCCTCAACATCCTCCGACTGCTCTCAACACTACTTGGGAGCGAACCGCTATGCTCTCCTCAAAATTTTCAGGCTCACCATTCGTGCCAAGCTTGACTATGGCAATATTGTTTACTGTGTCGCTCACAACTCATACCTCAACCACATTAACACCATCCAAAATGAAGCCCTCAGGCTTTGTCTAGAGCCTACAGGACCTCTCCAATCACTAGCCTTCATGTTGAAGCCAACGAACCCCCTTTCTACTTAGATGTAAAAGCTTAGCCTCTCCTATGCTTTTAGAGTCCTCACCAACACCCAGAACCCTGTTTACAACCTCATTAGGTACCCCAATTTCTCCTCCCCTCTTTGATAGGACTAAAACCCTATCGCCCCCTTCAGCTTACGCATTAAATCAGACCTCTTTCAACTTGGCATCAACCCCGCCACTCTCGGCACCTATTCCTGGCCCACTTTTCCGCCTTGGGCCACCCCCCTTCCTTCTGTCCACCTAGACCTCTCCACTTATAACAAAACTCAAACTCACCCTAATCTCTTCATTAATCTCCACAACCAAATCAAAGACCAAGTCTCAAATTACACCTCCATCTATACTGATGGCTCCAAGGAAGGCAACAAGACAGCTGCTGCTGCCATCATCCAAGACATCACCCTCAGTAGCAGACTTCCTGACCACTCATCCATCTTTTCAGCCGAGGCTAAGGCCATTCTCCTCGCCCTCAACTTTATTGAGTACTCTCCTCTTAGTCACTTTGCCATTTTCTCTGACTCAAAGGCTGTTCTTACTTCATTACTCAATCTTAAATGGGATAACCTCACCTGCCACCTCCTCCTCCGGAAACTCTTTTCTCCCACCCTCTGCAGGAAAAGTGTTCTTTTCTTCTGGATACCCAGCCATGTTGGCATCCCTGGCAATGACAGGGCTGATACAGCCGCTAAGCTTGCCCTTAACCTCCTCCCTTCCCTTTTCCCAAAACCCTCTCTGACATCAAACCGCTTATCGCTTCTCTTGTTCGTGACCGCTGGCAAACCTTATGGAACTTCCAAATTGATAACAAACTCCATGTTATCCAGCCCACAATCCCGATCAAATCCACCATCAACAACCTTTCTCGTATCGACAACGTTCATATTACCCTCTGTAACAATTGCCACTGCATCCTTACAATCCAACACGTTCTCCTTGCTTGCCCCCTGTACAACCTTCCCAGAGCTTCTCTCGCTCCCCACAACTCAATTGCTGAGCTCTTCCAAAAAAATCCTCCAGATAAAATAGTCTCCTTCCTTCAGCATGCATCCCTCTACAACCATATTTAATCCTCCTCTTCCACCCCCTCTCTACTCTGTTTTTAGTTTTACCCATGCACCTCCTCTCTCGATCACAGCTTTCTGGCTTTTGTTCTTGAATTTCTCTCATTCTTCCCCTGGTCTCTTTCCTTACTACCTCTAAAATGATCTGACCTCTCAGGCACAATTTGACCTTCGTTGTCGTGGTGCCGTTAAGACCTCATCAAACAAACTACATTCTTAACAATTTATCCATGTAATAACCCTGTTGCTAAGAGTGTTTCTATGGCTAACCTAAATCATGGAAAACATAGGCCTAAGACATGAATAACATTTTAATACGTGAAATATGTAATAATAATGTTGATGTTGAGAAGTATAACGACCATAGAAATATGTAATCCTGCTCCAGTGACCATTTCAAATCAAACAAATGACATTAAAATAATAAGTTATGTAGAAATTAATCTTAACCATTTTTATTTAGACAAAATGTAGACTGGTAGAAGTTCCTTGTTCAGAACTTATCATACATTAAGTGGTCTAAAAAGAAAGTGCATATTTATGTGACTTCTGAGAGCGCTAAACTTTTCAATTTTGAATATAACGATACTAACAAGGGTCCATTCCGAAGTATATCAACCATGTAATTATGTAATTTATCCTGTTAAATGACTTTCAAACCAAGTAATGACATTTGAAAAATAAGTTATGGAGAAATAAATTTTAACCAGATTCATTCAAACCTGAACATACATAAAGCGGTTTATAAAGAAAGTACATATTGCTGTAATGTTAAGAAAATGCAAATTTTTAATAAAACTTAACTTTTCGGATTGTTGAACGTTTCAACATCACAACAGCCAGACAGCAGCAATATTGTTTTTAAAGTTACTTCCAAACTTGGGAAGATTTTGAGCATCTTGCGCAATACACAAAAGGGACCTTTTCGATAAACTTTTGACTCGTTATATGCCCCCAACTTAATTCCCGGAAATTTTCTTCACTTTTCAGGAAATTTCCGGACAATTTTCTTAGATTTTCAGAACATTTTCTCCCATTTTTGGGTAGTTTTAATCAATTTTCAGGATAATTTTCTTTAATTATTAGATTTTGTTTTCCAATTAAAGGGAAACTTTATCATTTTCGGAACATTTTGCTCATTTTTGGAAATTTTGCTCACTTTTGAATTTTTTTCGATTAGAGGAACATTTTCTTCCATTTTCGGAAAATTTCTTTCCTTTAAAAAAGATATGCAGTTAAATTTGTTTCGTTATATATATTAGGGACCAAAAGGGACCAAACTGAGGGGGGGGGGGAGGGAATCTCAATTGGGGAGGGGGCACCCTGCTGAATGGGGCATGGCCCCCAAAAAGGCCCTGCCTGAGAAGCATGAAGATTGAACATTAATCCATTTGGAGACATTAAAACTAATACCGGAAAAAGTGGTTATTAGGAAGACTATATTTACAGACTTTTAGAGTAAAGAACCAATGATTACACTGAGTAACATTAATATACAAGTGACGTATATATTCAAACAGAATAATAATTGACTTAGATTGTCGGTATCATCCTACATAGTGAGTTTTCTTTGCCCAATATCCTCAGAATGATATCATGAATGGGGAAGAAACTTTTCGAAAGACAGGTGGTTTGCCTTAAACAAAGAAAGAAAGAATTGTTTCTGTTATGATCGATAATACCGCATTCACGCCCCCTAAGGCAACATTGGATATATCAAAGCCCTTGCCTTTTTTTCTTTCGAGACTGATAAACTTCATCCAGCCAATACGAAGAGCTCTCCTTGCACATACCAGAAATAACCGGATCAGTCACTGCTGCAATAAAACTTCATAAATTTCTTCCCCCAGCGTCATGGCTTCATGGTTTGGCATAGTCTCCATTCCGGACTGTGGATATAAAATGAACAGATTACGTGTTTCTGGGATAACCTCACATGCCATCTCCTCCTCCGGAAACTCCTTCCTCCCACCCTCTGCAGGAAAAGTGCACATTTCGTCTGGATACCCAGCCATCTTGGCATCCCTGGCAATGACAGGGCTGATGCAGGCGCTAAGCTTGCCCTTAACCTCCTCCCTACCCTTTCCCCAAAACCCTCTCTGACATCAAACCGCTTATCGCATCCCTTGTTCGTGACTGCTGGCAAGCCTCATGAAACTCCCAAATTGATAACAAACTCCATGTCATCCAGCCCACAATTCCGATCAAATCCACCATCAACAACCTTTCTCGTATCGACAACGTTCATATTACCCGTCTTAGAATTGGTCACACCCACCTCACTCACTCCCACCTCCTTATTGGCTTCCCCAACGCCTCTGCAACAATTGCCACTGCACCCTCACAATCCATCACGTTCTCCTTGCTTGCCCCATGTACAACCTTTTCAGAGCTTCCCTCGCTCCCCACAACTCAATTGCTGAGTTCTTCCAGAAAAATCCTCCGGTTAAAATTATCTCCTTCCTTCATCATGCTTCCCTCTACAACCATATTTAATTATCCTCTTCCACCCCCTCTCTACTTTGTTTTTGTTTCAACCATGCGCCTCCTCTTTCGATCACAGCTTTCTGGCTTTTGTTCTTAAATTTCTCTCATTCTCCCACTGTTTCCTTTCCTTCCTCCCTCTAGAATGATCTGACCTCTCAGGCACAATTTGATCCTCCTTGTCGTGGTGCTGTTAAGCCCTCATAAAACAAACAAACAAACTCGTTCACAGGTTATGAAAGATACAGAATGAGCGTGTAGTGCGAAGTATATTTGCAGCCCTCTAACGTATCATTTGATATCCTAAATAGCAAAAACAAATTGATGATCTAATTGATGATATAGCTCCAATAAGAATATTTAAAGAATGATCATCATCATTATCAAGCATGCAAAATTTTACCTAAAATCCTTTCTTTGTCAATATTCAGTGACTAAGAGTTAGGAAAGAGATTTCAAGAATTACATACAGATTTTGATTGGTTTGACCAAGGAGTCGATGTACGAACACAACCCAATGCCTAAGGTGCGCACACCCTTTATCTGCTCAATTACACACATCACAATTTAGCCTACGCCTATATTTGAATCTAATCAAACTAATATCAGCGATAACTCAAAAACTAAAAATGATATTTTCAAAATCTTGATTTTGAATAGATTTTGAATAGTCTTTCAAAGGAGTATTCCCGTGAATGTGCATTTTGATATCTGATAGAGGACTATTAATTGGTGACAAATTCATGTTGATATCTTATTCCGTTCAGGAGTAATTGCATTTCAAAGAAGAATATGTGAAAAGGGACCACGCCAGTGTAAAATGTAATGCCATCAAGGCAGATCCAAAATGATTCTTATGCATATATATATATATATATATATATATATATATATATATATATATATATATATATATATATATATATATATATATATATATATATATATATATATATATATATATATATATATATATATATATATATATATATATATATATATATATATATATATATATATATATATATATATATATATATATATATATATATATATATATATATATATATATATATATATATATATATATATATATATATATATATATATATATATATATATATATATATATATATATCTATCTATCTATCTATCTATCTATCTATCTATCTATATATATATATATATATATATATATATATATATATATATATATATATATATATATATATATATATATATATATCTATCTATCTATCTATCTATCTATCTATCTATATATATATATATATATATATATATATATATCTATCTATCTATCTATCTATCTATCTATCTATATATATATATATATATATATATATATATATATATATATATATATATATATATTTATATATATATATATATATATATATATATATATATATATATATATATATATATATATATATATATATATATATATATATATATACATATATATATATATATATATATATATATATATATATATATATATATATATATATATATATATATATATATATATATATATTTATATATATATATATATATATATATATATTTATATATATATATATATATATATATATATATATATATATATATATATATATATACATATATATATATATATATATATATATATATATATATATATATATATATATTATATATATATATATATATATATATATATATATATATATATATATATATATATATATATATATATATATATATATATATATATATATATATATATATATATATATATATATATATATATATATATATATATATATATATATATATATATATATATATATATATATATATATATATATATATATATATATATATATATATATATATATATATATATATATATATATATATATATATATATATATATATATATGCAATGGAATAACCGGAAAAATACTATAGAAAAGGAGTTAAAAGATACAAGAAACACGTTGACACATCAAACTCGCCTTTTTTTCCAATTTATTGACACAGCATTATCGTCAGAAAATAGCTTGCAGGCTACATGACGTCCGCATAATAACACTGTACAGAACATAATACGCCAGAAAATAACACGCTGATTATATGGCGTTAAAAAACAATCACTAATCAAACAATGAATATTTACAATGATTTGTTTTTAAAGTAGCAAATATTTAAACAAAAGTAACATCGACAGTTCGAGGGATCCGGTTTACTTTTTTCTATCACTTATAAGTTTGCAATACAGCGCCTCTTTTTTCAAACTTTCCTTTCAAAACAATGCCAAAAAATAAGACGCAGCTTATATGACGTAATCAAATACAACAATAAAGATCTGTATTTACTGTTGAAACAGGCGTAGATAACTCCTCTTCTTTTGAGAGTTCTTCTTCTTTAGGTTTCTCTATGATGGTGGGTGGTATGTCAAGCTTTAAGTTTACCTTGCGCCTTTTGACAGGGTGGGAGGTGGCGACGACGACGACAAACGGGGTCTTTTTTCTTTGCGGGTAAAACGATATGTACTTTGACTAGTGCTTTGTTCTACTGCATACAGGCCTTCCATGTTCGTCAGTTTACATCATCGCTCCAGGTTGAGAGAAATCTTGTTATCTCCGGGTATGACCGTCCATTGGCGACTGGTGCGTCCGTTTAAATCGTTGATTGTTTGCATTGCGTAGCCGAAATGGCGTATATTTACAAAAATATTTTCATTTTCTGCGGTGAGACTGATGTAAATCTGTTTTCCGAGAAGCAAACGTAACTTTTCGGGGTGTAACGGACCACTATGCGATGGACTCTGTTGACGCTAGACGTATGGTAATGCAAGACCAGTTCAGATATCATATTTTTGTTATTACAGAGTTCATCCCAAACGCCTTCTTGCGTGACTCGAGGTATTGTACCGGAGTTGGTTTTGACATATTTACCGAGATTTGATGCTTTCGAATTGTGATGTAGACACGTATACGTCCTCTCCTATGGGATAAGCTCGGGTCACCCATCCGCGACTGTTTCTTACTTTGTCGTAACTCTGCATTTTCAAAGCTCTCTATAAAAGGTATGTTATCCGGACCTGAAGGAGGTGGTGAGAATCGCATTTCTCCGGTATGTTTGTTATGGTAGTTCACGTTACCGTTCCTCTCATTATGCCATGATGTGTTTTTCCTCGGAGAGCTATGAAAGAATGATGGGTGTTTCTTGGATTAAGGTACTTTTATAACTTTTTCCAGAAGAGGGCGCTAGTCAATTATCAGCCGATGACATCCTGCTTCATTCCAATCGGAAGATATGTTTTTTGATCTGAGCCAGATCAAGTTTGATCTGAGTCAGATCAAGTTTGATCTGAGTCAGATCAAGTTTGATCTGAGTCAGATCAAGTTTGATCTGAGTCAGATCAAGTTTGATCTGAGTCAGATCAAGTTTGATCTGAGTCAGATCAAGTTTGATCTGAGTCAGATGATCTGAGTCAGATCAAGTTTGATCTGAGTCAGATCAAGTTTGATCTGAGTCAGATTTTGATCTGAGTCAGATCAAGTTTGATCTGAGTCAGATCAAGTTTGATCTGAGTCAGATCAAGTTTGATCTCAGCCAGATCAAGTTGATCTCAGCCTAATCAGTTTGATCTGGCCCAAATTTATATCTACCCATTTCTTTAGTTGGCCAGATCTGGGAATTATATCAAATCCAGATCTGGAATTATATCTGGGCCAGATCTGGAATTTTTGTAAGGGTCTACACAGTTTTAAAAACAATGACAAAGTTTCATGACAAATCACTAATCAACATGTGATTAGTGGTTGTACATCACGGTGATGGTAATATTTTTAATTTAGAAGCCGTTGTCATATGTTTTTGTGCGGCCCTAAACAGGTTAAACGCCAACTTATACCCCACGCCCCACTGCATGCGCTACTCGCAGTATTTTCCTTCCCGCCGTTACTGATAAGAAGAACGCCTGAATCTTATATTATATGGAAGCCCACAACACACTTCGTTCAGTGAGGAAACGCTTGATTTCAGTGAAAACTCAAGTGTTATACAGACTCGAAACCAAGTTTTATATACTGTTATGAAACATAAACGTATATTAAAGGCATCCGTACAAACAAGGGTTTACCATGAGCTGTTTTACAAGGAACTATGTAAGCGGTGTATACCTCAGGTGTATACCTGTACCTCAATATGTATTAAGAAAAGGGTGGTGAACGTTAGCCGTTGTGTACATTTTGGTCGGCATACAATTTTAATATTGCTATTGCTATTGCTAGGGATTGTCGAACTAAAGATGGCGGCATACTTGATGACACATCTATAATGACATCTAACTTCGTCGGATTTACATGAGGAGCATTTTAGGAAGTTAGGTGAGTGGGAAGTTTTGGTTATATTTTGCTCCGCGGAGCTTTTTATCATTGTGGTTACCTGACTGCGTTTCCTTCAGAGCAGAAGACGCCTTGTTTGTTTTTGTTTGTTTGTAATGATCCTTTCGACAACCTCTCATGTGTGGATTGCTGACACAACCCGATATATGTATGATATTAAGGCGTAAATGTTGAATGTTTTATTTGGGAATGTAAAGTGGCCTGTAAGTAATAGGATTGGGATCAATACTCAATTTATGTTTTCGAATTTGCATTCATCGTTATTTGTAAAAATAATATAGGGCCTACAAGACGTTATGATAGGTATAATAGCTCCTGCCCGTTTTACCATGTTAGAATTGAGAAAGTAGTCATTTTTTTCACTTGTGACCGGAAATTGCTTGATTCCTGCCCCCCCCCCCCCCTTCCTCCTTCCCCGCCCACCACCACCTATCTATCCCAGTAGAGATCACTTGTGTTGAAAAATTATACTGTAGATACCTTCACATTAAAAAAAAAAAATCAATTTTTCCAAACTGTCTTCAAAGATTTTCAAGCAAAAGCAGCTCAAGAAATCACACAAATGAGACGGAACTTTAAACTGAAATATTTCCTTAACCTTACAACAGAATAAATAGAATAATGTAGTTTCTTTATCATATTGTTTTTCTTACAGTCAATTTTGGTGTTGCTGTAGTTTCCATGTAACCTAAATGACTGATGGGTAAGTACGGATCTAGTCCTGATGCTGCACTTATTTGAGCACATTTTTTCTTTTAGAAATCTCTGTTGCTCCGCCACAATCTTTGAGGGAAAGTAAAAGGTAGTGATGAATTAATATCAAGACAATGTGATGCTGCAGTACTTTCCTCTAAAACAACTGAGGGATACTTGAAAAAAAAATTAATATCAAATGATACTGTTGGTTATGAATAAAAAATATGACATGTGAGGTAAAACAAAAATTGTGATGGTTTTGCTATAAATATCATTTAGGTTTTGCTATACAATGTTTTTTGACCAAATGTGTTTTGTAATTGAAGTTTTGAGCTCTTTCAGTGTTTGAGCAGAAGCAGAATTCAAATATTTTTGCAAGTAGCACAAAGAGTAATTTCAAGTAGATAAGACAACATTTTAACAATGTAATTATTGACCCTTTTTACATTCTGGGCTGCAAAAATCAGTAATTTATATTCAAAATCTTAAATCTTTTTCCCCTAATATACACTGTTCTGAAATGAACATGATTTGTTTTTTTCTAGATATACAGTATAGGGGCCATGATGCAACATGCATGAAAGCAATTTGTGTAAATCAATTGTTAGCTTTCTTAAGAATGAATGTATGAAGTTGATAAAAATGGCTGCAATATAATAGCATAACTATAAAAGAGAGTAACACTCCATATGGAACCGAACTACACCCAATTTATACCCTTTTCAATCTACAAAAACAATATGACAGAATAAATGAACTGTAATGACAAGATTTATGAAGATGGTACATAATGTTACTGTATAGTCCAGTTAACAGTACACTGCTTTATATATACTGTATTGTATCTAAAGGGTCAAACTGAGATTCAACAGAGTTAACAAAATTTGTTGTCTATCTCAGTATTGCTGAGGAATATATATATATATATATATATATATATATATATATATATATATATATATATATATATATATATATATATATATATATATATATATATATATATAATATATATATATATATATATATATATATATATATATTTTGCTAAAGCCCCCTCCCCATCTACCCCTGCTTCAACGTACCACAATGTATTGAGCATGTATTGTACATTTTGTATTGCTGCAGGTGATTGCCAAGGGAAGATCTTCATCAATGTCTCAGAAATGGAGCTGTGATACGTACGCGAGAGAAATTGGAACTCTTCTCAGTCAAGGTATTCTTTCAACCAAAGAGAGCAGGTAAGATTACATTTTGTTGAGCAAAAAGTATTGACAACATTCTTTTATTTCTACTACAAATGTGTTTCTTCTAACGTTCTCCTTCATATAAGATTAATTTTATCGATCACTGAACTAGGAATTTCCACATCATCAATGATGTCACAACATACCTTTTCTTTACATGGTATTTATTACAATTTATATCGTCGTGGAGCCACATTATCTAATGTTGAACCTAATATGACTTTGGACTGTCTTTCAGGGAACTATTATCAATTATAATGGAAGTGAGTGAATTGGAGTAATAATGTTTACTTTCACGCTCCACCATGATCGTTCAAAGTAGTCTTTATTCAATCTTCAAATTCAGAAGAAAATTTTACTAATGGTACTATTTGACCAACATGAGTCCTAAGTTATCAAAGATTTAACCATTTCGTACATCCTTCTCTTTCCGACACTTGATTAGAAGAAAATACTACTAAAACTTCCAAACTGGAAAATGAATAGGCCTACCTTTCTTTTTCAGTCGTATAGTGGTGACAAGCCTGATCATTTCGGCTGTTGTTCGGACATAATCCAGTACCTGGTCACGTTTTCATCTCATCAATTCTGAAGGAGCAGTATGGAAGTCTTTCTTTTAGTAATGCTAGGTCTTGGTGGTAAGTTTTTAGAAAATGTTAAATACAAAGCGCCAAAAATATTGATAAATGTGATCTTAAAATACTTTGATTAATTTTGCTAACATATTTCCAACTTAAAAACAACATTTGCAACTAACTTATCGATACATGGTAATTCCTACAGAAGAGCAATATAATGGCGTTTTTGGCATAATTCACTGGTCAGATCAAATCATGTGATATTGGACAAAGGCTTATTTCTTGAAATGCCAATCACAGTAAATATGTCTCCTTGTTATCAAATAGCTAGCGGACCGGCGCTGGTCCTCTGGAGGCCATGTCGGTTACCTCGCCTTGGTCGCTCGCCGGTGTTTTCTAACTTGTTAATTTTCTATTGGTCAGCTGATTAAATTCTCGTCGGGGTGTCCATTGCCCTTTTGCTTGTTGGATTTATACAATAAACTTCCTGCTGTTAGTATTCGTTTAAATAGACTGCTACATGCGGCGGAATAAAACATCGATAACCTAGAGCTTCGCATAACTCCGCGGTCCTAAACTTACTAATTTCACATAATGAAAGCCGTAATACGGTTAAAGGAGTTATTGTCGTGACACGTATTCAAAAAATTATCTATTTAACCCCATGTAAAATTGGTAAATTCATTTATTTGCAAATATCCAAGATGCCTATCACTTAAATATGCCATTTAAATTTATGTTAAAACTGTAAAACAATGATAAATTTCTCCCCATGACTTAATTACTTCAAGTCATCTATTTCCGAACTCCTTATGTAGCAGAAATGCAGTTATTGTTCTAGCCACGACAATTTTTGTAATCTTTAGAACTTCGCCAACGTCATCCATTTTTGACCTCATTCAGGATCTTTATGAGCTCATTCATCAATTTATAAGGGGATAAGAATTACATATATGTATGAAATGTAAATGGCGAATTATTTGAAGAGTAAAAGTTTTCTTTGTAAACTGATTCTCAAAACAACATTCATTTGTTACTGTTTTTTCAATTGTCTACTGTAGTGTCAGCAGCGGATATAATAAACTTGCCGGTTAGCTGTCCCAATAATGTTTACATCAAAGAGATGGAAACCAAAACAATTTCTTGTCAGTTCGCACAGGATGTAGAAAAAGACGAACTCCAGTGGAGGAAAGATGACACAATCGTTTTAAGTACTCTGAGTCCTGAAACTCAAAACTTAGGATATTCTTTGCTACCAAACGGAGACCTTGTCATAATGGATGCTCAGAAAATGCAGCAAGGGACCTACGAATTATTAATCATTGCCCGAAACAGCACACTTCACTTTTCACAAGCTTCTGTGAATGTCTTTGTCGGAGGTTAGTTTCTATTTTAGTTTAGATTAGCTTCACATACGAACTCATAATCTTATTGCCAGGTTATGACAGGTTCATCTATTTGATATGTACCCTGATTATTATTATTATTCCATCTTATTTACCTTAATCAAACCAATCATAATAATTGAAAGCCAAACAAGTACAAATTATTTCTAAATTAATTGGAAATTGACGGTAATTAATTTACTATCCTGATATTTGTTATTCACTTTATATCTCTTATCATACAGATGTTGCTACCACAACACCGGCAACAACTTCAAAACACGTCACAATTAGCAGCGTGTTAACTAGCCTACCTGTACCATTGACCGACAACGGGAATTTTAGTGTGATAGTGATTATAATTATTGTCTTGTTTTCATTGGCTTTGATGTCTGTGATAATTTGCATAGTTCGCAGAAAAACATCAAAAGGTACTCATTACTTTTCTTGTTTCCAATAGAGAAGAATATTGTGATTGAATGATTAAAAACAAATGTCAGTGGAAAGTAAACAATTGAGATGATGTTACTGAAGTAAGAGTGCATGCAGACAAGTGAAGACAAGATGGCCGTAATAGCCATACTATGCTTTAAATATCAAAATATGATTAAAAAAGAAAATGAATTAGTCTCTACTTTATTGCTTCGAATTTATGAAGAAAATGGAAAAAACCCATCTGCCAGCCCGATCCATGTCAATAACTGACTTCACTATCTTGCCATTTGTGACTTTTAACGTGCTTTTACTGTGGAAAACAAAGAGTTACACGTGCTTAAGTTGTCATATGTACCTAGTACATGATTTAAAAAGCTTTATTATTCAAATGTATTTTGTTTATTCTCAGAGAAGACATCTGACCCTGAAAGCGCACAATTTTCAAACCCAGCAGAAGAAGCAGAGCCTTTGCAAACACGGTTGCAAGAGCAAGAAGCAGCAGACGTATGTATCAATGATGTTTGATCGCGTTATTAAACATAGAATATAAATACCTGATCACTTTGTCTGCCTGAAAACAGCTTCAAATAGTATGTACTGTCGAGAGACAAGCTTAATTGGGGTTGACGAAAATGGGCGCATAAAAATACTGATTGGGGTTCACATATAATCGTTTGCTTAGCTAGATTTATTTTTGTAATTTGACAGTTTCATGGCTAATCACTATAAAAGATTAAAAAGCTCACGTTAACACGTTCACAACCAGGATAACAGGCAGCTTACTTCGCACACCACACGACTGAGATGCTGGAAGTCCCGGGTTCAAGGCTCGGTCATCTAATTTTTCCACAGCTATGCAAACAGATACGCCGAACATCGAAGCGAAGCATTTCGTCTGCAGCTGCTACTCCTCATTTAGCCGTTGAGAGAAGTGGCAATGGTTGAATGTTGCACACCATCCTTCGGAGAGGACGTTAAGCCGTCGGTCCTGATGGTAAGACAGTAACATCCTACCTGGTTCTCTGAAAGCTTTTCGAGAATTGAAGCGTGAAAACGTGGTGTCTATTCACTTCCCATCCTGGTTCGATCTAGTTCAAGTTCCTGTGCGCCGACTTGTCTGGCAGCCGGAGAACTTGACTGCTGCGCATGGAGACAATGTAATCGTGATATTGCGCGCTATAAGAAACCGACATTATATTATTATTTTCACATTCTTGATATAATTGTTTATCTAAACAAATATTAATATTATAAATCATAATGACTACAGACTACTTAATGAATACATTCGGTATATAAAAGTGTTTGCTTCTATTTTAAAATAACATGGCATTTGCTTTGACTGCAATTCTTCCCATATTCTACAATGGTACCTTATGATTTTATACCGACACGCTTATTCCATTTAGAGATTGTTGGTCATAATTCCGATATCATTATATTTACAGTTGATGTGGGGGAGAGGGAAATGCACCTCGTTGCCCCTATGTTGAGCCTCCCATTATTGTATTGATTACAAGGCTGTTTTCTCCAAATAGGTCCATTTCAATTGGGATAGAACGCAGTAATCTGAAAACTTATTACCAACTAATAAATCCTTATAATTTTCATGGTTTGCTTTTTCCAAACGTTTGGAAAATAGTGCAACTATCACTACTCTATTACATGAGGTATATACCAAAAAGAGATAGATGAGATTACAAGTAATACAGTGTCTTTTTTCTTTGGTTTGAAATACAATAAAGAGAGCTGCGAGACTTCAAGACGCCGCTTCCATCTTAAAGAAGTTATGGATTTGGTAAGTATTCTGAACATATGCATCCTTGCGTGCTTACCATTTATCAGAATTTGAGACGTAGTCTTAATCCTAATTTCTTAATCTTAACTTGTCAACATTATCTTATTTCCAGTCTACTGATGTTATTGCTTAATCTGACCATTCTTCAGCAAAAACATCATTCAATCTTATATTATTTACCATGTAAAGGAAAAGATTGTACCATTTGTGACATAATAAATTACAAAAAATTATGCCAAGTATTTACAAATAAATGTGATTTACTTAAACGTAATCGATGTGCACCTCTGCAAAAGATTTTATACAGTATGTAGATTAACTAGGAATACATACCTGACGCATCGACGAAATGTACATGATAAGATGAATGTAAAGAGGCTAGAAGTAAACGGTTATAAAAGCTCATGTGGTTAATGGAATCTTTCTCGTAACATTCAGAAAGATATTCAAGTAAACTTAACTTGTGCAAAATCGATGCTTTTTGTTAGGGATTTGGTAATAACTAACACATTTTTTAATAGAAAACAATCTAAATATAAACAATTGCAGACGGAAGTGTAGAAGTAATGTATGTATCATCTTTTCTCATTCTACTTACAGTAGCTTCGGGTTTTGTTGTATGTTTGATAGTTATATAATCATCCCTATTGCGGGAAGTCGGTCGACCCCATGAGGAATCTAATCTAACCATTCTTATGCAAGTTCATTTAAGTATCTGCAAAACATTTAATTTCATTTTTCTTTCTTTGTTTTGAAAAAAGCTTCCACCATTAAAAAGCGATAAATTCGAAGAAGTTGTGGATAATTTACTGAAGAAGATGAAAGAAAAGTACAACACACCGATGTAAAATCAGCTCGTGAATTGTTAGAAAAGGATGAATGGAAAAGTTATCGTGATAGGAACAATACAAATGTTGTAAGTACTTTATTACCTCCTTTGTATCACACAATGTGTTTAAATATAACTCGATCAGTTTTGATTAGTATTTGATATATGACGGTATAAAGACACTAAGGAGGGCCCTTAAACCAAATTACATTTCACAGCAGTCCATTTAAGAGTCATTCCGTAAATTGCAATCATTGGAAGTATACTGTATTCCATCAATCCATGCGATATACCTGTATACTTGGCGTAGCTATTTATAGACGAATGATGAAACCGGTTTTATGCATGACATGTGCATACAGCAGAATTTGCATGTTTGCTGTTGATAATATAAATCATCTTTTTAATCGTATTATAATGACGTACAGAGGAGGAACTATGTGCAGTGGCTCATCGGTTAAGGAGTCAAGCTTATATTCAAAAGGTACCGGGTTCGATTCCGTCATGAGCGCTGCATTGTGTCCTTGAGCAAGACACTTTACTCTACTCACTTTAGTCCACACAGCTGTGAAAAATAAGTACCAGCACTGCTGGGAGTTAATCTGCAATGGATTGGCGTCCCGTCCAGGGGAGTCGGATACTCTAATTCGCTTGCGCCACGGAAACCAGGGATAAGCACCGGCTATATGAGCCTAATGGCGCGATGAAATTAGCTTTACAAAGGAACAATACCAGAAAGTGTACAGCTTATGTACGAGGTATCCGTTACAAAACAATGCGGTTTTTAAAACCCCAAATGTTGAGTTTATCTCTTGTTAGGTTGTGTGTAAGTGTAATTGGTGAAAGAATGTCTTTCGAGTTTTAAGAACCTGTAGTAGATATTTTAAAGGCCAAGATCATAATATGTGTTTTGACGTTATTTTCGTCTTAGCTCTACAGTTTGAGTTTTAAATTTTTCCACAGAAACTTCTCAAAGAGGACGAAAAGATAGTATTTGAAAGGTTAGTTACATTTAACTGAAATGTGCATGCATTTGAAACTATTTTAAATTGTTTCCGTTAATGACTAGATCATTGAGCATTCAATATATGAATAGTATTTAATTATATTGATATAGAATCCCTTCAATATATAGAATCCCTTACTGCAGCGCTCACGACGGGAATCGAACCCGGCTCAATGATCTAGTAGTGAAATCTGAATGCCTTGAAAATCCTAAAATCGAACTCAAAGAAACTCTTTTGGTCGTGTTAAGGAATTGCATCAAACTGTCGTTGCATTTCAAGGAGCATAGCCTATAAAATATCTATTTCTATATAATTCTTGTATTTGAGCTTAGGTTAATAAACTTGGAGGTTTCGTTATGAGGTTTTTATTTCTTTTTTGCAGTAATAGAAACTGTCTTGCGAATCTGTTTAGGTTTCGAATATTTCTGCACTGAACATACTGGTTGGAACATCCATTTTTGTGTTATGAGTGTGTATGTAGATTTTAATTTTGTTCTCTAAACCCTTGTCACAGTATGTTCAACAGCATAATAACAACGCTAGATAATCAAAATGAAGAGGAGACAGAACAAATAAAAACCACTATCTCCTTTTGCAATGCTGTGCTACTTTACCTTGAGGTAAGTGTGTTTTTCTGTGATCGGCGAAATTTTTGAAATAGATTAGAATTGGTCCAAAAGAATCTCGTATGGTGTGTCACACAACTCGATAGAAACGCACAAAAGTTTCATATTTGTTATAACAGTTTTCATTTTTGTAAAATATATTCATTAAAACATTGCGATATCTTAAGATTCCTATTTTAACACGTATTTGCTACAAAATTCCATAGAAAATCGTATCAAAGATTATTATGTTTTATTTTGTCAGTAAGTCTACACCTGTGCCAATCAGTATAGGTTGGTATACACATTTTCATAACGTATAAGAGTACGCATCTGCTTATCATCTGCAATATTAGGGCAAACGTGATGAAAATATGTTGATTCCTGACATGGTTCATATTTTCAGGCATAAATATCTACTTTTTCTTATCTAAGAACTTGAGTCGACTATGCCTTCTTTAAATTTGGAGTCGTCAAGAAGTCTCCATACTGTATCAAACCTTTGTTAAGAATATGTGCAATGAACTGATGAAAGCTTCTGTCTAATTTGGAAAGTCACCTGTATTGCTTAATTTGATATTTAATTTGAGTATTAATCATTAAAGCCTAACTACAGTTTAACATCAGGTTTTCCTTTTTTTTAAACATTGCAATTTTGTGTTTGCTTAGTATATGCAGAGAATGGCATTTCAGGACAAATGCTTGACATTTCCGGAAGAACTGAAGGAAATTGCTAACAAAATTGATGAATCATTGAAGACGAAAGCACAAGGTGGCGTATGGTTTGCAATTGAAGGAGCAGGTGGATTAATGGCGGCTTTAGGATGTGTAGGAGTTGCTGGACTTTCGGGTGGACTAAGTCTCTTAATAGCAGGTGCTACTGCAGTGTTGGGTGGTGGTGTTGCTGTTATCGGTGGGAAAAAGGCAATGGATGCAAAGAAAGAGAAAACAGAAGGAATTGAAAGTCTCAAATTCTCTACTAAGGATCTAGTAGAGGCCAATTTGGAGTCCTATTTACAGATAATGGCTGTTGTACACACACAACGTAATAGTTCAGTAAAAGATAATGCTGGAACTGATACAACAGTTGAAGACATATCTAAAAGAATGCGCAGTTTGTACAAAGAAATACTTCAAAATACCATTAAAGCAGAAGGAGCTGGATGGTATTTTGATGTAGAGCCTTTCTATGAACAGTTTCAGAAATTTACAACCAACTACGCAATGACAAACAATGCACTGTCTTTGATGCCCTTGAACAATATTTTCCAGATATAAGTGACAACAACAGGGCAAAGATGTGGGCGGATGAGAAGGTAAGGCAGAAATGTAACTGCCATAGATGTAGGAATGGTCTAATTAAATTACCAAGAAATTAAGACTGGCTGATACTGAAATGTTCAATATCTATTATTGTAATATCGCATGTAATAAATATATCGTTTTATATACGCGTTGTGAATCGCCAATTCAAAGGGCTTATTTAATTATAATGTTGCTGCAATTGCGATATCTTAATCCTATGTATTTACATTAATGACTATTACAACTGAACAAAAGTGTCATATTCAGTTCTCTGCAACGAAAATGCATTTTCACTCAGACGTTGCTATAATACTTTCGCACGGACTTGCTATTTTAAAGAAAGATGTCAAAAAAGGAATTGCACCAGTATACAGTTGATTGATCAGTGTTTGAGTATTTTCTTAGTAGAAACATTATAGGTCGATTTTCAATTAGAAACGAAATTCGTTGATTACTGTGAGCAACTTATGAAACAAGAGTTCTTAGGACAGAAAAATTGTATTAATTTATGAATAGTTGCCTTCTTGTACACATAGTCAGTCTATATTTCATGCATAGTTATTTAATCATGGCTCTAGCGCATAATTTTTTCTTTGCGCATATATATACTTTATTCGCATCTGTCAATTTATCATTCGTAATTTTGCATTTTCTCGTAGCCGACGGAGTTGAAAATTGACGATATGATGAGTGACGAAGAGATTGTGGCAGTGAACATTATTTTGACTGCAGCTGTCGTATATGGGCTTGGATTTAACGTTGAAGACCCGTTTTCTGATTTAGGTCTACGCGGTGATATGGAAGAGGAACGGGCATCAACTATCAGGAACCTTGCAACGCGTCTGGAATCTAAAATTGGTGCCCAAAGGCCAGAAGCGGCGGAAGTTGTTTGAAAGTGAGGGGTGGGGGGCACAGGATCTGAGGGGCACTTTCCAACTATCGTATTTTCAAAGCATAGAGCATATCTTTATATGGTCCATATAAATATGGTTAGCCCCCTCCCACATCCCCTCCTCAACCCTCCTCTCTCGGAAATTTCTAAACTTTTAGGCCTATAGGTTTGAACATTACTGGTGACCCATTTTCCTTTTTTTTTTTTTCAGCAAAATTTAAGATATTGTGGTCCAAAATTTGGTTATATAACAATTCTATTGAAATCTACGACAATAATTACTGAATTGAAAAATGTCATAAGTCTTGAAATCGGAAGGATTTAGACCTATAGATCGTGATTAGCCATTATGAATCGGAATACTTATTGTCTAAAATAATGTGAAAAGCAAAAAGTCCTTATGGAGGCCATCATTTTTTTTGCTGCTGAGAATGACATATGCAACTGTTTTTAGTATAAATGATAAATTAGACTAGATGGTCCAAATTCACACCCAGCAGCCCAGTCTTCAGCGAATCAGTGGCAAGTGTCCCATTGTATGATTTTTTTTTAGAACCCAAATTAAAGGCGCTCCGCGAGCGAAATTTTGGGTTTTTGCTTGATATTTGTGTTACTTTTTTAATCTGTCAATAAAAAGATTATTTATAATAAGGGAAGTCCACGTACAAATATTTCAAATAACACTTTTTTTTTTGGTTATAATCTCTAAGTTCAGTCTGTAAAAGAGCACCTTTTAATCTTTACAAAGAAGATGCAGAAAGGGCACTTCAGTTTATGTCATTACAATGTCCTGGGTCCAAATAATAGGTTTTTCCCTGCATGGCCCATTTCAAAGATAACTAATGAAATTTGGGGTGGCTTGTATACTCTAAAAAGGCCCTATTTTAAGAGTTTGTACAAATTATAAGCTGAGAAAAAAGCTAGGAAGAGGCGAAGGCTTCCAAGTATAAAAAGTCCAACATTGTTCAACATGTATAGGGGCTGTTGTTGGTTATTAAGCCCCAGCTGTGTTCTAGGGGAAAATTCATAATATTGTATGCGCGCAAAGCGTGTGAAATTTCACATTTTAGTCTTTTCGGGGCAATATTTGTGTTACTTTCTTTAATTAAAAATTAGATATATTATGAAGAAAAAAAAGCTGTTCAATGTTTGAAAGGGCATGTTTCTCCTCTAGAAAGGAACTTATCCTCTTTGAAAAGCCATTTTCCTCTCAGAAAAAGGGCACACTTTTTAAACGTTTGAGTGAAGTGGGGGGGGGGAGCACCCCGGTTCCGCCGCCTATGCCAAAGGTACACAAACGACAATAGCCCAAATTATCACACACAAATAGTCAGGGACGGTGTGACAATTGTGTAATAATAAGGTGGTATGTTCTAAAGGCTTAGTTTTATAGAAAATAATTAACTACCGAATTACAATCGAATTGTGCACATTTAGTGCAAGATTTTATTAAAATCAACATGATTTGTTTTATTTACCATTGACAGCTTTTATTTCTGACTGTCATCGCATTGTTATTAATATTTATTCAGTAATGATATCCAATATTAAAATCATATATTTTTTTGCGGAATTTACTGATTAAAGAATAAGTACAGCATACCTTTGCCTAAAAATTTTTTCGTTAGAAGTAGATTAATCTTTACATTTAAGATTAGGTATAATTACTTGGAAAAATAAAACCTGATCTGCAATAGGTGATTTAGCAGACTATACTCTTAACGTTGCGCCTGATATAAAGGAAAACTCGGCTATACAAACACTTCAAAAATCCAAACTAAAAACTTTAAACTTTAAATAATTTTATAGCACCGGTGCTATAAACTTATTTGAAAAACACGACGTTTCGGGTATAAACCCTTTGTCAAAGGGTTTTTAACCTTCTATTGATTGAGAAGGCATGTAAGTTCCACTACACGTGGATCAAAAACCTCAGCCGCCTGCTCTATGATCAAAGCACCCATCGAGAGCGTATTTCTGCGAGAGGTGTTTACATAAATATTCCAGGGAAGATCTGCTCGAGGCCCATAGACCTGACTGCATGGGATTTGGTCAAACAGCTCTATGTAATGAGATGCCGAAAGAAGGCGAAAACAAGCTGTCCTTCCAGAACAATCACAAGCAGCTTCCAGCGCCCTACATAATCTACGCAGATTTTGAGGCACTCACCTGTAAGATAGATGGTCCACAATCCAACCCCTCGCAATCCAATACCCAAAAGACTCGACAGCACGAAGCGTGTGGCTATGGGTATGTTATGGTAAAGTGTGATGGTCGTACAGAACCTCACATAATATATCGAGGACAAAATGCAGCTGAGAAGTTCCTTGAGGCTTTGCAGCAGGAAGAAACTAAGATCAAAGCAGTTCTGGCAAACCCTCGACCCATGATAATCACCAGAGAGGATTGGCCCGGACAGCACAGGATTGTCATATATGTAAAAACCCTCTACATGGTGACTCTGTCCACGACCACTGCCATATCACAGGTAAATACAGAGGTGCTGCGCACAATGCTTGCAAGCTGAAGTTGCGCCTGAGCTCCAAACCAACTACAATCTGACAATCCCAGTTGTGTTTCATAACCTGCAGGACTATGACTCTCATTTGACCATGCAAGCCATCAGCAAAGTGGAAGGAAAGATAACCTGCATCCCCAACAACATGAAGAAGAATATATCCTTCTCCCTAGGTCAGTTGAGGTTCATCGATAGCGCACAATTCCTGCTTGCGTCATTGGATAAGTTGGTTGCGGATAACGACTCTGTTGACTTCCGTATTACAACTGAATATGAAGCGAATGATAAAAAGAGACAATTGTTATTGCGTAAGGGGATTTATTCCTATGAGTATATGGATTCCTGAGAAAGGTTTGGAGAGTGCCTACCACCACAAGATGCCTTCTATAGCAAGCTTACGGAGGAACATATCTCCAATGAGGATTATCAACATGCGCAGAAAGTTTGAAGGGGGGGGGGGGCATTCGAATGTGATAACATGGAAAATTATCACGACCTATCTGCGGACTGATGATGTCTTTAAGATATATCGCAAGACTTGCTTGCGGCAGTATGGTCTGGATCCAGCACACTATTATACAAGCCCTGGATTGTCTTGGGATGCACTCTTGAAATATACAGGTGTAGAATTGGAACTCCTGACCGACTATGACATGCACCTGTTCTTCGAGAAAGGCATGCCATCGAGGTGGTATTTCCATGGTATCCAAGCGCTATGTTAAAGCCAACAACCTCTATGTCTCAGGCTATAACGATTCCAAGCCTAACAATCATATTCTCTACCTAGACGCAAATAACCTGTATGGTTGTGCAATGAGTCAAATAATGCCCACGGGTGGATTCGAATGGGTGGATGAGGTGCCCCCGCTGGATACGCTTTCAACCGATGCAGAAAAAGGTTACATACTCGAGGTGGACCTTGAGTATCCTTAAGAGCTACACGACGTCCACAATGCATACCCACTTGCTCCGGAACGTATGAAGCTTCCGAAGGCGTGGTTGTCAGATTATCGGCAAGGGCTTCTAAACTCGTCAACTGATGTCGAAAAGTTGGTTCCCAATCTCTGTGATAGAAAGCGCTATGTTGTACACTACCACAATTTACAACTCTACCTCTCTTTAGGTATGAAGCTGACAAAAATACATCGTGCAATTCGGTTCGACCAAAGCAAATGGATGAAGCCCTACATCAGAATGAATACAGAACTTCTCAAAGAGGCCAAGACCAGCTTTGAAAAGGACCTCTACAAACTGAAGAACAATAGCGTCTTTGGTGAGACTATGAAAAATGTGCATAAGCGTGTAGATGTCAAACTCGTGAGAGCCTCTGAAGATGACAAGCTTCGCCGGTGGATAGCTAGCCCCGGGTTTGCAAGGCATGTGGTATTTGATGATGATCTAGCCGCCTTACACATACACACACGCCGGGTGATGCTTAACCGACCAGTCTACGTTGGGATGTGTGTCCTGCAGTCCTGGACCTGAGTAAACATCTGATGTATGACTTTTATTATAATAACCTGAAGGAGCAAAATGGGGAGCGGTGCAATCTTCTCTATACAGATAGTCTACTGCTTGAAATCCAAAGGGAGGATGTGCAGGCTGATATGAGTTTTGAGTCACACTTCTATGACACGAGTGATTATCCGACAGACCACCCATTTCACAGCACCACGAACAAAAATGTGCTTGGCAATATGAAAGACGAATGTGCTGGAGTACCCATTAGCGAATATAAAATGTATTCTATCCTGAAGGAAAATGGAGGTGAAATTGAAAAGCAAAAGGCGTTAAAAAGTATGTTGTAAAAAAAATATATACGACATCAGCAGTACATAGAAGCGCTATATGAAAGCAAGACATTTCGTCATGGTATGAATCTATTGAGAAGCAAACATCACATTATATATGGCATGCGAATAAATACAATTTCCTTGTCACCTCTCGATGCCAAGCGCTGGGTTGTAAGTGGATCACCCACCATTATGGCCTTTGGCTACAGGGATTAAACATAAAAAGGTCAAACGAAAAAGAAAAAAATAATAAATAAAACATAAAAACAAAAATTATGTCATAAATTTTCAAGATAGGGGGGTAGGCCAGTCTAATTAGTAAAATAAAAAAAATATATAAAAACGACATAAAAAGTGCGCTAAAATCCCAGCCCAATAAGTGAAAAAAAAATTATAAAAACGGTATAAAACGTGCGCCAGAACCCCAGCCCAATTAGTGAAAACAAAAACCAAAATTATGTCATAAATTTTCAAGATAGGGGGGTAGGCCAGTCTAATAAGTGAAATATAAATATATATAAAAACGACATAAAAAGTGCGCCAAAATCCCAGCCCAATAAGTGGAAAGAAAAATTATAAAAGCGGTATAAAAAGTGCGCCAGAACCCCAGCCCAATTAGTGAAAACAAAAACCAAATAAGAAGTGCGCCAGAATCCCCGACTTAAGCGTTATAAAAAGTGCGCCAGAACCTCAGTCCGTTTAGTGAAAACGACGTCAAAAATGCGCCAGAACCCCTCTTTTGTATACTACTATATCAATTTTCGTCAACATTCTAAGAATTTTGAGGAAAAAAAACGGGTTTTTATTTCAATCCAATTAAATTTGGAGAAAAAAAATTTAGGCTTTAAGAAAATCATGCTTATTAGTCTTTTTAAATATTTCTTATCTTCTTTCAGCAATTTGACTGTTCTTTATTTTCCCATTCTTCCAAAATAATTTCAAATGTATACCTTTTCATGCAAATTTCGTTAAAAAAGGATAATATTTCACGAGCTCACAAATTTTGCGTTCTTGTCGGCCATTTTGAAGGGTACTAAAAAGAAAGAGCTGAATAACAGTGCGGAGGTATTCTAACAATGTCAAAATCCTAAAACCTAATCCTAAAAACCTAATCCTGAACATTTAATCCTAAAACTCTAATGCTAAAACCTAATCCTAAAACCTAATCCTAAAACATAACCAGAAAATGAGGATCTACATTAGTTATGCGCACATTTTTTGTTTGTTACAGTTTAAACGGCAAAACGGCTTGCAGACTCCACTCATCAGTACAGCAGTACGCTAGTAATAGTATACACACTGACGAGAAAAAGTTTCGATCGGAAAGCCAAAACATAAGAATTATTCCTCTTTTTTAAAACAATTTTAGCTTAGTTTCTACTTAAAAAACCCAAATCTAAAAAGGAAAATAGTTAAAATACATAAATACAACGGAATAAAACCAAATTTTAAGAGAAAAAGCAAAAATCCTTATATAGAAATTTGCTGCTATTAAGTTTGTAGCTATGATTTGCTGGAACAAATTTTTAAAGAGAAGGACAAGTCATATTAGAAATTCTTCCATTCACCCACGTAGAAGTATTGAAAATAAGATAATTTGATATTTGTTGAAAACATTTAGGCCTTGGCAAACTTACTAAAAGAAAAAACAAATTCTTGAGGGTCATTGTGACTGCATGTAAATTAGTACTAGTCATCTCACAAACTGACAAATAAGAAACGATTGAAAAGCAATTAACTAAAACATACTTCATCATACACTCAAAAATAGCGGTGCAGTTTTTTTTTTACACATACGCCTAATAGTACTGCATAGTAAGTCGTTCTCACAACTGTCTGACTGTACTGCTGTTTAATAGCCTAGTGTTAAGGTAAAACTCACCAACACTGGTTGTCTACGTCGTGGCTCGCTGCTAGGAAACACGTCTAACGTTAGATCCCAACGTTATAACTGCACGGTGTGTGTACACTACTTCGTAGGCCTACCGTCGGACTGATGCCAGCTGTGTTATCTGAAACTGAAAAGGTTAGGTCGGCGAACATCCTTCTAACTAAGCTCTAGAGGACATGAACGCCAACTGAGCGTGTTGGTGATGGTTGCCGCTTAGTGGTGGGTGGCCGTCCTCGTACGGCAATCCCAATGTCAACGGTACTGAGCCTGTGGCCCGTGGACATGGCCGTTGCAGAATTCGCGGATTAGGTCCAATTTCTGATGTTCCTTTCTCTAATTTTAACGTCACCGTAGCAATGATTTGTCCATCGTGTGTGACTGTTAAGGTATGGTGTGCAACAATCAAATACAATTTTAAAAGTCAGCGCATGTAAAGTTAAAAACACAATTTGTAGGCTTTATAGTAGATGCCTGGATAGTTCTCTTTTTGAAGCTATCCACATTCCTCGCAAGGACGGTCCTCACACTCTGCCTGCGTAGTCATTCTGGTATTTAAATTTCCCGCCAGGAGAAGATTAGGCGCCTGTCACATCACGTGATTTCACACAGTCTGACCAGAGAATTGGAATCTGACCATGGACTGTACTGATAGTTTGGAAAATTAAGTGATGATAAGAAGATACTAGTTTTTAATTCTTATGTTCAAATCAACTCAGAACAATGCATTGCTGGGCTCCCATTGATTGCTGTGATAGCGAATGAAGCCAACTTATATCAAGAGAGTCACTCTTGTCTAACGATGATAACAGGCACAGTCGTATACGGGGCAATTTCATTTTTTTTTTTTGGGGGAGGGGAAGAGGAAGGGCAGAACATATTTTGCCCGAGTATTTGGCAAGATTGATAACTTGCCCGAATTTTACGTGTCATAATTCCATGTTCTTCCATCACCCATTCTTGAAATAATAAGAATCCCAAATCGCAAGTTGGTCAATTTTTTAAAGGATTAGTTTAGGGGTCACGCAAGTCTATATGTGGAAGCTCTCTGATCGGAAAGAGGACTTCAAAAGAAACAAAATAGTGAGAAAGCATTCAAAAATCTTAATCCGTTAAGGAGATATCTAAGTTAAAAGTTTGGTGTAATTTGTGTAGAAACGACTGAAATTAGACTGGTTGTGATGTCATAGCCTCAGGTTTCTCAAAGTCTTTTTGTATTCTATAATATTTTGTCCTGCACTTTCGTGGCTTACAAACCATGATGATTATTCTTCAATTTTTGGGAAATGTCCTTCATTCTCGAGAAATTTTCCTAAAGTTTTCGGATTTTGTTCTTCAATTTTATTTCAATAAGTTACTAATTTTACCTCTCAACCGGGCAACTACGTGAAATCCTCTCAAGGCAGTATCCCCCACCCTTCCCCTGTCCCCACTTCCTTAGGCTCCTCCGTATTAACGGCTGCAAAGACTTTCTGTCGGGACAATCATAATTTTTGTCGGATGCAAATGTCAACACCCCAGTCGTCAACCCTTTCTTCATTTATGGGAGATTTCCTTAATTTTCAGGAACTTTCCTTCAATATTGCTTCACCCCTGGACCCCTTCCAGGGATTTGACGGTTCCTAGAGTCAAAACACTGATTTTAAGCAATTTCCTAAACAGATCATGCCAATTTACCTCTGTATGTGGCCAACGTTTTACTCTTATGAGCTTTTTTTCGGTGGGGAGGGAGGGCTGCAAAATTACCTTTGCCCCCCCCCCCCTCCTCCCCCGCCCCCAGTGAAACACGACCCACCATGCCACTGGGATGAGCTCTTCTCGAAAATAGCCAAAGGGGCTTATCCCTCTCCTTCTACACCACTGTACTATATGTGGACAAAAGCTCCCCACCTTCCGCCCTCCCCTCCTCCCTCTCCTCTTTTCCGGGACATTTCCTTCATTTTCAAAAATTTGTGTCAATTTTCAGGTACATTTTCTGACATTTTTGTCGATTGTCAGGGAAAGGTTTTTCCATTTTTGTGAAATAATGCCAAACTTTTCGGTCAATTTTCTTCAAAATTTGGAAAATTTCCTTCATTTGCGGACAATTTTCTTCAATATTCGGAACATTTCCTTCATTTTTGGACAATGTTCTTTAATATTTTGGAAATTTCTTTCATTTTCCAACAATTTTCTTCAATATTCGGGAAATTTCATTCATTTGCGGAGAATTTTCAGATAGTATTTGAGAAATATTACCAAACTTTACCAAAATTTCCAATGCTTTTTAGCAAATGTTCCTGCAATTTTAACAAATTTGTCAAATCTATGTTTATAATTTTACATCCCAATTGGGAAGAAAGGATGATGCAACTGCCACTTTTTTCTTTAACATGCAAAATTGTATCTCGATTCACAAAATATTAAGCTTGGATAAAATAGTTTCGATAAGTTGTTACATATATATTTCATAAATGATGACCAAGCTGATTATCAACATTTTTTCTGGTTTGGCTTGGCCCCTATGACATTTCAACTTTTCCCCGTTTTTATTGTTTTGGCACCAAAGGTGGTTGCTCCCTCCACCACGTACCTGTACTGTTCATGTTTTAATCGAGCACAACTCAGTCAAAGATTTACTTTGGAAATTCCAAAAAGACCCTACTAATCCAAGCTGAAGCAGAATTGTTAGTAAATATTCTTTTGTAAATTTATATCGAACATTGATAGCCTTTCCATACATGCTGCATATTCAAGTTTTGCAAATTAAGATGGCCGCCAATTGAAGTTGTTGAGGTTAAAGTTTTGAATAGGCTGAGCAATGTCTGTTGTGTTTGTATTTGAGAGCAATAATGAATCAGAATGAGAATTTTAGCATGTTCAACATCTATTCCATAAAACCAAGTTTTGCCAGAAATAACTATGACAAAAAACTATACTTAACTCTAGGACTTAATTCTCATTTGGAAAGTGAGGGGAGAACATGGCCTCTAATCCAAAAACTGGGGGGACAAGAGGCAAATTTTCCACAAAATGTACGGAATTATTCAAATTCTGCTGAAAAGTAGAAGGACATGTCCACTTCCCCCCCACCCCCCACCCCCTTCTTTCCTTCTCCTTCCTGCAATTACAGCCCTGCTTGAACGGGTATAAAGTCATGGTGTCCATGTTTCGTGACATTCGATATGAAAATTATTGACTCTAGTCGAATCATAATAATTAGTGAGGAGAAATGGGTGCACTTACATCCCTGACCCCCATAAGGTAAGCTAAGAGTGAAAAGCATGTTATTATATATCATGTGGTAGACAACAGTAAAAAGAACAAAATGGTGTAAAATTAATTCCAATATATTCTCCTTTTAGTGATATTCATATCAACAGTGTTATACCACATATTCATATTCAACAGTGATATACCACATACTCATATTCAACAGTGATACACCACATACTCATATTCAACAGTAATATACCACACACTCATATTCAACAGTGACATACCACACACTCATATTTAACAGTGATATACCACATACTCATATTCAACAGTGATATACCACATACTCATATTCAACAGTGACATACCACACACTCATATTTAACAGTGATATACCACATACTCATATTCAACAGTGATATACCACATACTCATATTCAACAGTGATACACGACATACTCATATTCAACAGTGACATACCACATACTCATATTCAACAGTGATATACCACATACTCATATTCAACAGTGATACACCACATACTCATATTCAACAGTGACATACCACATACTCATATTCAACAGTGATATACCACATACTCATATTCAACAGTGATACACCACATACTCATATTCAACAGTGACATACCACATACTCATATTCAACAGTGATATACCACATACTCATATTCAACAGTGATATACCACAAACTCATATTCAACAGTGATATACCACATACTCATATTCAACAGTGATATACCACATACTTATATTCAACAGTGATATACCACATACTCATATTCAACAGTGATATACCACATACTCATATTCAACAGTGACATACCACATACTCATATTCAACAGTGACATACCACATACTCATATTCAACAGTGATATACCACATACTCATATTCAACAGTGACATACCACATACTTATATTCAACAATGACATACCACATACTCATATTCAACAGTGATATACCACATACTCATATTCAACAGTGATATACCACATACTCATATTCAACAGTGATATACCACATACTCATATTCAACAGTGATATGCCACATACTCATATTCAACAGTGATATACCACATACTCATATTCAACAGTGACATACCACATACTCATATTCAACAGTGACATACCACATACTCATACTCAACCGTGATATACCACATACTCATACTCAACAGTGATACACCACATACTCATATTCAACAGTGACATACCACATACTTATATTCAACAGTGGTATACCACATACTCATTCAACAGTGATATACCACATACTCATATTCAACAGTGATAACCACATACTCATATTCAACAGTGATGTACCACATACTCATATTCAAAAGTGACATACCACATACTCATATTCAACAGTGATATACCACATACTCATATTCAACAGTGACATACCACATACTCATATTCAACAGTGATATATCACATACTCATATTCAACAGTGACATCACATAGTCCATGCAAGTCTTCTCCACTTCATTTTTAAACATTTTGTCTTAAAGCCAGAAAGTGAATTAGCATATTATTAACAGAGCATCTTCTGAATTAACTGGTACTTACCCTCACAAGATGATTAACAGTATCTAGTGAATTAACTGGTATTTACCCTCACAAGATGATTAACAGTATCTAGTGAATTAACTGGTATTTACCCTCACAAGATGATTAACAGTATCTAGTGAATTAACTGGTATTTACCCTCACAAGATTATTAACAGCATCTAGTGAAACCTAGTATTTACCCTCACAAGATAATTAACAGTATCTAGTGACTTAACTGGTATTTACCCTCACAAGATTATTAACAGTATCTAGTAAATTACCTAGTATTTACCCTCACAAGATGATTAACAGTATCTAGTGAATTAACTGGTACTTACCCTCACAAGATGATTAACAGTATTTAGTGAATTAACTGATATTTACCCTCACAAAATTATCAACAGTATTTAGTGAATTAACTGGTATATACCATCACAAGATTATTAATATTACTCTAGTGAGTTAACTGGTATTTACCATCACAAGATGATTAACAGTATCTAGTAAAGTAAGTATTATTCATGTTATCATAATTGTTAACAGCATTCAGTGCATTAACTGGTATTTACCCTCACAAGATTATTAACATTATCTAGTGAATAAACTGATTTATACTATCACAAGAATATCAATAATATCTAGTAAATTTACTGGTATTTACCCTCACAAGATTATTAACATTAATTAGTAAAGTAACTGGTATTTACCCTCTTATAGACAATTTCTATTTTGCTTGAAAGGGTATTTAAAATGTGAGCAGATCTTAGAACTCTTAATCATAGCTGATCAAAGTTTGATTAATTTTAGATTTATTCAGAATTTGTGATGTATAAGAGAGCAAACAGCGCAAGCATTGTTATTCTTTATAAGCTTCTTTCCTATATCTTAGTCACTGAAATTCATGGGAAAGTCTATTCCTGCTAGAATTTGATTGGGGGTATGGGTAAAGACTCACAACCTCTTGATTAGAATTTGCTGCACCTGTTCAAGTATTCATGATAGACATTTGAAAAACACAGGATTTACAAACAAAAATACCAATTTGTTTATTTGATGAGGGCTTAACAGCAACACGACAGCAAGGGTCAAATTGTGCCTGAGAGGTTAGATCATTACAGAGGTATGAAGGAGAGAAAATGGGGAGATTGGGAGAAACACGAGAACTAAAAGCCAGAAAGCTGGGATCGAGAGAGGTGTATGGGTGAAAAAACAAAGTAGAGAGGAGGACTAAATATGGTTGTAGAGGGAAGCATAATGAAGGAAGGAGTTAATTTCATCTGGAGGGTTTTTATGGAAGAGCTCGACTATTGAGTTGTGGGGATCAAGGGAAGCTCTGGGAAGGTTGTACAGGGGGCAAGCAAGGAGAACATGATGGACTGTGAGGGTGCAATGGCAATTGTTGCAGATGGGTGGAAGGGTGGAGCCAATAAGGAGGTGGGAGAGAGTGAGGTGGGTGTGACCTATTCTAAGGCGGGTAATGTGGACGTTGTCGACTTGGGAGAGGTTGTGAATGGTGGGTTTGATCGGAATGGCGGGTTTGATCGGAATGGTGGGCTGGATGACGTGGAGTTTGTTATCAATTTGGGAGTCCCATGAGGTTTATCAGCGACCACGAACAATAAAAATAAAAATACCAAGATTGCCCTGTGATACATAATAAAATTTGCATAAAATATGCAAATTGGTGCCTGAGATTTAAAAACCATCTAAAATGGTCTTTATTTAACCAATTTTGATGGAATTTTTTGCTTCTTTGACGGTTCCTAATATATTTTAAAGGTACAAAGCTTTCTTTTCAACCACGTACCGGACAGAGCCCAAATTAGCTCTGAATTTGAAAAATAGCATGTGTAGTTTTCAAGTTGTGATTTATCAAAGTTTTGAAAAATTTAATATATTGAAAAAATGAATTTATGAAGAGGAAAACACCTCAAAATGTGTGTTTTTTTTATATTCATTCCCTTACTTTTAGACCTTAAAAAGTGTTCAAAATGCCTTCTCCAGCTCGAGGTTGGTTGCTAGGGGTTTTGGTAAAAATCAAATCCTCTTCACTAAAATCATCTTCCCTTTTTCAAGAGAAATGGCAGATGGTTAAAAAACAATGAATTTACATAAGAGAATAGACTATGTCCTGTTCATACATCACAAGAGTAAAGTAAAAATATGCTTATTTGGGCAAACACTCAAAGACAGGCCCTATCCAGAAATAGTCCTAGATGGCGAATAGCAAGTGCTTTATCATTCTGGGCTGTCAACATACCAAATGAGAAGATTGGCATACAACTTGAACTTTGGTCAGTTATACAAAGGAATCTAAAAGGGATTTACACAATTTAAAATTCAAATTTTTGAATGAACTAAGAATCTAATGACATTTCTAAGAAATTACTAAGCCCAATTTGTTTTGAGTGTCTCTTGTTTTGGTCACTAGTTTAAAAGATATTCAATACAAAGAAATCATTATGGCAAGCAGCTATGTTATGCAACTTCCTGTTTTGCACAATGCATATTCATCACTGTCTGCATATTCATCACTGTCTGCATATTCATCACTGTCTGCATATTCATCACTGTCTGCATATTCATCAATGTCTGCATATTCATGCCTGTCTGTTCAACCAATCAGTTGAAAATATCAGTGGCATTTTATCCGTATAAAAAATTAAACCATTTCAAGCTGTAGTTTAGTCAGCAGAGAAGAATACTGATTGTCAAATGACCAACTTGTCCTTTTGTCATAAAATGCTCTCTCCATACAAGAACTGATGCACAAACAGCTATTTTTACTGCCAATTGTTGAGCAGGTCAAGTCAGTAAGTATAAACGCCAACTGACGTCTCCATGGGATAAACAGCCCCATCATCACACAGCATCGAGTCCCACATACTCCAGCTCCTTTCTTTCACGTGGTGTTTGACCGAGGTCAATGCACTTTAACACTGATCAGCATAAATGACACCCTCCACAAACACTCAGTTTACAGAGGGTTCATTATTCTGAGAGGAACTAGGGTGGGTATCCTCAGAGGAACTCGGCCCAGGTTGTTCTGCCTCCATTCTCTTCTTCTTCTTAGCTCTAATTGCATCCATCGTTTCCTCCACAGACCGTTTGTCCTTCTTGAGTTCACTTGGAACTGGAGGGGAAAAGAATCATGTTCAAATGTGTGTTCAATTTTGTTCTTGTTACAAGTAAACCATTCCTATAGGAATTTTCAAAACTGAATTGGCAATTTCCAGAAAACTTATTTAAATAATGGCACATGGCCAGATTCACGCGTCCATAATGGACCAATCGTATACTGGAGGAATCTTATTGACCAATCAAAAACTGGGGGATTCTTGGCTGTCTGCACAATTCACGCATGGTATGGGACCAAGCGCATGAACAAAAAATATGTTTTCTAATGCACTTATCATGTGTGTTATACATGAAAGTAATACACACGTATACTGAATCTTACAAATTTTTCTCAAAAATGCACCCGATTGGTTAAGAAACAAAGGAAAGTTCCCCCAGCAGTTGATTGGTCAAACTGCTGAAGAAATCATGTTCAGATAAACTCGATTTGAAAAGGTCTATAGACCTACAGTATGTGCAAAGTGTTTTGCTTACATAAACAGTTCTTAGATCTTAGACCAAACATGGCAAATATGTGGTGCTTTTCATGAACTTACTTTTCTATTATAAATTATTCCGCATTTAGAAATCACACATGCTGTAAAGCTCTTCTCTTGCTTTTTCAATCCCTATTCTTTCCTTTGTAAGTAATATTTTAGAATTTTAAGGACATTCTTATGATTTAATTGATGCTGCCAGATTCCTCCTCCCCTACCTCACTATGTTAACCCTCCTCCCCTTCCTTCCCCATTCAATGTTGAGCATTGTTAATGGTTTTTCTGGAAATAACTTCAAAACAGAAATAAATCCAACATTGAAAAGGGGGAGGGGGTAGGGAGAAAATATTAAAGAAACATAGCACTAATATATATAGTTCTCATAATGCTGAATTGTTAATTGTTCCAACAATTTTGTCCAAGATTGTAGATTCCAAAAGAGGTTGATATGTCTTTGCATGATCTTGACCACTCAACTCAAGATTGAAGATACCAAGAGAGGTTGATATGTCTTTCCATGATCTTGACCACTCCACTCAAGATTGTAGATACCAAGAGAGGTTGATATGTCTTTCCACAATCTTGACCACTCAACTCAAGATTGTAGATTCCAAAAGAGGTTGATGTGTCTTTCCATGATCTTGACCACTCAACACAAGATTGTAGATACCAAGATAGGTTGATATGTTTTTCCATGATCTTGACCACTAAACTCAAGATCGTAGATACCAAGAGAGATTCATATGTCTTTCCATGATCTTGACCACTCAACTCAAGATTGTAGATACAAAGAGAGGTTGATGTCTTTCCATGATCTTGACCACTCAATTCAAAATTGTAGATACCAAGAGAGGTTCATATGTCTTCCCATGATCTTCACCACTCAACTCAAGATCGTAGATACCAAGAGAGATTCATATGTCTTTTCATGATCTTGACCACTCAACGAATCCTCTAAATAATACTAAATTCATTTTCCCACCATAAAATATTAAGAATATTGTATACACCCACAATGGCAAATCTGCATGACCCTATGAATAAGATGTTTCTGGAAATTGTATCATGGAACATAACAAATAAAAAGTCTCTCTGCCAAAGAGAATTTGCAAGCAGTATCCTTAAACTTACCAAAGCCAAACTGCTTGTTAGGGGTGAGGTCGTGTGCCCCTTCTAAAGCACTCCCTTCACCCACAATCTTCTTATATTTGTCCATGTAATCCACGTTTGGCACCACCTTCTCGACTTTGCGATTCTGTTCCAACTGTCGGGCTGCTTCCTCTTCTTGTGCCTGTTGAAAACAAGAGTTGATTGTCACAATTATCATCAAAGTGCGGTGCAGGAAATCATCCAAGGAATACATAAAGGAATCAAAATTTCAAACTACATTACTGTTTTTTCTGCACATGGCAACACATGGCTGTGAATATCTGAAATGAAACTCATTACTACTCATTACTACATTTCCATTGCACTTGAATTGTTTTGTTTTTGATTATTAAACAGCTTTTATTTTCAAAATGGATTTCTATTGTCAAAATGGACTGAAATAAAGCCTTTACACTACCATTATACTCCTCTTTTAGTACTTCATTGTTCTGTACCAGAATAGCAAACACAATTTTTGTTAGCTATTTTGGTACAGAGTGTATTAAGTACCAAAAAAGGAGTATAATGGTAATGTGAAGGCTTTATTCCAGTCCATTTTGACAATAAAAATCCATTTTGACAATAGAAATCCATTTTAAAAATAGAAGCTATTATTACATTTGTTATTGATTATTACATTTATCTGATCAGTGCAGTTTGTAAATCAGAGGTGTACACTAATGCAAACACCCAAGGAGCCAGAGAAATTTCACAAGGTGGATTTCATCCTCAAAGAAATATTTCATCTAAGAAACAGTTTTTGGTTTGGATTGCTTTTTTAAAGGATTAGTTCAGGGGCCAAGCATCTTATAAAAAAGAGGACTTCAAAAGAAACAAAATGGTGAAAGCATTCAAAAATCTCATTCCGTTTAAGGAGATATTCAAGATTAAAGCTCAGTCTTATCTGTGTAGAAATGACTGATGTAGTAAGTCTACTAAGGAAAGTTGTATTTTAAAGAAAGTTTATTTAAATTTGATACTATTTAAATTAGTTTTCCTCAAATTTTCTTTAGGTGGTATATTATGAATACCCTTACTAGACTTAGTTTTACTACTTTTTTGAGATATCCCACGGTTTTTAAGCGACAAAATCGCAGGACAAAATATGATATAATACATAAAGACTTTGAAGAATCTGAGGCTATGACATCACAACTAGTCTGATTTCAGCGGTTTCTACACAAATAACACCAAACTTTAAACTTAAATATCTCCTTCATGGAAAAAATTTTTTTAACACTTTCTTCAATATTTTGTTTGATTTGAAGTTATCTTTCATATAAGATATACTTGCTTCACCGCTGAACTGATCCTTTAAACTTGAATATCTCCTTAACCGAATAAGATTTTTGAAGACTTTCTTCACTATTGTTTGATTTAAAGTTCTCTTTCATGTAAGATGGACATGCTTGTCCACTGAACTAATCCTTTAAATGAAGGGCAGTCTTTTCATTGGTAAACAGTTTGCTTGACCACTAAAATAATCGTTTAAGAACAATATGAATATTCACTGTAGTTGAACTGCAGATCACAGGGTGCTTTATACTAAAAGTGGTAGGGTATCCAGCCCACCAACTGAAAAACATACCCGCAGTATGACAGATTTTTTGGTAACTGCAATATGAAATTATACAATTTTGAAACCTGCAGTATGAAAGAAGTCAATTTTAATGTGCACTATGAGTGTTCAATGAAAATATTGTAAAATTGGACCAGCAGTACAAAATTAACAGAGTAAAGCCTAATTTTTGGGACCTGCACCTAAAAATTGTGACAAAAGACCCTTTTTTAGTTTGAAAAATATATAATTTAGCAAAAAAAAGACACCTGCACTACGAAAATAATGCAAAAAAAGGCACTTGCTCGGGCGGCACACACACACACACACCTAATATATAAATATATATATATATGTAGGTATGTACATATGTACGTATGTATGTATGTATGTATGTATGTATGTATGTATGTATGTACTGCACCTAAATGATACGATGTATGTATGTATGTATGTATGTGTGTATGTATGTATGTATGTGTGTATATATATATATATATATATATATATATATATATATATATATATATATATATATATATATATATATATATATATATATATATATATATATATATATATATATATATATATATATATATATATATATATATATCAGAAACTGCAGTTAAACATTTAGTTGAAGTACCAACTATTTATGTTCCATATACACAACATTACGAATGAAAACATGCAGCTACACTTTAGGAAAGGAGGAACTCCTATACTGTTAGAGACAAGGAAGCATCTTTGTGCTATTATGCAAACATCTTTTTTATTTAATTCAAAAATATACTTTGATAATTACCTCCGCCATTGCGTTTGTTTGTCTGTTTGTCATCAACATATCTCAAAATCTAATGATTGGATCTTAATTGTATTTGGCGTGTGGTTTGTTTGTTTGTTTGATAAGGCACCACGGCAACGAGGGCCAAATTGTGCCTGAGAGGTCAGATCATTCTAAAGGTAGGAAGGAAAGGAAACAGGAGGAGAATGAGAGAATTACAAGAACAAAAAGTCAGAAAGCTGGGATAAAGAGAGGAGTGGCATGGGTGAAAAAAACAAAGTAGAGAGAGGGGATGGAAGAGGAGAACTAAATATGGTTGTAGAGGGAAGCATGATGAAGGAAGGTGATAATTTTATCCGGAGGGTTTTTCTGGAAGAACTCAGCAATTGAGGTGTGGGAGTAGAGGGAAGCTCATGCTGAAGGAAGGAGACTATTTTATCTGGTTGTACAGGGGGCAAGCAAGGAGAACATGATGGACTGTGAGGGTGCAATGGCAATTGTTGCAGAGGGGTTGGGGGAGCCAATAAGGAGGTGGGAGTAAGTGACATGAGTGTGACCTATTCTAAGTTTGTTTGTTTGTTTGTTTGATGATGGTTTAACAACACCACAACAACTAAGGTCAAATTGTGCCTGAGAGGTCAAATCATTCTAAAGGTAGGAAGTAAAGGAAAGAGGGGGAGAATGAGACAAATTTAAGGACAAAAGGTCAGAAAGCTGTGATCGTAAGGGGAGGTGCATGGTTGAAACAAAAACAAAGTAGAGAGGGGGTGCCTTCCCTCACTCCTTACAACTCAATTGCTGAGTTCTTCCAGAAAAATCTAAGATGGGTAATATAAACGTTGTCGATACGAGAGAGGTTCTAGATGGTGGGTTTGATCGGAATGGTGGGCTGGATGACGTGGAGTTTGTTAGTAATTTGGGAGTTCCATGAGGTTTGCCAGCGGTCACGAACAAGGGAGGCGATAAGTGGTTTGATGTTAGAAAGGCTTTTGGGAAAAGGGGTAGGGGGGAGGGTGAGGGCAAGCTTAGCGGCTGCATCAACCCTGTCATTGCCAGGGATACCAACATGGCTGGGAATCCAGAAAAAAAGAATACTTTTCCTGCAGAGGGTGGGCGAAAGGAGTTTGCGGAGGAGGAGGTGGCATGTGAGGTTATCCCATTTAAGATTGATTAAAGAAGTAAGAACAGCCTTAGAGTCGGAGAAAAGAAGCTGAGCGAAGAGTACTCAATAAAGTTGAGGGCGAGGAGGATGGCCTTTGCCTCGGCTAAAATGATTGATGAGTAGTCGGGAAGTCTGTTGTTAAGGGTGATGTCTTGGATTACAGCAGCAGCAGCTGTCTTATTGCCTTCCTTAAAGCCATCAGTATAAATGCTTAAGGAAGAACTAATTAAATGTTGGACATATTGGGATTTGGGAAGGGCAGAAATGGAGGAGATGTTCTAATGTGAATTGTCTGTTCTCAACACACCTCAAAAACTGATCGATGGATTTTGATTAAATCTGCTGTGTGGGTTTGTTACTGCTTAAATTTTTTTGACATATTGGGACATGGGAAGGGAAAAAATCAAAACAATTGGTTTTTGGCATGAAAGGAAATTGATGGAATGTGAATTTTACCCCATCCTTGCACACAGCAAGATGGAGCAAAAGAGAGTGTGCAGCAAGTCATTTTGTATGCAACATAACTCTTCCTCTCTAAGAGGGTGATATCAATTTAAAACATATTTGCTTGATTACATAACTATCATTAGCAAAATGTTACACTGTATTATGAATATACATTTCTTGAAGCTTTTACTTTTTTCTTAGCTAAGATTCTTGCTTCCTCAGGATGCCAGTTCTCGCCTCGTCTGTAGGCATTCAGTTCGTCATCTGAAGGTGGAAATTCCTAAAATAAAAATGGAATAAAAGAATTTAAGATTATTAAGACATTTGATCAAAGACATGGATATTCTTGAAATCAGGATGGCATCAGAGAGCTGAGGAATACTGTTACTCATTAGATGGGGATATTCCTGAAATCAGAATGGCATCAGAGAGCTAAGGAATACTGCTACTCATTAGATGGGGATATTCCTGTAATCAGGATGGCATCAGAGAGAAGAGGAATATTGTTACTCATTAGATGGGATATTCCTGTAATCAGGATGGCATCAGAGAGCTGAGGAATACTGTTACTCATTAGATGGGGATATTCCTGTAATCAGGATGGCATCAGAGAGCTGAGGAATACTGTTACTCATTAGATGGGATATTCCTGTAATCAGGATGGCATCAGAAAGCTGAGGAATACTGTTACTCATTAGATGGGGATATTCCTGTAATCAGGATGGCATCAGAAAGCTGAGGAATACTGCTACTCATTAGATGGGGATATTCCTGTAATCAGAATGGCATCAGAGAGCTGAGGAATACTGCTACTCATTAGATGGGATATTCTTGTAATCAGGATGGCATCAGAGAGCTGAGAAATACTGTTACTTATTAGATGGGGATATTCCTGTAATCAGGATGGCATCAGAAAGCTGAGGAATACTGCTACTCATTAGATGGGGATATTCCTGTAATCAGAATGGCATCAGAGAGCTGAGGAATACTGCTACTCATTAGATGGGGATATTCTTGTAATCAGGATGGCATCAGAGAGCTGAGAAATACTGTTACTTATTAGATGGGGATATTCCTGTAATCAGGATGGCATCAGAAAGCTGAGGAATACTGCTACTCATTAGATGGGGATATTCCTGTAATCAGGATGGCATCAGAGAGCTGAGGAATACTGTTACTCATTAGATGGGATATTCTTGTAATCAGGATGGCATCAGAGAGCTGAGAAATACTGTTACTTATTAGATGGGGATATTCCTGTAATCAGGATGGCATCAGAGAGCTGAGGAATACTGTTACTTATTAGATGGGGATATTCCTGTAATCAGGATGGCATCAGAGAGCTGAGGAATACTGTTACTCATTAGATGGGATATTCTTGTAATCAGAATGGCATCAGAGAGCTGAGGAATACTGTTACTTATTAGATGGGGATATTCCTGTAATCAGGATGGCATCAGAGAGCTGAGGAATACTGTTACTTATTAGATGGGGATATTCCTGTAATCAGGATGGCATCAGAGAGCTGAGGAATACTGTTACTCATTAGATGGGATATTCTTGTAATCAGGATGGCATCAGAGAGCTGAGAAATACTGTTACTCATTAGATGGGGATATTCCTGTAATCAGAATGGCATCAGAGAGCTGAGGAATACTGTTACTCATTAGATGGGATATTCTTGTAATCAGGATGGCATCAGAGAGCTGAGGAATACTGTTACTCATTAGATGGGATATTCCTGTAATCAGAATGGCATCAGAGAGCTGAGGAATACTGTTACTCATTAGATGGGGATATTCCTGTAATCAGGATGGCATCAGAGAGCTGAGGAATACTGTTACTCATTAGATGGGATATTCCTGTAACCAGGATGGCATCAGAAAGCTGAGAAATACTGTTACTCATTAGATGGGGATATTCCTGTAATCAGGATGGCATCAGAGAGCTGAGAAATACTGTTACTCATTAGATGGGATATTCCTGTAATCAGAATGGCATCAGAGAGCTGAGGAATACTGTTACTCATTAGATGGGGATATTCCTGTAATCAGGATGGCATCAGAGAGCTGAGGAATACTGTTACTCATTAAATGGGATATTCCTGTAATCAGAATGGCATCAGAGAGCTGAGGAATACTGTTACTCATTAGATGGGATATTCCTGTAATCAGGATGGCATCAGAAAGCTGAGGAATACTGCTACTCATTAGATGGGGATATTCCTGTAATCAGGATGGCATCAGAGAGCTGAGGAATACTGTTACTCATTAGATGGGATATTCTTGTAATCAGGATGGCATCAGAGAGCTGAGAAATACTGTTACTCATTAGATGGGATATTCCTGTAATCAGGATGGTATCAGAAAGCTGAGGAATACTGTTACTCATTATATGGGATATTCCTGTAATCAGGATGGCATCAGAGAGCTGAGGAATACTGTTACTCATTAGATGGGATATTCTTGTAATCAGGATGGCATCAGAGAGCTGAGGAATACTGTTACTCATTAGATGGGATATTCCTGTAACCAGGATGGCATCAGAAAGCTGAGAAATACTGTTACTCATTAGATGGGGATATTCTTGTAATCAGGATGGCATCAGAGAGCTGAGGAATACTGTTACTCATTAGATGGGATATTCCTGTAATCAGAATGGCATCAGAGAGCTGAGGAATACTGTTACTCATCAGATGGGATATTCCTGTAATCAGGATGGCATCAGAGAGCTAAGGAATACTGTTACTCATTAGATGGGATATTCCTGTAATCAGGATGGCATCAGAGAGCTGAGAAATACTGTTACTCATTAAATGGGATATTCCTGTAATCAGGATGGCATCAGAGAGCTGAGGAATACTGTTACTCATTAGATGGGGATATTCCTGTAATCAGCATGGCATCAGAGAGCTGAGGAATACTGTTACTCATTAGATGGGATATTCCTGTAATCAGGATGGCATCAGAGAGCTGAGGAATACTGTTACTCATTAGATGGGGATATTCCTGTAATCAGGATGGCATCAGAGAGCTGAGGAATACTGTTACTCATTAGATGGGATATTCTTGTAATCAGGATGGCATCAGAAAGCTGAGGAATACTGCTACTCATTAGATGGGGATATTCCTGTAATCAGGATGGCATCAGAAAGCTGAGGAATACTGCTACTCATTAGATGGGGATATTCCTGTAATCAGAATGGCATCAGAGAGCTGAGGAATACTGTTACTCATTAGATGGGATATTCCTGTAATCAGGATGGCATCAGAGAGCTAAGGAATACTGTTACTCATTAGATGGGATATTCCTGTAATCAGGATGGCATCAGAGAGCTGAGAAATACTGTTACTCATTAAATGGGATATTCCTGTAATCAGGATGGCATCAGAGAGCTGAGGAATACTGTTACTCATTAGATGGGGATATTCCTGTAATCAGCATGGCATCAGAGAGCTGAGGAATACTGTTACTCATTAGATGGGATATTCCTGTAATCAGGATGGCATCAGAGAGCTGAGGAATACTGTTACTCATTAGATGGGATATTCCTGTAATCAGGATGGCATCAGAGAGCTGAGGAATACTGTTACTCATTAGATGGGATATTCTTGTAATCAGGATGGCATCAGAGAGCTGAGGAATACTGCTACTCATTAGATGGGGATATTCTTGTAATCAGGATGGCATCAGAGAGCTGAGAAATACTGTTACTCATTAGATGGGATATTCCTGTAATCAGAATGGCATCAGAGAGCTGAGGAATTCTGTTACTCATTAGATGGGGATATTCCTGTAATCAGGATGGCATCAGAGAGCTGAGAAATACTGTTACTCATTAGATGGGGATATTCCTGTAATCAGAATGGCATCAGAGAGCTGAGGAATACTGTTACTCATTAGATGGGATATTCTTGTAATCAGGATGGCATCAGAAAGCTGAGGAATACTGTTACTCATTAGATGGGATATTCCTGTAATCAGAATGGCATCAGAGAGCTGAGGAATACTGTTACTCATTAGATGGGGATATTCCTGTAATCAGGATGGCATCAGAGAGCTGAGGAATACTGTTACTCATTAGATGGGGATATTCCTGTAATCAGGATGGCATCAGAGAGCTGAGAAATACTGTTACTCATTAGATGGGATATTCCTGTAATCAGAATGGCATCAGAGAGCTGAGGAATACTGTTACTCATTAGATGGGGATATTCCTGTAATCAGGATGGCATCAGAGAGCTGAGGAATACTGTTACTCATTAAATGGGATATTCCTGTAATCAGAATGGCATCAGAGAGCTGAGGAATACTGTTACTCATTAGATGGGATATTCCTGTAATCAGGATGGCATCAGAAAGCTGAGGAATACTGCTACTCATTAGATGGGGATATTCCTGTAATCAGGATGGCATCAGAGAGCTGAGGAATACTGTTACTCATTAGATGGGATATTCTTGTAATCAGGATGGCATCAGAGAGCTGAGAAATACTGTTACTCATTAGATGGGATATTCCTGTAATCAGGATGGTATCAGAAAGCTGAGGAATACTGTTACTCATTATATGGGATATTCCTGTAATCAGGATGGCATCAGAGAGCTGAGGAATACTGTTACTCATTAGATGGGATATTCTTGTAATCAGGATGGCATCAGAGAGCTGAGGAATACTGTTACTCATTAGATGGGATATTCCTGTAATCAGGATGGCATCAGAAAGCTGAGAAATACTGTTACTCATTAGATGGGGATATTCTTGTAATCAGGATGGCATCAGAGAGCTGAGGAATACTGTTACTCATTAGATGGGATATTCCTGTAATCAGAATGGCATCAGAGAGCTGAGGAATACTGTTACTCATTAGATGGGATATTCCTGTAATCAGGATGGCATCAGAGAGCTGAGGAATACTGTTACTCATTAGATGGGATATTCCTGTAATCAGGATGGCATCAGAGAGCTGAGGAATACTGTTACTCATTAGATGGGATATTCTTGTAATCAGGATGGCATCAGAGAGCTGAGGAATACTGCTACTCATTAGATGGGGATATTCTTGTAATCAGGATGGCATCAGAGAGCTGAGGAATACTGTTACTCATTAGATGGGGATATTCCTGTAATCAGGATGGCATCAGAGAGCTGAGGAATACTGTTACTCATTAGATGGGGATATTCCTGTAATCAGGATGGCATCAGAGAGCTGAGAAATACTGTTACTCATTAGATGGGATATTCCTGTAATCAGAATGGCATCAGAGAGCTGAGGAATACTGTTACTCATTAGATGGGGATATTCCTGTAATCAGGATGGCATCAGAGAGCTGAGGAATACTGTTACTCATTAAATGGGATATTCCTGTAATCAGAATGGCATCAGAGAGCTGAGGAATACTGTTACTCATTAGATGGGATATTCCTGTAATCAGGATGGCATCAGAAAGCTGAGGAATACTGCTACTCATTAGATGGGGATATTCCTGTAATCAGGATGGCATCAGAGAGCTGAGGAATACTGTTACTCATTAGATGGGATATTCTTGTAATCAGGATGGCATCAGAGAGCTGAGAAATACTGTTACTCATTAGATGGGATATTCCTGTAATCAGGATGGTATCAGAAAGCTGAGGAATACTGTTACTCATTATATGGGATATTCCTGTAATCAGGATGGCATCAGAGAGCTGAGGAATACTGTTACTCATTAGATGGGATATTCTTGTAATCAGGATGGCATCAGAGAGCTGAGGAATACTGTTACTCATTAGATGGGATATTCCTGTAATCAGGATGGCATCAGAAAGCTGAGGAATACTGTTACTCATTAGATGGGGATATTCCTGAAATCAGGATGGCATCAGAGAGCTGAGGAATACTGTTACTCATTAGATGGGATATTCCTGTAATCAGAATGGCATCAGAGAGCTGAGGAATACTGTTACTCATTAGATGGGATATTCTTGTAATCAGGATGGCATCAGAGAGCTGAGGAATACTGTTACTCATTAGATGGGATATTCCTGTAATCAGGATGGCATCAGAGAGCTGAGGAATACTGTTACTCATTAGATGGGATATTCTTGTAATCAGGATGGCATCAGAGAGCTGAGGAATACTGCTACTCATTAGATGGGGATATTCTTGTAATCAGGATGGCATCAGAGAGCTGAGAAATACTGTTACTCATTAGATGGGATATTCCTGTAATCAGAATGGCATCAGAGAGCTGAGGAATTCTGTTACTCATTAGATGGGGATATTCCTGTAATCAGGATGGCATCAGAGAGCTGAGAAATACTGTTACTCATTAGATGGGATATTCCTGTAATCAGAATGGCATCAGAGAGCTGAGGAATACTGCTACTCATTAGATGGGGATATTCTTGTAATCAGGATGGCATCAGAGAGCTGAGAAATACTGTTACTCATTAGATGGGATATTCCTGTAATCAGAATGGCATCAGAGAGCTGAGGAATACTGTTACTCATTAGATGGGATATTCCTGTAATCAGGATGGCATCAGAGAGCTGAGGAATACTGTTACTCATTAGATGGGATATTCCTGTAATCAGGATGGCATCAGAGAGCTGAGGAATACTGTTACTCATTAGATGGGATATTCCTGTAATCAGAATGGCATCAGAGAGCTGAGGAATACTGTTACTCATTAGATGGGATATTCCTGTAATCAGAATGGCATCAGAGAGCTGAGGAATACTGTTACTCATTAGATGGGGATATTCCTGTAATCAGGATGGCATCAGAGAGCTGAGGAATACTGTTACTCATTAGATGGGGATATTCTTGTAATCAGGATGGCATCAGAGAGCTGAGAAATACTGTTACTCATTAGATGGGATATTCCTGTAATCAGAATGGCATCAGAGAGCTGAGGAATACTGTTACTCATTAGATGGGATATTCCTGTAATCAGGATGGCATCAGAAAGCTGAGGAATTCTGTTACTCATTAGATGGGATATTCCTGTAATCAGGATGGCATCAGAGAGCTGAGAAATACTGTTACTCATTAGATGGGATATTCCTGTAATCAGGATGGCATCAGAGAGCTGAGGAATACTGTTACTTATTAGATGGGGATATTCTTGTAATCAGGATGGCATCAGAAAGCTGAGGAATACTGTTACTCATTAGATGGGGATATTCCTGTAATCAGGATGGCATCAGAGAGCTGAGGAATACTGTTACTCATTAGATGGGATATTCTTGTAATCAGGATGGCATCAGAGAGCTGAGAAATACTGTTACTCATTAGATGGGATATTCTCGTAATCAGGATGGCATCAGAGAGCTGAGAAATACTGTTACTCATTAGATGGGATATTCTTGTAATCAGGATGGCATCAGAGAGCTGAGGAATACTGTTACTCATTAGATGGGGATATTCCTGTAATCAGGATGGCATCAGAGAGCTGAGGAATACTGTTAATCATTAGATGGGATATTCTTGTAATCAGGATGGCATCAGAGAGCTGAGAAATACGGTTACTCATTAGATGGGATATTCTTGTAATCAGGATGGCATCAGAGAGCTGAGGAATACTGTTACTCATTAGATGGGGATATTCTTGTAATCAGGATGGCATCAGAGAGCTAAGGAATACTGTTACTCATTAGATGGGGATATTCCTGTAATCAGGATGGCATCAGAGAGCTGAGGAATACTGCTACTCATTAGATGGGATATTCTTGTAATCAGGATGGCATCAGAGAGCTGAGAAATACTGTTACTCATTAGATGGGGATATTCCTATAATCAGGATGGCATCAGAGAGCTGAGGAATACTGTTACTCATTAGATGGGGATATTCCTGTAATCAGGATGGCATCAGAGAGCTGAGGAATACTGTTACTCATTAGATGGGGATATTCCTGTAATCAGGATGGCATCAGAGAGCTGAGGAATACTGTTACTCATTAGATGGGGATATTCCTGTAATCAGGATGGCATCAGAGAGCTGAGGAATACTGCTACTCATCAAATGGGATATTCCTGTAATCAGAATGGCATCAGAGAGCTGAGGAATACTGCTACTCATTAGATGGGATATTCTTGTAATCAGGATGGCATCAGAGAGCTGAGAAATACTGTTACTTATTAGATGGGGATATTCTTGTAATCAGGATGGCATCAGAGAGCTGAGAAATACTGTTACTCATTAGATGGGATATTCCTGTAATCAGGATGGCATCAGAGAGCTGAGGAATACTGCTACTCATTAGATGGGGATATTCCTGTAATCAGAATGGCATCAGAGAGCTGAGGAATACTGCTACTCATTAGATGGGATATTCTTGTAATCAGGATGGCATCAGAGAGCTGAGGAATACTGTTACTCATTAGATGGGATATTCTTGTAATCAGGATGGCATCAGAGAGCTGAGAAATACTGTTACTCATTAGATGGGATATTCCTGTAATCAGAATGGCATCAGAAAGCTGAGGAATACTGCTACTCATTAGATAGGGATATTCCTGAAATCAGGATCCAATAAGAGAATTGAAGAACATCAATGATACTCATTAGAAGATGGAAATTCCACAAATCAGTAGTTAGTTAGATACATATTGGGCTACTAATAATCAAGCTAGGAGTATCCGCTGCCCCAGCTCATGCATCACCTGCCCCAACTCATGTTTGCCCAGCCCCCAACTCATGTATTCCCTGTACCCAAACTATGTATACCCTGCCTCAAACTCATGTATTACCAACCCATGTATTCCCTCTCCCAACTCATGTATCAACTTCTCCCAACCCATGTATGCCCTTCCCCAATTCGTGTATGCCCTGTCCCCAACCCATTCATCCCCTATCCCAAGTCATGTATTACTTGCCCTGAAGACATGTATGCCCTGCCCAATCCATGTGTCCCTGTCCCTAACTCATGTATCCTCTATCCCCAACCCATGTATCCCCTGCCCAAACTCATGTACTACCTGCCCCAACCCATGTATGCCCTGCCCTAATCCATGTATCGCTGTCTGCAACTCATATATCAACTTCCCCTAACAAGTGTATGCCATGCCCCAACTCATGTTTCCTGTCCCCAACTCATGTATCCGCTGCCCCACTCCATGTATCGCCTGCCCCAACTCGTGTATTACATTCCCCCAACCCACATGTACCCTTCCCCAACTAATGTATGCCCCCAACACATGCACCCCCTGCCCCAACCCATGTAGTCCCTGCCCCCAACCCATGCACTCCCTGCCCCAACCCATGTAGTCCCTGCCCCCAACCCATGTATCCCCTGCCCCAACCCATGTAGCCCCTGCCACAATCCATGTATTACCTTTTTAAACATGATGATGTACCTCTCCTCCTCTCTCTCTCCAAAAGAAAATGATGTCATACCAGCAACATCTGCTACGTCATGTCTATGAATAGAAAAGACATCTTTTAAATGGAAACGTAAGGTACAACCATTTCCTTCATTTTCGGGAAATTGCCTTCATTATTGGGCAATCTAATTTGATTTTCGGGAAATTCCTTCAATTTTTGGGACATTTCATTTTGTTTCAGGAATTTTTCCTCTAGTTTTCAGGAAAGAATCTTCATTTTTCAAGAGTTTTGTCCTTCAATTTTACCAAAATATTTCCAATTAATTGAGCAAGTTTTTAATTTCAATATCATGTTTGTTTATTTGTTTGATGCGAGTTTAACGGCACCACAATCGCAAGGGTCAAATTGTGCCTGAGAGGTTAGATCATTCCAGAGGTAGAAGGAGAGTAAACAGGGGAAGATTGAGAGAAACACAAGAACTAAAAGCCAGAACGCTGGGATCGAGAGAGGTGTATGGGTGAAAAAATAATGTAGAGAGAGAGGCGGTGGAGAAGGAGGACTAAATATGGTTGTAGAGGGAAGCATGATAAAGGAAGGAGATAATTTTATCCAGAGGTTTTTTTTGGAAGAGCTCGGCTTTTGAGTTGTGGGCAGCGAGGGAAGCTTTGGGAAGGTTGTACAGGGGGCAAACAAGGATAATGTGATAGACTGTGAGGTTGCAATGGCAATTGTTGCAGAGGGGTGGGAGGGGGGAGCCAATAAGGAGGTGGGAAAGAGTGAGGTGGGTGTGACCTATTCTAAGGTGGGTAATGTGGACGTTGTCCAGGTTGTGAATGGTGGGTTTGATCGGAATGGTGGGCTGGATGACGTGGAGTTTGTTATCAATTTCGGAGTCCCATGAGGTTTGCCAGCAGCCACAAACAAGGGAAGCGATAAGCGGTTTGATGCCAGAAAGGCTTTTGGGAAAAGGGGTAGGGGGAAGGGTGAGGGCAAGCTTAGCAGCTGCATCAGCCCTGTCATTGCCAGGGATGCCAACATGGCTGGGTATCCAGAAGAAAAGAATTAGTTTACGGAGGATGAGGTAAGATGTGGGGTTATCCCATTTAACATTGAGTAATGAAGTTAAGGACAGCCTTGGAGTCGGAGAAGATGGCAAAGTGGCTGAGCGGAGAGTATTCAATAAAATTGTCGGGAGGAGGATGGCCTTGGCCTCGGCTCAGAAGATGGATGAGTAGTCGGGAAGCCTGCTACTGAGGGTGATGTCTTGGATGACGACAGCAGCAGCTGTCTTGTCGTCTTCTTGGAGCCATCAGTATAGATGGCGGTATAGTTTGAGAGTTGGTCTTTGATAAGGTTGTGGAGGTCGATGAAGAGGTTAGGGTGGGTTTGGGTTTTGTGATGAGTGGAGAGGTCCAGGTGGATAGTAGGGAGGGGGTGGCCCAGGAAGGAAAAGTGGGCCAGGACAAAGTGCTGAGAGTGGTGGGATTGATGCCGAGATGGAGAAGGTCTGATTTGATGCCTAAGCTGAAGGGAGGGGATAGGGTTTTAGTCCTATCAAAGAGGGTGGAGAAATTGGGGTACCTAATGAGGTTGTAAACAGGGTTCTGGGTGTTGGTGAGGGCTCTAAAATCATAGGAGAGGCTAAGCTTTCTACACCTTAGCAGGAAGGGGGAATTGTTGGCTTCAACATGAAGGCTGGTGATTGGGGAAGTCCTGTAGGCACCCAGATAAAGCCTGAGGGCTTCATTTTGGATGGTGTTGATGTGATTGAGGTAACAGTTGAAAGCGACACAGTAGACAATATTGCTTTAGTCAAGCTTGGCACGAACGGTGAGCCTGAAGGTTTTGAGGAGAGCATGCCAGTTCCCACCCCAAGTGGTATTGGAGAGGAGGCAGAGAATGTTGGGAAGCTGTTGCAATTCTGTTTCAGGTTGGTGATGTGTTGTTTGTAGGAGAGCTTGTTATCTAGAGTTAAACCCAGGAACTTAGTGTAGTCAACTTTAAAGATGCGATTGCCATTAAGCACGAGGTTCGGGTTGGGGTGGAGGTTGTTGAAATGACAGAAGTGCATGCAGACTGTCTTGTCTTTGGAGAATTTAAAATCGTTGTTGTTGCACCAGGCTTGCAGCCAGTTGAGGTTGAGTTGAAGCCTATTTTCTACAAGAGGAAAGCTTAGGGAGGAATAGAAGATGGTGAAGTCGTCCACGTAGAGGGCATGTTTGATCTTGGGGCCAAGGTTGTCCACTATGTCGTAATGCTCAGGTTGAAGAGTGGGAGAGAGGATGCTGCCTTGGGGGAAACCCTCTTCTTGGGGATAGGAGTTGGAAAGGGTGTGGCCAATACGAACTAGGAACTGCCTGGGTGAGAGGAAGTTTTGAATAATATATCATGAGAATAATTTTACCTCCCTTCCTTTGGGAAAGATGAGCTCCTCTTAGGGGCAGTTTTCCCCCTGCTTTTTTCCTACCCGTCCCCATTCCACCAGTTGCCCCAATTATGTTCCATTGATGACAAAACTATTAAACATGTTTTGCACACTCCCCTTCCCCCTCTCCGAAATTTAAACCCTGCACTGACCCTGACTGTAACATACTGACTGCATCGTACTGTACATCCAATTCACAGAGTGGTCTAAAGACTGTATTCACACATGAGAGAAGAGACTATATAGCTATTTACAACAGGTTTGCTCAAATAAATTTACTTACATCAGACTCCTATACACTTTGTCTATAGGAGGGTACTTCAGTCTCGTTCTTGACGTATCGTTGATAAATGCATTGACTTGCTTCTCAATCTTTGCTCGAAAGGCATCTTTTTTCTTTCTGTTTTCAGCTTTCATTTTTTCCAGCTTTTGCTGTCTTTCTGAGTAAATAAGAAATAAACAATATTATAAAAGTCATTCCAATATGGAACTCAGGTGGAAGAGGACTGCTGCAAACCTTCAATGGTGGCAACAAAATCCCAGGGGGGAGGGGGAACTTCCGTGTGTGAGGTATATATATGTGCCGCCCAAGCAGGTGCTTTTTTTGCACCATTTTCATAGTGTCTTTTTTTTTTTACAGAAAAAAACAAAACAATCCAGTATAAAACTAATGGTATGAAGTGCCCCCTCCTCCCCTTTTCCAGTCAAAATCATTTCTGCCAGCGAAGTTGGTGCTTCATGGCATTTTTTATGCAGCAAAGATCGTATTAATAGCCTCTACAGTAAACTCTGATCATATACGGTAATTCCCAACAGTTGCAGAGACTGTATACTACATATACATGTACTGTATGTCATGATGTTGATCACATATTGCATGCCGTGATGTCACATACTGTGTCATGTCACAACTGAATGTCATGTCACATACTGTACTGTATGTCATGATGTATATCACATAATGCATGTCATGTCACATGCTGTATGTCATGTCACATACTGTATGCCATGTCACATACTGAATGCCATGTCACATACTAAATGTCATGTCACATACTGTATGTTATGTCACATATTGTATGTCATGTCACATACTGGATAACATGTCACACACTGTATGTCCTGATGTATATCACATACCGCATGTCATGTCACATACTGTTTGTCATGTCTGTACTGAATGTCATTATGTCACATACTATATGTCATGATTTATATCACATACTGCATGTAATGTCACATACTGTGTGTCATGATGCCACATATTGAATGTTAGTCACATACTGTAGGTCATGATGTATATTACATACTGTGTGTCATGTCACATACTCTATGTCATGATGTTGATCACATACTGTACTGTATGTAATGATGTACAGGTCATTCCATGTCAATTTAATACGTCATGTAGCCCACTATCTCAGATTTGCTCAGATTAGCAGGAATTGTATTTGTTTCTTTGAATGTATTAAGTGTTCTATATATAAAACATATTTCAGGTATCTACTGTCAATAAGTGAGAAACATTTATTATCGAAATTGGGGTGGGAAATTCTTATTTTTTCTTTCTTTTTTATTTTAAGTACTTGACCTTCACAATCCCATTCCATTGCCGAAATAAGATTAATATAACTGTGTATCATTCTTTGTTCAGTTGGAGCATGAAGCTATTATTAGCTTCATGGTTGGAGGAACTTTCCAACAAGATTACCAGCAATATCCTGCGCAATATCCTGAGGCATTGTTATGCAGGAATGTGTTTTGCTACAATGGCTTCACTGAACCATGTTTTATGGATGCTTTTAATCCGTCATGAATACAAAAAAATCCCCCAGTTTTGCGGGATCTGGCGGCATGAAGCGTACCGAAAGTTGGCTCGCCTCCCTAAAGTAAAAGCATACTGTAGCAAGAATGATTATTTAACGTAAAAAATAACAGAGATATGCATGATTTATGAGGACTTTTTAAATTAAACTATTATTATTTTTTTCTTTTCAAATAGAAGCCACAGCCTGGTCATGGTTAATGTTTAAGAGAAATGTTGAATATCAAGTGGATGGGATCTGAACTGTAAGATTTTCCTGCTATATGCAAAGCAGCAACAATTGTACCGCGTGATCAAGTATATGATGGCTAGCATTGCACCATGTTTTATAACTATCTGACAGATTTCTTTTCTTTATACATAAAAGAAAATTAAAATCATAACTATGATTTAGAAATCATAAGCAAATATGTACAAATAGATGGCCTGTCAACACAGCCTTTTTCACATCTTTTCTTACGTGATTGCCTTGGGATATCAAGACCTGTTTAATGCCTTTCGGACCTAGACTGACAAAGGGATAAAATCGGCATCAAGAGGGGCAAATAGGGTAGATCAAATCACTTTACACGCCAACAACAATAAAATTTATTCAAACATTTTATTTTCCAATGCCTCCATTATCATTTTCAACATTATTTACAGAAAATACTGTGACACAAACATTGTAAGCAGCTATTATATAACGGTGCAGTAACGCACTTTATGTTCAAAGCTTGTTTACATTATGGGTGAACAGCCTGTCTTCTGGTTAAAACCAGTTTTGGTTTTGAAAACTGACTAGTTTCATGCCAGGGAAGAACCGTGCAAGTTTAGTAATTGGTTCTTTGATATCGAAAATAATGACCTGAATGTTCCTTTTTTTTTCTGAGTTCGGAGCTGTCTTTAAAATTTCTTTAGGCCCAATTTAAAGGGGGAGCAGTTTCAGACATTAGTGATTGATGACTTCAGTATACAGTGGCCAGACTGCATAGTTTGTATCTAAGCGGGGAAAATCTTCTGAGCTACTTTCAGGAGTAAGGTATAAAAATTAAGGCAATCTGGTGCGCACTTCAATCTGTAGTGCACAAATTCAAATCTCTGGTGCACAAATCAAAACTGGTGCACTATAAATCAAATTTGTATCATTTATTTTGAAAAACACCAAGTATCTATGCCAAAATATGACAATTATCACAGCCAGCTTGATATGCAGGTGCTGATCCCATATGCAGGCATGCAAATTCCTGGCGCAGACACATAAATTGATGGTGCTGGCTCACAAATTCCAGGTGCAGACGCACAAATTTATGGGACAGGTACACAAACGGAATGAATAAACAAACTTCTGCTCTCACTTTGCAAACTCTGCTGTTTGGTACAGTGGCAATACTACTTACAAGTAGGCCTATCCAAAAATTAAGTTATTTTTCAATCATCAATTTTCTAATGTGTGAATTCTCAAAAGCATCCCTCCTAGGCCTACAGTAAGTCAATCCCAATGTCAACTGTACTGAGCAATGTACTGAGTAACAGTCTCATTCTCATTCCGAATGTTTGGCACCTTGTGGCCTGTGTGGACTCCGGTGTAGGAGATCTGAAAAAGCAGTACAGTGTGACAATTGTGATCTATGGATCCACACTAAGTGCTGTAGCATTGACGATTCAAAATACAGCAATCTCATGCATTCTAGCTGTACATGGGTGTGTGACACTTGTGACTTCATGAACTTCTCTGATTCTTTCTTCTCAACTAACAATTCCATCAACTGTACTAACTCATATGAGCCACTTCAAAATTGTTTTCTGGCCTTGATTCGGGGTCCAACCACCATCCCGATGTCAAATTGAAAACAAATCCCAAAAGGGAAAAAAGGAAGGTTCTAAAACTTCTTGTTATCAACTTTCAGGGTGTTCGAAACAAGACGGCCTCCATGAAGTCAAAGAATCAAAGAAAAAACCCAGATAACATTATAGGCACTGAAACCTGGCTTAATTCCGAAATTACCAGCGCTGAAATTTTCCCGGACAACTATACAGTCGTTCGCAAAGATAGAAATTCAAATAATTATGGTGGTGTATTACAGGCAATAAAAAATGACATGGTTTTCACTGAGCTCACTTAATTAGACTCTGACTGTGAAATTATCTGGACCAAATTCCAATTTCCTAAGGAAAAGAGCATGTACTTAGGAGCATTTTATAGACCCAGTCACAATGATCTCACTAGCCTTCTTGCATTGAAAAAATCCCTCCAAAAGCTTGGTAAAAATGCTGACAAAAACAATGTTATTCTTGCTGGTGATTTCAACCAACCTAACATTGACTGGAGTCAAAACATTATTTTAGGAACTAACGCTTCCTCCGAAGCAGCCAAAATTCTTCTTGATGTGACCAATTCATTCAATCTCACTCAAATGGTGCAGTCACCCACCAGAGATAACAACATCCTTGATCTTGTTTTTACTAACAATTCACCAGCTGTTTCCTCAGCTAATGTCATTCCCGGTATAAGTGACCATGATATTGTTAAACTGACCCTAAATATCTCCCCTCCTCATAAAAACTTGCCTAAACGTAAAATCTATTTAAAGAAAAAAGCTAACATAAAACGAATCAAAGAAGACCTGACCAAATTTAAACTGCAATATTATACACAATTCTATAACTCCATTGATGTTGATGAAAAATGGAATTTTTTTGAACAGGAAATCACAAATTTACCTCAGCTAAACTAAATCTGCCCTGGTTCACCCGTATCCAATGCCGTCTTTGCAGGAAAAAACATAAACTGTTTAAAAAAGCTAAGACTAATCAACAAGCCAATAACTGGACTACCTATAAAAGCTTTAGGAAGGCTGTCCGTAAAAACCTCAAAGAAGCTAGAAACACCTTCATCTGTGATAAACTTAAAAACTCCTTTAACGAAAACCCAAAGGCATCCTGGTCCTATATCAAAAGATTAAGAAGTAACTCTGTAGGTGTGTCTGATCTACTAAATAATAGTAAACTCTGCAGTGACGGTAAAACTAAAGCTAACATTCTAAATGACTAGTTTTTCAGTGTTTTCACAGAAGAAAACACCTCCCAAATCCCTGTAACTAAACCACTCACCAACAGCAAAATAAACCAACTTATAATTATCCCAGAAGGTGTCAAAAAGCAACTGCATGACCTAGACCCCAACAAAGCCCCAGGTCCTGACCAAATACCACCATGATTTCTAAAAACACACGCTGATGACCGCTATAAAATTCTAACTGATCTCTTTCAAACCTCTGTCGATAATGGTACTATCCCTAACAAGTGGAAAGAAGCAAACATATGTAGTGTTTTTTAAAAAGGTGATAAAGAAAACCCAGCTAATTATAGACCTATTTCCCTCACCTGCGTTTGTAGTAAAATCCTTGAGCATATAATCCACTCACACGTGATGAAATTCCTTGATGAGCATAATATCTTAACTGATTTACAACATGGCTTTTGTGCAAAAAGATCGACTGAAACACAACTCCTCTTAACAATAAATGATATCTCTAAACAAATTGACCAAAACAGTAACGTCTCTATTGCTATTCTTGACTTCTTAAAAGCCTTTGATAACGTCCCACACCAGCGCCTGTTATTCAAACTTTCCGCCTGTGGCATTGATGGAAATCTCCTGGCCTGGTTTGCATCATCCTCAACAACCGCATCCAGCGTGTTGTCTGTGATGGTAAAATCTCTGATTCTAAACAGGTTTTATCTGGTGTACCACAAGGTACTGTCTTGGGTCCATTACTTTTTCTTTTATAAGTAAATGACATCCTTGATAATATAAACAGCACAGTTAGACTGTTTGCTGATGACTGCCTTGTGTACAGAACAATTGATAACCCCTCTGACCAACAAATTCTCCAAGATGATCTTAACAAACTTGAACAATGGCAAAACAAATGGCAAATAAATTTCAACCCCTCTAAATGTTACATCTTGTCAATTTCCTCTAAGAAATGCTTTAAATCACCTGTTTATACCTTAGGCAACCAGCCACTAAAACATGTCAATTCCCACCCATACCTAGGTGTTGAAATTGATAATAAACTTAGATGGGATAAACATATACATAACAAAACCAAGAAAGCTAGCTCTGTACTTGGCCTATTAAAACGTAACCTCTCAAACTGTCCCACCGACGCTAAATCCACTGCTTATAAAGCTGGGAGAGAGAGAGTTGAACACACAATTACAATGACGGTCCACTAGCTGCTATAAAACGCTTTAGTCAGAACACAGGTACGACGAGGACAGACATAACATCGACAACCAAGTCAATGTCCACGGCCTTTGATAACCAGGACCCCACACCCCAGGATTGAACCAGGTATGATAACCGCTACACCACAGTAGGTAGATCAAAGCTTTAGTCAGGCCAGTACTTGAGTACGCATCTGCAGTCTGGGACCCCCATCACCAGTGCGATGTGGATTAACTTGAATCTATTCAAAGGAAAGCAGCCAGGTTCTGTATGGCAGACTACTCCTATAAATCTAGTGTAAAAAGCATGCTTCTTATATCAGATTGGCCCCTGCTTAAAACAAGAAGATACACCACCCGGCTACATATGCTATATAAAATCAATAACAATCTTGTCGCCATCAATAAAGATGAGCTTATCCCCACCGTCAGAACTAAAACAAGAAATAATCATGACCTTAATTTCCAGGTTCCCTATGCTAAAAAGAATGTATACAAACACTCTTTCTTCCCTCACACACTAAAGGATTGGAATGCTTTACCGTCAGACATTGCACATGCACCAAGTCTCAACTGTTTCAAAGCTAAACTTACTATTACTAACACTTGTATTGCTAAGTAGTTTTTTTTTCCTCATACTTTTTACGCTCGGATGGCGTTCATGTCCTCTTAAAGGATTTTTGCCGACTTGACCGATTCAGATTTATTGTGACTGTAAATTAGCGAGTACTTTCTGTACTGCTAGGCCTAACGTTAGGCCTAACGTCGGCTAAGTTACGCGAATAACGTTAGTGTTGTTGTCAAATTTGTGTTGACTGACACTAGTGAATGTAATGGTAAGATTAAGAAACCTTTTTCAATCTTCTTTTCTTTTTCACCAACCGAGGGAGGCTTTTCCATAGAACTGAGAATGCTCCCCAAAAGATCTGCCATCTGGATTTATATTTTCTCTCGTATAACTTCGTTAAAACTGACAGAAAAACTGACGCAGCATTAAGGACAGAGGAGACACAAATAACAGGCGATGAAGATAGGTAGCACTTAAGTAATTCAAATTCAAGTATTTTTTTTTTCTTCCTTTTCGTATCGTATATGTTTTATAAAAACGCATTGCAACGAGGCCCTGGGTTCAAGCCTGGGGTGGGTAGACACGCCAGTGTACCACAACTACTTATCAAAGGCCGTGGACATTGACTTGGTTGTCGATGTTATGTCTGTCCGTACGTCGTACCTGTGTTCTCGTCCGGGTCGTATTAAGCGTTTCGTGATAGCATTGTTACTATCATAAGCGAATACGCAGGCGACGACCCCGTCATTGTAATTGTGTGTTCACTCGTCGTCGTCGCATTGCAAATTGCCAAAGACATGTTTACAAAAGTGAATCAAATTCTGAAGAATAGAAGTATTGGAATGGACACGAAACTCCGTGTCTTGAAGGCATATATATGGTCTACTCTTCCCTATGGCTGTGAATGACATCAAGAAGAAATGTGGTTCATAATGATAAAGAGGATGTTGAAAATATCTTGGACAGAAATGAAAACAAATTATGATGTCCTGAAAGCTTCAAGCATGGACCGGTCTCTACTCAATACCATCAGAAGGGAATAGATGGAATTTTGTGGGCATGTTTTTTGGGAAGGTGGGTTGGAACAGCTTGCAGTAAAATCGAAGGCAACAGAAGCAGAGGAAGGCAGCGAGTCAAATATGTCCAAAGATCAAACAATTGGGAAACCAACAATAGCCTAAGTAACAATGAGTTTATGCGCTTAGCTCTAAACAGAAGCGACTGGAGGGCCATGATCGCCAATGTTTGTTGCAGACTAGGCACCTAGAGAGAAAGAAAAATATGTTTTCTAAAGTTCATTCTTGTACAGTTTTATAAGTCGACGTGGTCGTTCGTAAAGCAGTGGCCTGTTGACTGCTGATTTGAAGATCTGCTGATTTGAAGATCTGAATTGATTATTTATTATCTTAGTATAGATTTCATTGGGATATTTTCCTTGGGTAAAAAACTCACCAAGGGGGAGGGGAGAGGATGAGTGGGGGCATTCGCGCTCAAGTTAGTTTGTTCAAAAAAGGCTATCTTGTATAGTATGTGATCACCTTCAATTGTATTAGTGTTACATCTTTGAAATGAGCCATGATGGGCACAACTATTTATTTAGGCCCGGATCATTGTCATGCATGCTATAAACTGATGTGCCCTCCCCAATCTTCTTCGTGAAGTTTTAACGGTACTTCCGTCTGAGAAAGAAAAAAAAAAAAAAAAAAAAAAGTGTTACTTAAAATTTTAAAATATATTTAAGTCCCCTTATTATAATTTATATTTTTATTGATAGATTGAACAGTTGAAGAAAGTAACACAAACATCAAGCAAAAAGCCCAATTACATGAACCCGTGGAGTGCTTTTACGTTTTTAATTTGGGTTCTGGAAAAACATACAATGGGGACCTTCGCCACTGACTCGCTGGGTGTGAATTTGGGCCATAAATCTGTTAAAAAATCCTAATGCATTCAAAATCACTTTTTTTCACATCTTTATTTAAAGAAAAAAAGAACAATTTTAAACGCTCTATCATAGCGTCCACTATGTGGGCACAGTCACAATGTTCGTAGAACATTTTAATTGACTAATCAAAAGCATTTGAAATTTTAAACATATTTTAGTTATTAAAAGACAAAGTAATATGTTTAAGTCTTTTAGTGTAACATTAATACTTCTACAGCTATAAAAAAAAAAAGTGCCTAGATTTTTTGAGGTGAATTTGAATAGCGTTTGAAGATAGGTTTAAATGCAATAAATTTGCTTTCAATTTTTGAAATTGCTATTACTAATATCTTTAATAATACCATCCATGTTGTTATTCAAACTGTTTTGTTGTTGTACGATATGTAAATACCCAGAAACTTCATTGTATTGACCCAATTTAGTCCAGCCACTTTTGCCTTGCTTACTCTTTGAAAATTATCCCCTAATCTTTTTTGGTGACTTTTCAAAATCCTTAAATACTGTCAAGATATTATGTAACGATTGCTCATCTTTTTTTAAAACTGTCATATCATCTGCATAAAGTGATAATTTGATATACTTATTGATATTCCCAATCCTAACCGGGAGACCACATATATTGTCACTATTCCTTAACTTAACAGCTAAAGTTTCAATTAAAGGGATGAATAAATACGGAGATAAGGGATCTTCTTGTCTAACCTTACAGGTTAAAGGGAAGTCCTGTTGAAAACTTCTTATTCATAACACAACCTTCACTATTCATATAAAAAGTCATAATCCATTGTATTATTGATGGTCCAGAAGTATAAGCTGTCAGTGCTTTGAACAGAAAGTCATGACTAAGAGAGTCAAATGCTTTATGGAAGTCAACTAAAATGGCGTATCCCGACATATGGTAAGAATCAGTATAATGCATGATATCGAAAACTGTACGGATTGCCTCCGCAATGTTCCTCCCGGGATTAAAAGCATTCTGGTCAGGGTGAATTATATAATCTAAAATCCCTTTCAAACGTGTCGCAATGGGTTTTTGCCCCTATCTTATAGTCCATATTCATTAACGAAATAGGCCTATAATTCTCCAACAAAGATTTATCCTGTCCATCTTTAGGTATAACAACTATGACACTTTGCCTCTGTGATGCCAATAATTCACCTTTCTTGTATCCCTTATCTAAAGAATCTACAACCAAATTCCCCACGTAATTCCAAAAGGTACCGTAAAATTCGCATGTTAAACCGTCGTTCCCTGGAGATTTATTAAGCCAAAACTACCTAAATTTGCTAAACACTCCTCATTAGTCAGATTGCCCTAAATATTCTTAGCATTATAATTAGATAGGGCATTGATGTCATTGAGGAAATAATTGTCATTTACCATGGTCTGAATGGAATAATTCGTGAAAAAAATCTTCATGGAATTAATAATTTCATGAGCACTTGTTAACATACTTAACATTTCTTAGGAATTGCAAAAACCTGGATTTCTCTCATATGATGTAATCAGTGACGTAGCCAGGATTTGTATATGGAAGGGGGATGGAGTGGGGGAAGATTGAATTGACCCGACAAGATATGTAGTGGTGTAGTTGAGACAACACCGAAGGTGTGACTTCGAGCACAAAGCGCTCAAATTGTCGGCGTGTGGTCCAAGGGCCCGCTTAAGGGCCCCTGGTGGGTCCAGGGGGCGAAGCCCCCGGAAGCTCTTGCAAAATGGACATTTCAAAGGCAAAACATTATGTCACAATGCACAGTAAGAAGGTGTATTATGCAAGTCAAAATTCATGCCAAAGAGAGCTATAATACACCATATACAAAACACAAAATCATGAAATCGCATAATGTGCAAATATAATGTTTTATTGTTTACGTTTGTACATGGTTATAAGTTTGTGGTCCCTCTTTGAAAATTATGGGTAGTCTAAAAGAAAGGTTTTCGATAATTTACTACAAACCTGTGTAAATGTCGCAAACTTTTAAAATGAGCCTGTTCTGTATCACGATCCCCAACACCCACCCCTCTCTGCCCCACCTTTCTCTCTCTCCCCCTCTCTCTCTCCCCCTCTCTCTCTGTTTTAATTCATGTATCTAAATACAAAATCGCACAAATGTTTAATACATTATTACCAAAGAACCCCATTTTTCTGAGAAAGTGCCCGTTTGAAATCTAAAAACATAATAAGCACTTGGAATGTCAAAACTTGTTGAAGTACCCAAACAGTTCTGACTATTTAATTGACCATCTAATGTTAAACGTCGCGTTCCCATTTTCCTTTTTTCGAGTTGCAGGAATGGAGTGCCCTGTTATAATAATCTAAAAAGTGATGCGGCATATTCCTAAATATCACGATAAACCGATCACAAACATGCCGCTGAGAGGTAGCAACATCATGAGCTTAAGATATACACAAAACCATGCAAAAAGCAAATGCTCCATGAAAATTGGTTCTAAATTAACCATGTTACAGCGTTTTCAAACTTAGATACCCGATTAGCATAAAAACGCGATGTTTTGTGATCTCAGAATGAGACAACTATATCAGACTATATGGAACTATTTCTGTTAACTTTTTGTTTTTCGGTCCTTCTCAAAAAAGTATTTAATCAGAAGTTGGCACAGGGAACAAGAAATTGGATATCATTATAACCTTTACACATATTTAAGAGTAGAACGCAATCTGAGAACCTTTCATGTTTTAAATTTGGGGAAAATATGAACATTACATTAAATAATGTTAAGAGTTTCCCAGTGCATACATACACGTACATTTACTCCTGTACAAAGGCTCAATATATTATAAAGTTGATTTGTCATAACTTAAAAAGTATGTGTGTCATTGTCACCATTTAAAAACTGTTCTACTGAGAATATCATAAATGATCTTTCAATTTATCTATACATGCATATAACAGATTAGGTCAGTGGACTATCCGTATACCTTTAATGGATTAGTTTACTGATCATCCAAGTTCATCTCATCTGAAAGATGAACTCAAAAGAAACAAATTGGAGAAGAAAGCGTTCCGAATTTTTTCCCGTTAGAAGAAGATATTCAAGTGATAAACTTCGGTATAAATTTGTAAAATCATACAAATAAGTTAAATCAATATTTGTTTTAATGCATTAACAATTACAAAGAAAATGTTAATGAGGGCGCCAACTTCCCATAGTCAGACAGTAGACTCACTACCCATAGGCGTACGGGCAGGGGCGAGGGGGTCTGCAGCCAGCGCCCCCCTCACATACACACAATTTCCATATAAGAATGAGTCCCTGGTGAATTGGGATCAGGTGTGGCGCCAAATAAGGACAAGAGAGTCCCCCTGCCCTCCACACCATTGAAAAGAGTCCTGTACGCTAACGATTTTATTTAAACTCGAATTTCCTTGATCGAGCCTGAGGATTTCAGCGGCAGTTGTATAACTTACACAGCCCGACAGCACATGGTATTGTAAGTCATTCAGGAAGTATCATAGCAAACTACAACGGATGGAATTACTAGATATTCAGCTCATTTTTCCCCATGTATAACTTAATTGGGAAGGAGATGACATGAATGTCAAGAATGAAATCAGGTATATAATACAATCTTGATAGTAATGAGGAAATGTTCAAACTCACTCTTTTTGGTTGAAAGTTCAGAAGTTTTTCAGGACCAGGAAAGTACATTACATGGTGAGATACGATGATACGTCAACTGTGTATGCAGGAGAATGGCATGTACGCGCACGCATGCTCACTACATGCACCTTTCTCTTTCCCATTGTTAAAAGGAGACTGAATACGAGTTAATTTGGACAAAGCTGCGCCTACTATATCATATTCGTTCATTTGAGTTGGATGAATGGATATAGCGCTGTGCGAGGGATAGCCAGTGGTGTAGAGCTAAATATTAGTTGTTCTGCTCCTTAAAAATTTCAAACAGTCAGACCCGACCTGATACATAGCCAGGTCGGGTCAGATTTTCCCTCTTTATTTTCTTTATTCTAAAAACCTTAGTTGTTGTGGAAGTTGGTGCTGATAATCATTAGTCCTTATTGTGTGATTATTTTAATTAAGATAAAGTGGTCAATTCAATTCAATTCATTGCTTCCAGTACAAATGTACATTTCTAAAAAGGATTAACATTTAATAACATACATATAATAAAGAAAAGAAAATTACATAAAACATATAGTTATGACATAAATAATAAATCTATAGATACAAAAAATAAATATAACATAATATATATATATATATATATATATATAAGACATAACCTGGTAAAACGAGTTAAAGGATTAAAAAAGAATTAAAGAAGTGACCGTCAGCTGTCCATTTTGTATATAAAGAGCCGCCTGGTAGATGCAAAAATGTTTGTACAGTTGTATTCTGAATTTTGGCACTATGTTTGAATTGCGAACATTTTTATTGGTTTTGGCAAGAAGGCTTTGTAATGGATGACTTTCAGTTGAATTTATTTTTCTTGCTATTGCACTAAAATCTGATTTGGCTCTGTCGTTGAGAATACAAATAAGGGTAAAATAGTCCAAGTTAAAAATCTTTGACGTATATCTTAAAAATTTCTTACTATTTGCTACAGTAAGTTTGTGGTTATGATTTGCTTGAACAAATTTTTAAGGAGAAGGACAAGTCATGCGGCAGGGCTCTTCTCCCATATTACAGCCTACCATAGTTATGATCAATTGTCAAAATAATATGATTACTGGACACTTTGCACTAATCTCAACCGACAATAAGACTTCTGCACCACACGCATATTAATGAAGTTGATGCAAGTGTACCGATAGCACTGATCTGAACCGACGGCACCAGTCTGAACTGACGGCACCAATCTGAACCGACAGATTAGAAATTGGGGGCTTACTATCATGGATTTCCTAAAACTGACAAAATTAGCTATCCAATGATATATGACACAATTTCCCCCTAAACTGAAACCATTTTAATGAAGAAACAGGACCTGGCCCATAGACTAGTTCCCCCTCCCCACTCCTCTCCTGCACACCCCAAAAAAAAAAAAAAAAAGAGGAGAAAAAAAACAAAAACCAGATCCATTTATAATTGAGTTAGCTGCGAAGGCAGTTACAAATGATTTGCATCGTCGCCAATGGAAGTGTTTCTGTTTGTTATGATATAGTTCACTTCACTGAGAACGCTAACTCGTTGAAAAATATTGTATACCCTGCCCTGTGCGAATATCGAATATCCTGCTAACTTCAGGATGAATATCGAATATCAAACAATACTGCCAAATGCTAACTTCAGGATGAATATCGAATATCGAATATCCTGCTAACTTAAGGGTAATTGTTGAATAACTACGTCACACCCGGGAAATGACGTCATTTTTTGGAGCAAAAACAAACCTTTGCGCGGTAACGTGGACAAAAACGTAAGCGTTTACTGTCTGCTTTTTATGGCACAAAAAAAAAACAGCTGATCGCTTTTTTTTTTTGGGTTTTTACTATAATGCGGGGTGAATGCGCGCGGTTGTTAAGCGGTCTATTGACCTCAGGTCAAATTTCCAACCAAGTGAATATCCTGCTAACTTCAATTTGCCCTTATGTATTGCAGTATTGTGTCATGTTGTCAAGTTTGTACAGACTGTTGCATACTGTATCGTTGCAGTATAACGTTAGGCCTACTGTATTATCGTAGCTTAACACTAGGCCTTGTATTGTAATAGTATTTGTACAGGCGCTTTACCGTCTCAATTTATTTTTCAAGTGTGAGCCTGAAGTTTGAAAAAACTAGAAGTTAGAATTAAGAAGAATGCCGACCATTGGTGTTAAGAGAGATCTGCTGTTTGAGGCTTTGGGGAGAAGCTACAGTAAGTTTACCAAATATTTTGTTGGAGTTACAAATTGTGATTAGCCTCGTTAGGCCCCTGGCCTAGCCTAGGCTATAATATCATGCATAAACTTTACACCTAAATACAGTGAGGGCTACTGAGCAGTCTACTGTGAGTTAGCCCCATTCTGGAATCAGAGAACAATATCTTGGCAGTATGCATTGGGCAGTTCCCAAAAATTTGGACACGGGGAGGGGGTCAGTGACAATTGAGATGGTGGTGTCCGTGATTTGAGATTGGGCAAATTCACCATGACAGCCGGGATATTTGAAAAAATGTTCTTACATTCCAGAAAATATGTGTAGGCCTACAGGATGAGATGGGGAGGGGGGGGGGGGGGTCAGTGACATGGGACTGGTATTTTTTTTGGGGGGGTGTGTCCATGAACTGGGATTTGGATTAGGGTGGGGTCCTTGAACTGGGATTGGAATTCAGGGAAGGGGGTATCTGGAGGTCATGTCATCGACCCCCTGTACACATTTTCTGGACCTACCCAGTTTCAAACATCCTTCAAAGAAAATTTGAATGGTACTGGTAGGTCTAATTGTTACTTAAAAGTTGGAAGAGTCATTTCACTATTATTAAACCCATGAATGAAGGTTGATGAGTACTATCACGTTAGACCAAATTTGCATTAACTTACTAGGCCTACATTGCATTTACAAGTAGAGTAACTTGTAAGGCCTAATTCACACAAAAAATGTTGTTTGTTTTTTGAAATGGTGTATTACTATCTCATCTGAAGGGTCTATCTACAAGTACAAACTACATAATAAAATCCAACAAGTTGTACTTGCAGTAGTAGTACATGTGGTATGAAAACTATCTTAGTTCTTCTCACAGATTTCCATTTTATTCTATCGTGACAGCTGGGACAAGCTAGAGTGACAACCAGGATATTTTCTAGAGAAAACTTTGTAACAGCATAATTATTATATAAAACCAATGAAATAATTTGTACTATTGATATTTTGAGACTTAATTATAGGTCTACATAAAATGTAACCAAAATATGCCTTCAACCTAGTTCCCACGCGGTTGTGACACGACCGATTTGACACTTTTCAAAAAATTATTTTACTTCGTCAAATTGGCCCACAGCAGTGATTCTGTTTTTATTTGAAAGAGCTCGAAAAGTTCTTTAAAAAATGTAACTTTTTGATGGGGGTTATATTGAAGATTTGTGAAAAAAGATGGATTGAAGTGAAGAAAATTGAAAAAATGCACAAAGTTTAAAGAAAATATATTTTTTTTTTAAGACTTACTTGACATACAGTACTTCTAGGCCTTGCTTTTGCCTGAAAAGCTACAGTACATGAGAAACTTACAAAGACATCAATGCATCCAATTCTTGTTGAATTTTGACTGCCCTCATCATCAATAATTTTTTTGGCAAGAGTTGTGAAAAATATCATGATTTTTAGCCTTTTTGAGACCAAACTTTAGAAAAATCTAAGTTTGTGATCGCGATGCAACTCACCTACAGTATGTGAAGTACTGTATACTGTAAGAAAGGCCAATTCACATGCTTTCAATTGGAATGAAATAAAAAAGAGCAACTACCCCCTCTTTATTCATGCCGATATATAAGTATGAAAACAAATCCTCATAATAGGACATATGCAATGTAGTCTAGCGGTAATGTGTGGGATTACTGTGTGGTCGCCCCGGGTTCCAATACCGCACCGCATGCACGGCTTTGTTTTTTTGTGAGTAATTACAGCGCTGATTATTGTGTTGTTATTTTCGTTGTTTTTACAGGTTGTACTTTAAGAAATAAATTCAGACTGGTATCATTAGAAAGGAAATTTCACAAACTAAATCTGTACAAAAATCCTCCATTTTCATTATTCACAAGAAAAAATACATGTAAGGTGTGTGTTTCTTGGCAGACATGATCTCCTTTGGGATGTGCCAGCATCTACAGTATGAGGACTGCAAATGCTGGTGGATTCTTACGCAGTTCATGAAATATAAAAACGTAGATGAAAGAACATCACAGGAATATTTCAAGTTCAACTACAGAGCAAAGTCTATTTCTGTTCTGTAAAATATTTACAAGAGTTTTGAAAACATATTATTCTGTATTTAACAAGCTACATGGTGAAAATCCAACTTTACCCCATGGTCTCCTGAAAGTGTCTCTTCAAAAAAATCTAAAATTACTCCCACCCAAACATGTCCCTATATTGTAATAATAATTTTGAGATAAAACAAAGAAGAACCTTCTTCTGGACAAGAATGTGATGGTCACATGACAAAAGAATGAAGAGAGGATGTACCAAGGCTACTGAATCAAAACATGAGTGTGAAATGCAATACTTCAAGAGGATCAATAAAAAGTTGAAACTATGGAATGTCCAGTTTCAAAACAAATGGCAAGATAAATGTTTTCTTAAAGTTACAGTGGGAAGTTAAAGGGACCAGATAAAAATCATCTGTGTCAGAAATTTAAAGTCTTTAAAATAAAAATTAGCAATCAACTTAAGAAAGAAGATGCAAAATAAATATTTTAGTTTAGAATTGGCATAAAGCTTCAATATACACTTCATCATCATCATAATGCAATCAGTCGATTTTCGCCGAAGACTGTCCTTCAAGGTCCTATCATCCTTAGTATTTATAGGAGCACATAGCCGTCTCCAGGTTGATCTGTCTGAAAGAGATATCCAATTAGTATGTTACAGTGCTTTAAGTTCTGCTTCAAAGTATCCTTGAGTGGCAACCGCGGCCTCCCTGGATCGCGGGTTTCAGATGACATTTATGAGAACTGTATCTGGCGCGGCAGTCGTTGCGGGTCCATCCTCTAAACATGCCCTGCCCAACGTAAATTCTATTGAATCAGTAGCTGCTTCATGCTTGGGAATCCTGTTTTTTTAGTATAGATGCATTTGTCACTTTCTGCCACCATTTTACCTTTATTATTATTCTGAGGTAAAAATGGCCTAATTTGCATATTTATGCTGATATTTTCTTTATTTTGACTTTTTTATATTGAAAAGTTTGTTGTACTAGCATTCACATAAACCAAACATGTAGTGTGACAAAACTAGAAAGGAAAGTTATGAAAATAAATTTTGGAGAGAAAAAAATTGTAGTCACATTTTGGACCCCCCTGGGACTCCAAGAGTTAAAGTAGTAAGCGATCAGATGTAGCATATTGTAATATTGTTCATTGACCTTGTTCTGAGGTCAAATGAAGTAAATTACTTTGTATGTTTATACTGTAATATAACAGACATAGTCTTAACACTTCTGAGATCAATTTACTGTATTTCTAATTTCAGCCCTAAGTTCATTGGTCTAAGGTCAAATTAAGTAAATTTCTGAATTATTTAGGTATTTAAAAAAATGACATATTAGGCATAGTTTTTCGTAATTTTTGTTATATGGAGAGTATGACGTCACACACGCTATGCTTGATGGATATGCTAGTGTTGTTTTTACTATTTCATGACTAGTGATTGGATCATTTTCATTCATTCATAGATTTATGATCACATGACCGCGGAGTATTGGAAAAACATCCACAAACATCGGTAAAATTGGGAAGATTTTTGGCGCATTTGAATAAAATATAAATACATGGGCGTATTCTTGGTCGTATACAAATTTCTGATTCCAATCTGGAGTGAGCCTAGTACTCACTGTTATAAAATATGCTTCCAAGCTCCCAAGCAGTGTTTGTTTTAGTGTGTTTGTCAAAAGGTGGACGTAATTTTCCACCCTGGACGATTTCCGAGCCACAAAGAAAAGTCTTGAGTTCTAAAGTTTTGCCTTACTTGCAAAATGTAAATTGAAAAAATATTTATAGATTAAAACCATGTGGTAACCTTGGTATGCTTCCACTGTAGAATGCTTGTGTGTGCATGTTTGTTTCCTCTTTTGTTGTTTTATTGTTCCCAATGTACCAGTGCGTCTATCACTTCCTTTTAGGTTTTTCCCGCGGTTTTTGTTATGCTAATATCTTTCGCTGAGCTGAGGCTCCCAGACCGTAGTGCTTGGTCCTTAACGTTCCATTCCGTTGGCCCCTCCTAGGATGCCACCACCTCAGACCAACCTGGCTTCTGCGCTGGACCAAACAAGAGCTTTACAAGTAGACGCTCTTTGTCTCTCATTGGGACATTGGGAGGGATACCATGTGAAACATATGGTGGGACATAAGGTGGGATGCCATGTGGGATATCAGGTGGAAAGCCACTGATGCGGGACACAGGGAGGGATGCCATGTGGGACATAGGGAGGGATGCCATGTGGTACATATGGTTGGATTATTGTGGAACCTACATGTAGGATGGGATTTATGTGGGTCAAAGCATGGGGTGCCATGTGGGACATATGGTGGAATGCCATTTGGAACATGGGATGGGATGTTATGTGGGACATGGAGTGGGATGTCATGTGGGACATGGGGTGGGATGCCATGTGGGACATGGGATGCCATGTGGGACTTAGTGTGAGATGCCATTTTTATAATTTGCCAGATCGTATGATATGGGTGTCAATTTACATGGGCATGCGAACCATGACGGTATTTACCGTTCTAGTTCTTTCTTGGGATCCCGTAAATCTTGCATCTTAATAGTTAAAATACGAAGAAAAGTTCTACCCATGGTAGTTTATAGCCATATGTACGAACTGACAATTACAGTATCTATAGATCAGTATAATTAGATCAGTATCTATAGATCAGTATAAATACTGTAGATCAGTGTCTATATATCAGTTTATTTAGATCAGTATCTGTAGGTTAGTATCATAGATCAGTTTCTATAGATCAGTTTCTATAAATCAGTTTATATAGATCAGTATCTATAGATCAGTATCTATAGATCAGTATCTATAGATCAGTATCAATAGATCAGTATCTATATATCTGTATCTATAGATCAGTATCAGTAGATCAGTATCTATCGATCAGTATCTATAGGTCAGTTTCTATTGGTCAGTTTTAATAGATCAGTATCTACAGATATAAATGCTGCCATAGCCTTATGTTTTAACTTGTTTTCATTTCAGCTGTTGAAGAGTTTGAAGATCTCTGTTTTGATTATGGATTGGAACTTGATGAAGTGGTAAGTGTTGTGCAGGTGTTTATGGTCTTGAACAATAGAAGGAAAACAGGAGTCTAAAAGTAACTGACCATTTGAAAATATTTGAAACAATATTTTCAATTTTGTGTCATTAGATTTTCAATAAGGCACAGTATCATCTTTTATAAAATTTCTATGGAGTATTTGCATTGTCATGCATGACCTGTGCATTAAATCCTGATAATGCATGAACTTGATTATTTGGTTTATTCTATTTTTAGAACAGGTGAGTGTAATAAATTGAAAAAATACATGTAAATTGTTCTTGTTTTTCAGTTAGTCTCTTTGAGTAGCAAATTGTTTTTCATGCATTTCGAACAATCTAGCATATACATTTTATAAAACGTTTATGCACTGTGCAAAGGACTTTGAATTTGCGAATGACCCTCCTAAAGTCAGGCCTTTCTTCTCAGGTCAAAGTCCTATCCCCAAAACATTTAATGCGCATATAAACACGATGCCGAAACATTAGTCTTTAATTATAGCTTGAAGACAATTATGTGAGGTCCTTTGAACAGAAGACTTTCTGCACCAGGTCATTCCTTTCTGCACCGGTCATTCCTTTCTGCACCACCATTCCTTTCTGCACCGGTCATTCCTTTCTGTACCGGTCATACCTTCCTGCATCGGTCATACCTTCCTGCACCGGTCATTCCTTTCTGCATCATTCATTTCTTCCTGCACCGGTCATTCCTTCCTGCACCATTAATTTCTTTCTGCACCGGTCATTCCTTTCTGCACCGGTCATTCCTTCCTGCACCGGTCATTCCTTTCTGCACCGGTCATTCTTTTCTACACCGGTCATTCCTTTCTGCACCGGTCATTCTTTTCTACACCGGTCATTCCTTCCTGCACCAGTCATTCCTTTCTGCACCGGCCATTCCTTTTTGCACCGATCATTCCTTTATGCACTGGTCATTCCTTTCTGCACCAGTCATTCCTTTCTGCACTGGTCATTCCTTTCTGCACCGGTCATTCCTTCCTGCACCGGTCATTCCTTTCTGCACCGGTCATTCCTTCCTGCACCGGTCATTCCTTCCTACACCGGTCATTCCTTTCTGCACCGGTCATTCCTTCCTGCACCGGTCATTCCTTCCTGCACCGGTCATTCCTTCCTGCACCGGTCATTCCTTTCTGCACCGGTCATTCCTTTCTGCACCGGTCATTCTTAAACAAATTGTTGATAGTGTCTTATGCATAGGTTTGGGGCTGATTGACGTTTGTGGATTTCTTTAGGCCTATGCTTTCAGAATTAACGGTTTATGAAATGGCATGCATTTCAAAAGCATATGCATTTTTAATATTTATTTCCCAACTTCCAGTCAGTGAAAATGATATTAATATCTTATGTTGTCTTTAGTTTAAGACCAGCAAATTAAAAAAGCTGTAAAATAGCCAATTACAATATAAGATCATTGCTGGGATAGATTCTGCCAAGTTTATGTGTGTTCCTTGATGCTACTGTAACAAAAGATTAAAATAATGGATTAACATCAGATTAAATTAATGGATTAACATCAGATTAAAATAATGGATTAACCCTTACTGTACCAAGCGGCGATATTATTGCTGTTTTGGGTGCCCCGTATTTGACTTCGCCTCCCATGCGCATATTCAAAAAGGCGCTGGCAGAGTAAGGGTTAATTAACACGCGACAAGTGTGCCAACTTGAAAATACATGCAGCATGGTTCCAGTGGGCAGACCACAGGGCCACAGAAGCAGAACGAGGCTGACTTTGCTGGTCGGAAGACAGAAGACCCTTCAATATTTATCCTGTGCTTAACCCTCACTCTACCACGTGGCGATATTATCGCCATTTTGGGTGCCCTGTCTTTGACTCCGCCTCCCATGCACATTTTCAAAAAGGTGCTGGTAGAGTAAGGGTTAAACATCAGATTAAAATAATGGATTAACATAAGATGAAGATAATGTATGAATATTAATGGATTAAGATACAGTAAGATTAATATTAATGGATTAACACACAGTAAGATTAAAATAATGGATTAGCGTCAGACATCACAAATTTTCATGTTTTCTTGAATAATTGAAAGAGTAGTATGTATGGTGCATTTCCCATCACTTCTGAAACATAGTAATAGCTTGGATTGTTACCTTACCCCGATCAAAATATAAAAAATACATCAATTTGAAGGGCTAAAATGTAATAACAAGTAACACTTGCAGGCATCATTAGCAAGAGTATGATGAAAATCTGTTGCCATGGATTTTTAGTCCAAAATCCTCAAAGCCTACAAAGGTTCACTCATCCATAAACAAACAAAACCTTCACTGTTAAATACCATCCTATTTGTAAATCATTACTTCAAGGCAGACACATTGACCATAGGGGAATGCTTTTGTCCTTGTGTTGAGTGTGAAAGTCAGTGCATCTGCTGTGAAAGTCAGTGCATCTGCTGTGAAAGTCAGTGCATCTGCTGTGAAAGTCAGTGCATCTGCTGTGAAAGTCAGTGCATCTGCTGTGAAAGTCAGTGCATCTGCTGTGAAAGTCAGTGCATCTGCTGTGAAAGTCAGTGCATCTGCAGTAAAATTTGTTTACTATCAATGTCAGATTATCACTATTGAAAGTGAGGTAAAGTGTGTGGAAATCCCTGGTCTAATTGCTTGTGCTGGATTGTGGTTTCTGTTGGAAGCAACATAGACCCCAAAGATTTTAGATTTTATCAAGGCTTAAGACACAAAATGTATTGTGAGGTGTAGACTTAATGTATCTGAAAACTTATTACTGAAAATGGGCAGTCAACTCGGATTCTTGAATTATTTTCCTTTCCTTAATTTCATTCGCTGAAATGTATAAGGAAATTAATTCCTACCAGAATTTGATTAGCGCTATGATAAAGACTCGAACACTTTTGGCCAGGCTTTGATGTTCCCTTTCTAAATAATTATGATAGACAATTGAAAAGTAACAAGGGTATGCCAAAGAAAATATGAAGGTTGCCCAGGCATACTGTACATTACAAATCAGCTAAACAAGTTGCATTTTGATGAAGTGAAAATGAAAAACAAGCTTTTACATGTAACTGGTCAATTTTTTCCTCAGTTTTGATGAATACTGTATTTATGTACTGTATGTATGTCTGTATGTATGTATGTACATTTTTTGTACTGTATTTACAGGTATGTACCTTATGTATGCATGTATGTGTGTATGAACGTGTGAATGTATGTATGTATGTGTGTATGTATGCATGTATGTATGCATGTATGTATGGGTGAACGTGTGAATGTATGTATGCATGTATGTATGTACGTGTGAATGTATGTGCTGTATATATGTATGTATGTACATTTTTTGTACTGTATATACAGGTATGTACCTTGTATGTATGTGTAAATGTATGTATGTATGCATGTATGTATGTACATGTGAATGTATATGCTGTATGTATGTATGTACGTGTGAATGTATGTATGTATGTATGTATGTATGTGTGTGTGAATGTATGTATGTATGTATGTATGTTTGTGTGAATGTATGTGCTGCATGTATGTATGTGTGTATGTTATGTACATTTTTTGTATTGTATGTACAGGTATGTACCTTATGTGTGTATGTATGTATGCATGTATGTATGTGTGAATGTATGTGCTGTATGTATGTATGTATGTGTGAATGTATGTGCTGTATGTATATATGGTGTATGTGTGTACGTGTGAATGTATGTGCTGTATGTATGTGTGTATGTATGTACATGTGAATGTATGTGCTGTATGTATGGGGTATGTGTGTACGTGTGAATGTATGTGCTGTATGTATTAATATATGTATGTACGTACATGTGAATGTATGTGTGCATGTGTGTATGTATGTACGTGTGAATGTTTGTGCTGTATGTATGTATGTATGTATGTATGTACGTATGTACCTGTGAATGTATGTGCTGTATGTATATATGTGTGTATGTACAGTATGTATGTATTGTATATATGTATGCACTTTATTTATGTACTGTATGTATGTATGTATATATGTATGTACTGTATATATATATATATATGTATGTACTGTATGTATGTATATATATATATATGTACTGTATGTATGTATATATGTATGTACTGTATGTATGTATATATGTACTGTATGTATATTAACTTAAGCTATATGTCCATGCACCTTTAACCTTATCATTATTGTATATTTATAAATTTTAGACATCAGAAAAGACCATGATAGAGAAGGAACGAGGATCGTCTGAGGCTGAGGGTGCCTCAGAGGTCATCATCTATAAGGTGGACGTCCCGGCTAACAGGTGGGTCCATCACTCAGGGACTGTTTGATTGTCATCAATCATTTGTCACATGTTGTGCCTCATTAATACATGTTTTTATTATCTAGATATGTTACCCACTAAGTACTTTCCAACATACATGTACAACACTAACTAATGACAAACTCCACACCACCCAATCCACCATACCTATGAATCATACAACCCCTTCTCCAAGACAATAAACATTCCCCACCTCAGAATTGGTTACACTCACCTTTCCCACTCACACCTTCTTAACAGCTCAATCATCTCCACCTCTTTGATAACTTCCACGAAACTTGACAATCAAAAAGACCCTCATAGACTGCCCCCTCCACTGGACCTCCTCAAACCCCTTTGGTTCCATCAAGGAGCTCTTCCAAAAACCCACCCTAAAGAATCATATCTTTCCTACATCACATCAATTACTATAATGACATCGAACCCACTCACCCCCTTCAATGATTCTACCTGTCTTCACTACAATGATTATTGCTGTCGTAGTGGCGTTAAATGTCACTAACCATCTAATATTTAGAAAAAATTACTCGTTTAGATAATAAACTCATGCCATTTTGAGAAATATACATGTACAGTACAAATTTTGAGCATTTGAACCGTTTAAAAATATATTTGTTTGTGATAAGTATTTGCAGATGATATGCATCTGACAAAGACTACAGTTGCATGCAAGACAAGTATCTGAATTATACAGCCTCACTATTTATTCAGTCAAGTGTCTCCTTAAAAATAAGGAGTAGCTGTAGCCAGCCCAGTGGGCTTCTGCCATCTTGAAATACAAAATTTGGTCAAAATGCTGCAAAGCTAGTCATGCGGAAAGTCATTTGAGAACTTCTTGAGAAATGGGATAGAAAAACCAGTCAAAACTCAAAACTGACTAGGGTCATCAATAAAAAACAAGTCAAAACTGGCTAGGATCTTCAATAAAACAAATCAAAACTGGCTAGGATCTTCAATAAAAACAAATCAAAACTGGCTAGGATCTTCAATAAAAACAAGTCAAAACTGGCGAGGATCTTCAATAAAAACAAGTCAAAACTGGCGAGGATCTTCAATAAAAACAAATCAAAACTGGCGAGGATCTCCAATAAAAACAAATCAAAACAGGCTAGGATCTTCAATAAAAACAAGTCAAAACTGGCTAGGATCTTCAATAAAAACAAGTCAAATTTGGCGAGGATCTTCAATAAAAACAAGTCAAAACTGGCTAGGATCTTCAATAAAAACAAGTCAAAACTGGCTAGGATCTTCAATAAAAACAAGTCAAAACTGGCTAGGATCTTTAATAAAAACAAATCAAAACTGGCGAGGATCTTTAATAAAAACAAATCAAAACTGGCTAGGATCTTCAATAAAAACAAGTCAAAACTGGCTAGGATCTTCAATAAAAACAAGTCAAAACTGGCTAGGATCTTCAATAAAAACAAATCAAAACTGGCGAGGATCTTCAATAAAAACAAATCAAAACTGGCTAGGATCTTCAATAAAAACAAATCAAAACTGGCTAGGATCTTCAATAAAAACAAATCAAAACTGGCTAGGATCTTCAATAAAACAAATCAAAACTGGCTAGGATCTTCAATAAAAACAAATCAAAACTGGCTAGGATCTTCAATAAAAACAAATCAAAACTGGCTAGGATCTTCAATAAAACAAATCAAAACTGGCTAGGATCTTCAATAAAACAAATCAAAACTGGCTAGGATCTTCAATAAAAACAAGTCAAAACTGGCTAGGATCTTCAATAAAAACAAGTCAAAACTGGCTAGGATCTTCAATAAAAACAAATCAAAACTGGTTAGGATCTTCAATAAAAACAAATCAAAACTGGCTAGGATCTTCAATAAAAACAAATCAAAACTGGCTAGGATCTTCAATAAAAACAAATCAAAACTGGCTAGGATCTTCAATAAAAACAAATCAAAACTGGCGAGGATCTTCAATAAAAACAAATCAAAACTGGCTAGGATCTTCAATAAAACAAATCAAAACTGGCTAGGATCTTCAATAAAAACAAATCAAAACTGGCTAGGATCTTCAATAAAACAAGTCAAAACTGGTTAGGATCTTCAATAAAAACAAATCAAAACTGGCGAGGATCTTTAATAAAACTGGCTAGGATCTTCAATAGAAACAAATCAAAACTGGCTAGGATCTTCAATGAAAACAAATCAAAACTGGCTAGGATCTTCAATAAAACAAGTCAAAACTGGCTAGGATCTTCAATAAAAACAAATCAAAACTGGCGAGGATCTTCAATAAAAACAAATCAAAACTTGCTAGGATCTTCAATAAAAACAAGTCAAAACTGGTTAGGATCTTCAATAAAAACAAGTCAAAACTGGCTAGGATCTTCAATAAAAACAAATCAAAACTGGTTAGGATCTTCAATAAAAACAAATCAAAACTGGCGAGGATCTTCAATAAAACAAGTCAAAACTGGCTAGGATCTTCAATAAAACAAGTCAAAACTGGTTAGGATCTTCAATAAAAACAAATCAAAACTGGCTAGGATCTTCAATAAAACAAATCAAAACTGGCTAGGATCTTCAATAAAAACAAATCAAAACTGGCGAGGATCTTCAATAAAAACAAATCAAAACTGGCGAGGATCTTCAATAAAAACAAGTCAAAACTGGCTAGGATCTTCAATAAAACAAATCAAAACTGGCTAGGATCTTCAATAAAACAAGTCAAAACTGGTTAGGATCTTCAATAAAAACAAATCAAAACTGGCTAGGATCTTCAATAAAAACAAATCAAAACTGGTTAGGATCTTCAATAAAACAAATCAAAACTGGCTAGGATCTTCAATAAAACAAATCAAAACTGGCTAGGATCTTCAATAAAAACAAATCAAAACTGGCGAGGATCTTCAATAAAAACAAATCAAAACTGGCGAGGATCTTCAATAAAAACAAGTCAAAACTGGCTAGGATCTTCAATAAAAACAAATCAAAACTGGTTAGGATCTTCAATAAAACAAATCAAAACTGGCTAGGATCTTCAATAAAACAAGTCAAAACTGGTTAGGATCTTCAATAAAACAAATCAAAACTGGCTAGGATCTTCAATAAAACAAATCAAAACTGGCTAGGATCTTCAATAAAACAAGTCAAAACTGGCTAGGATCTTCAATAAAACAAGTCAAAACTGGTTAGGATCTTCAATAAAACAAATCAAAACTGGCGAGGATCTTCAATAAAAACAAATCAAAACTGGCGAGGATCTTCAATAAAACAAATCAAAACTGGCTAGGATCTTCAATAAAACAAATCAAAACTGGTTAGGATCTTCAATAAAACAAATCAAAACTGGCTAGGATCTTCAATAAAACAAATCAAAACTGGCTAGGATCTTCAATAAAACAAATCAAAACTGGCGAGGATCTTCAATAAAAACAAATCAAAACTGGCGAGGATCTTCAATAAAAACAAGTCAAAACTGGTTAGGATCCTCAATAAAACAAATCAAAACTGGTTAGTGTCATCAATAGAAACGAGTCAAAACTGGCTAGGATCTTCAATAAAAACAAATCAAAACTGGTGTATGAATGTTATGTGATAAATCACAATAGGGGAATTGTTATGCAATCATGAAGTAAAGATGTGATTGTAAATAAAGAGAATTATGCAAATGTCTCTGGCTTTCATACAATTTCTGTATTAGATGTTTAAAATGCATCCAATAAAGGGTGCGTAGATAATCATCCCTAGGATTGACATACTGTTGATTGTTTTTTCAGATATGACTTACTCTGCTTGGAGGGTCTAGTTCGAGCATTGTTGGTTTTCCTGAAGAAGTTGGATGCTCCGCGGTACATAGCTGTTCCTCCCTCAGAAGGTCCCTTGCACTCGATGACAATCAAACCTGCAGTGAGTTGAATCCTCTTATCATACCCACAATCATAGCAAAAGTTAAATATCTCAAGAAAATAGAATATCCTGAAAGAGGCAGCAATAGATAGCTCAATTGTTGTAAAGGATTAGTTCAGTAGTCCATCAAGTTTATCTTATATGAAAGACGACTTTAAAAGACACAAAATGGTGAAGAAACTGTTTATAATTCTTATTCCGTTAAAGAGATATTCAAGTTTACAGCTCTGTCTTATCTTTGTAGAAATGACTGGTGTAGTAAGTCTATTATGGAAGGTTGGTCCCTTTATCCTCACATTCTTAACAATTGATTTAAAAAAAAATATCTATAACATTTATCCAATTTCAACTTTTTCCCTCGAACTTCCTTCAGGTGGTAAATTATAATTAACCTTCCACGATTCTGTTTTGCTACTTTCCTGACATATCCAATGCTTTTTAAGCCACAACACCAAAGGACAAAATATGATAGAATACATAAAAAAGACTATGCGCAATCTGAGTCTATGACATCACAACTAGTCTCATTTCAGTCATTTCTGCACAAATGATACCAAACTTTAAACTTGAAGTCTCCATTTTGTTTCTTTTGAAGTCCTCTTTCATGTGAGATGGACACTTACCTGACCCTTAAACTAATCCTTTAACCCTTACTCTCCCAGCGTCACGGTGACCGTGACAGTTACGATCCATTTTCCAAAAATGTTTTTGAGTACCTTCCCAAAATCCTATAGAGCTGCAAATAAGTTCATTCAAACCAGATTGAATAGATCTTTCATAATATGGTTATTTTGTTGGGGGGTTAGATTGAAATTTTTTGAGTAAAATCGTTACAAAAAAGTGCATTTTTAAAAAAAACGGGGCATTTTTTTAAAAATTTTTTTAAAGACGAATGTCATACGTGAATATTTGTTCTATTTTTTTTTCTTCAGGTAAAGTATAAAGATAGTTTGAATTGTTGGTTGCTACACGATTTTTACTTGTACTTGGTCAATGTTTGTGTTTTGTTGGAGAAAATATGCAATATTTGTGATTTTGGGCCATTTTGGACCTTTTTTGATAAAAAAAATATAAAAAACGGCCCAAATATTGTATTGGAATTTTTAAAATCTCTACGGGTAGAGGAGAAATAGATCTTTCAGACGAACTATTACAATAACAGATGCACTCCCTCCACCTGCTTAAAAGGTCTCTGATGATGACGTCAATTTGCGGCTTTTTTTTTTTTTTTTTCTTCGCACATTCAACATCACAAAATGGCGAAATATAAGTTACAACTTCGAACGTGCCTTCCGACTCCTATGTTTTCTTCAGAATAATGATGACTCAGAGGGGTCGGAAGGTACTTCTGATGAAGAAGATGTACCAGAACGCGACCAGATTAAGGAAGAGGAGAATATAGAGCCTGCTGAGATGGATAGTGATCTGTTTCAAATTACGGAGTTGGTGAGTGTTTTCTTCCAAAAATAGCGAAAGTATTACATTGTAAATGTGTAGTAATAAAATAAGGCTTATAGAATTCTAATGATAAATTAGCGTGGATTTTTTGCTTGTTACGATAAACAAGTAAAAGGGACACTAAAATCACATATAAAAAAAAGGATTTAAGTCCTTTCTATAATAGCCCGGATGAAACAAATGAAAGCTGAACCCCAATAATAACATTTCTAAATGGACTGAAATATATGTATTTCCCAATGGCAAAATTGTAAATTTAGGCCTACTGAAATATGTGTATTCCCAATATCACAAAATCCAAGTTCCATTATTTCAGGGGCCAAATCACAATTTTATGGGAAAAAGTGGAGTAGGGGTTCCATGTTAGAGCAAAATACACATGTTGGGGTGCCCCAGGCCCATTTAGAAGAAAATGCTTGTATATAAACCTAGTACCGGTACATTATTTTTATGCCCCATTTTTTAGGACCATGATCCTTTTCCCCTCCCCCTGGCTATGCCACTGTTGTGGTGATGACTAGATCGATAAAACAAACATTTTGGACCCCTGTATGTACCCCCGGGCTTCCCGGCTGTAAACGCTGTCCCCACGGTTACCACAAAATTGTGGGGCAGGTTAGAAACCACAATAACATGTTATGCGATAACATGTTATGCGTATGCTTGAAGAGGACGAGCCGCCCGCTACTAGAAACCACAATAACATCTTATGCGATAACATGTTATGCGTATGCTTGAAGAGGACGAGCAACCCCGCTACCCCCAACCCAAGCGGAAGAGGGACAGACAGTTGAAGATGAGCCCAGGCCCCTCTTCCAGGCCTTCCGCTGCAGTCTCGCCACCATCACCATTTAAAGAAAATCCAACTGCAGCGGAAAAGCTGCCTTCAAAACCAGGGAGGAAGAGCGAACGCTCGGCTGCAGGAGATACAACGGTCGGGTCATCCCTGCAGCCGATAAAGACTATCATCTGTGGGAAGTACTGGTGGAGAGTGACCGGGATCGACACGAGGTCTTCGGTAACTGGTTATGGGAAGACCAAACTAAAGTAAGTTGAATGAATATAGTTGCAATTTTTAAATTTATTTTCTATTCTATTTGCAGCAACAAGGTATAGCAGAAGACTTTACAAATTTGGACCTTTTCGCAAACATTTCTTATGAATTCCATGTGGAATGAACAGAAGTAAGTGTCAATAGATAATCAGCATAGTCTATCAACATAAAAGTAGCTGTGAAGCTTGTAATGGCTGAAATTGGGTCAGAAATAAACAAAAACACTTTGCGTGCATAATAAATGAGGTAAATGACCTAATTTGCATATCATTTGCATAATTTCTTATTTCATTTTTTGCAAATGATGATGTAAACATCTTGTTTTTCTGCATTCTTTTAGTTTTGGACATCATAGAAAGGGAAAATGCATTTTTTGGAAAATTTAGTGCCATTAGATAGATTATTCACAGAATCGGGGGATAATTTTTAGGTCAAAATGTACCCAATTTTTCATATTTGCGTCATTTTTTTTCTTCTGATTCCTAAAAATCCATGAATAGTATCAATTGTCTTTCCAAGGACGATTCAGAAATTCTATCCATATTTTTTTGCTATTTAGCCACAAGGCACAAGCGTGTCATAAAGATAGAATGTTTGGAGACCTAATATGCTAATTCAATGACCTAATTTGCATATTTGAGTTCGAAATATGCACATTTTTGGAAAGTTCAACATGTTAGCTTTCATAAAAGTCGAACTTGTTTTGGTACAAATGGAACAGAAAGTGCTGAAAAAATCCTCTTTCCAAAAATTTCAGAAATAGTTTATTCTATTTTTGGAACCTTGGAAGAGTAAGGGTTAAAAGTCAGTTGAAAAACATAAAAAGCACAGAAAGTTTTAATTTTAATTCATTTTCATTTAATGAATTCTATAAACATGTATGCTAGTCTTGTCTTTACCTGTCCATGATGTTTTATTCCACAAATTTCAAACCTGTGTGTAGTTTTCTGAGTTTATTCTGGAGTTCCTACTGTACAAAATTTTGAATATGTCTTAATTATTTTCAAAACATTTTGAAAGTTTTGAAATTTCCCAATTTTTTATATTTTTTTATATTTGTGTTCTGGAGAAAATATAATCGATGGAAATTCTTTATGTTTTCATAAAATAGTTGAGGTAAATTTTATGAAAAAAGATAACGTACTGTATGTTTAAGCCTGTATGTATCAATTTATGTTTTTATATGAGCTGAATAATCAAAATGGGTCACTTTCTTTTCCTAGCGGCTGTGCAGAAAGGAAAAACACTCTAAGTTCTTAAATGACATCTTTCATAATGTTTGCCATGTTAAGAATTCTTGCAATTTTCATCAACCATGACTAAGAAAGGAACTAGACATTTTAGAATGACTCATAAGCTCAGATTTTGATGTTCATTTCACAGAAGCATAAATTTGCTGGTGTCACTAGTGCGAAGCTTGAAAACGTCTACGGTTCCGGCGGTTATAACTGTGGAAATATCCGAAATTTGCAGGAAGAATTAAAACAAGAAATAGATTTTTTGAGTAAATACCGGTATATGTGGTAAATATGTGCTCTAAAAACGGCCCCCATGTAATCGTGCGATGAAAATTATGTTAAATTGCGAAAGAGGGAAGTGCATATAGATGTATTCACTACATTCATATTATTTCTGCTGCAATTTGTTTTGGGACGATTTTCGACACCTTTCATTCAGAACCATGGAAAATTATATAATTAATTCCAACTCCGCACTAGTGTAAGAACCATGTGTGCCTACGTAAATGATTATATTCATCATTATAGCACTGTTGTTGTTTCAAGGACAACATTTACACCATATATTCAGCTGATATTGATTGTTTGTTTTTTAATCATGGTTTAATGATTTCTGATTTAGACTGCACAAGTGCGCCCTCATGTTGTAGCTGCGATCTTACGTAACATCAGTTTTACTCAAGAGAGGTACATCAGCTTTATTGACCTGCAAGACAAGTTGCATCAGAACATATGCAGGTAATACAACATTACAATGTGTGATCAGTAGATACATCACAAGCTACCCCCCCCCCCTTCACCTCCGACCCCCTTAACCTGCAAGACAAGTTGCACCAGAACATATGCAGGTAATGCAAGCATTACAATGTGTATTAGGTAGCTTTATCACAAGGTAACCCCCTCCCCCTCCTCCCCTCAACCACCACCAGAACATATGCAGGTAATGCAACATTACATTGTGTATTGGGTAGCTTTATCACAATGTAACCCCTCCCCTCCTCCCCTCAACCACCACCAGAACATATGCAAGTAATGCAAACATTACAATGTGTATTGGGTAGCTTTATCACAAGGTAACCCCTCCCCTCCTCCCCTCAACCACCACCAGAACATATGCAGGTAATGCAAACATTACAATGTGTATTGGGTAGCTTTATCACAAGGTAACCCCCTCCCCTCCTCCCCTCAACCACCACCAGAACATATGCAGGTAATGCAACATTCCAATGTGTATTGGGTAGCTTTATCACAAGCTAACCCCTCCCTCCTCCCTCAACCACCACCAGAACATATGCAGGTAATGCAAACATTACAATGTGTATTGGGTAGCTTTATCACAAGCTATCCCCTCCTCCCCCCCTCAACCACCACCAGAACATATGCAGGTAATGCAACATTACAATGTGTATTGGGTAGCTTTATCACAATGTAACCCCCCCCCTCCCCTCAACCACCACCAGAACATATGCAGGTAATGCAACATTACATTGTGTATTGGGTAGCTTTATCACAATGTAACCCCCTCCCCCTCCTCCCCTCAACCACCACCAGAACATATGCAAGTAATGCAACATTACAATGTGTATTAGGTAGCTTTATCACAAGGTAACCCCCTCCCCTCCTCCCCTCAACCACCACCAGAACATATGCAGGTAATGCAACATTACATTGTGTATTGGGTAGCTTTATCACAATGTAACCCCTCCCCTCCTCCCCCAACCACCACCAGAACATATGCAGGTAATGCAACATTACAATGTGTATTGGGTAGCTTTATCACAAGGTAACCCCCCCCCTCCTCCCCTCAACCACCACCAGAACATATGCAGGTAATGCAACATTACAATGTGTATTGGGTAGCTTTATCACAATGTAACCCCCCCCCCCCTCCCCCCTCAACCACCACCAGAACATATGCAAGTAATGCAACATTACAATGTGTATTAGGTAGCTTTATCACAAGGTAACCCCCTCCCCTCCTCCTCAACCACCACCAGAACATATGCAGGTAATGCAACATTACATTGTGTATTGGGTAGCTTTATCACAATGTAACCCCCTCCCCTCCTCCCCTCAACCACCACCAGAACATATGCAGGTAATGCAAACATTACAATGTGTATTGGGTAGCTTTATCACAAGGTAACCCCTCCCCCTCCTCCCCTCAACCACCACCAGAACATATGCAAGTAATGCAACATTACAATGTGTATTAGGTAGCTTTATCACAAGGTAACCCCCCCCTCCTCCCCAACCACCACCAGAACATATGCAGGTAATGCAACATTACAATGTGTATTGGGTAGCTTTATCACAAGGTAACCCCTCCCCTCCTCCCCTCAACCACCACCAGAACATATGCAGGTAATGCAACATTACAATGTGTATTGGGTAGCTTTATCACAATGTAACCCCTCCCCTCCTCCCCTCAACCACCACCAGAACATATGCAGGTAATGCAACATTACAATGTGTATTGGGTAGCTTTATCACAATGTAACCCCTCCCCTCCTCCCCTCAACCACCACCAGAACATATGCAAGTAATGCAACATTACAATGTGTATTGGGTAGCTTTATCACAAGCTAACCCCCTCCCCTCCTCCCTCAACCACCACCAGAACATATGCAGGTAATGCAAACATTACAATGTGTATTAGGTAGCTTTATCACAATGTAACCCCCTCCCCTCCTCCCTCAACCACCACCAGAACATATGCAAGTAATGCAACATTACAATGTGTATTAGGTAGCTTTATCACAAGGTAACCCCTCCCCTCCTCCCTCAACCACCACCAGAACATATGCAGGTAATGCAAACATTACAATGTGTATTGGGTAGCTTTATCACAATGTAACCCCCTCCCCCTCCTCCCTCAACCACCACCAGAACATATGCAGGTAATGCAACATTACAATGTGTATTGGGTAGCTTTATCACAAGGTAACCCCCTCCCCTCCTCCCTCAACCACCACCAGAACATATGCATGTAATGCAACATTACAATGTGTATTGGGTAGCTTTATCACAATGTAACCCCCCCCCCTCCCCTCAACCACCACCAGAACATATGCAGGTAATGCAACATTACAATGTGTATTGGGTAGCTTTATCACAAGGTCTCCCCTCCTCCCCTCAACCACCACCAGAACATATGCAGGTAATGCAACATTACAATGTGTATTGGGTAGCTTTATCACAATGTAACCCCCTCCCCTCCTCCCTCAACCACCACCAGAACATATGCAGGTAATGCAAACATTACAATGTGTATTGGGTAGCTTTATCACAAGGTAACCCCTCCCCTCCTCCCCTCAACCACCACCAGAACATATGCAAGTAATGCAACATTACAATGTGTATTGGGTAGCTTTATCACAAGGTAACCCCCTTCCCCTCCTCCCCTCAACCACCACCAGAACATATGCAGGTAATGCAAACATTACAATGTGTATTGGGTAGCTTTATCACAAGCTATCCCCCTCCTCCCCTCAACCACCACCAGAACATATGCAGGTAATGCAACATTACAATGTGTATTGGGTAGCTTTATCACAAGGTAACCCCCTCCCCTCCTCCCTCAACCACCACCAGAACATATGCAGGTAATGCAACATTACAATGTGTATTGGGTAGCTTTATCACAATGTAACCCCTCCCCTCCTCCCCTCAACCACCACCAGAACATATGCAGGTAATGCAACATTACAATGTGTATTGGGTAGCTTTATCACAAGGTAACCCCCTCCTCCTCCCCTCAACCACCACCAGAACATATGCAGGTAATGCAACATTACAATGTGTATTGGGTAGCTTTATCACAAGCTAACCCTCCCCTCCTCCCCTCAACCACCACCAGAACATATGCAGGTAATGCAACATTACAATGTGTATTGGGTAGCTTTATCACAAGGTAACCCCCTTCCCCTCCTCCCCTCAACCACCACCAGAACATATGCAGGTAATGCAACATTACAATGTGTATTGGGTAGCTTTATCACAATGTAACCCCTCCCCTCCTCCCCTCAACCACCACCAGAACATATGCAGGTAATGCAACATTACAATGTGTATTGGGTAGCTTTATCACAAGGTAACCCCTCCTCCTCCCCTCAACCACCACCAGAACATATGCAGGTAATGCAACATTACAATGTGTATTGGGTAGCTTTATCACAAGGTATCCCCTCCTCCTCCCCTCAACCACCACCAGAACATATGCAGGTAATGCAACATTACATTGTGTATTGGGTAGCTTTATCACAATGTAACCCCTCCCCCTCCTCCCCTCAACCACCACAGAACATATGCAAGTAATGCAACATTACAATGTGTATTGGGTAGCTTTATCACAAGCTATCCCCCTCCTCCCCTCAACCACCACCAGAACATATGCAGGTAAAGCAAGATTACAATGTGTATTGGGTAGCTTTATCACAAGGTAACCCCCCTCCTTCCCTCAACCACCACCAGAACATATGTAGGTAATGCAAACATTACAATGTGTATTGGGTAGCTTTATCACAAGCTATCCCCCTCCTCTCCTCAACCACCACAAGAACATATGCAGGTAAAGCAAGATTACAATGTGTATTGGGTAGCTTTATCACAAGGTAACCCCCTCCCCCTCCTCCCCTCAACCACCACCAGAACATATGCAGGTAATGCAACATTCCAATGTGTATTGGGTAGCTTTATCACAAGCTATCCCCCTCCTCTCCTCAACCACCACAAGAACATATGCAGGTTAAGCAAGATTACAATGTGTATTGGGTAGCTTTATCACAAGGTAACCTCCTCCCCTCAACCACCACCAGAACATATGCAGGTGATGCAAACATTACAATGTGTATTGGGTAGCTTTATCACAAGCTATCCCCCTCCTCTCCTCAACCACCACAAGAACATATGCAGGTAAAGCAAGATTACAATGTGTATTGGGTAGCTTTATCACAAGGTAACCCCCTTCCCCTCCTCCCCTCAACCACCACCAGAACATATGCAGGTAATGCAACATTCCAATGTGTTTAGTAAATTTACTAAAAGCTACATGCACCCCTCACCCCACCTTTCATGCTGATCTCCTATGGATCCTTGCCTACTCATTACATGTTCATAGATAATGTATACTCTTATGCACTGTTTTTCAAAACTGGATGGCACAAGTTGTCTTTATGTACATTCATGAGAGTACAACACATACAGTGTCTTCTTTTGACCTGCCTGGATAGCCATAGTGAATACCAATGGAGTGGGCAGCATCCACAAAGGTTGGTCAAATTCCAAAATGTGGGGGTACAAGGGACCTGTTAAAGTGGGCAAGAAGTAAGGAACCTCACACACCCATGGAGATTACCACAGCCCATCTCACTGGGTTTGTCACCTGCCCACCTTCACTGGTGTCAAAATAGAGCCATGCATATTCATGAGGTGCAGTAACCCACAGTCCACTTAATTGAAATGTTAAGCTTTATATGTGAAAGTGGGAGGCCAAATAAGCGCATTTTGTATTTGCATGTAATCATGTGTCTTGTTATTATTTTTATTGCCTTTGCATATGTAATTATTAAAAATTATTTGCATTATTTATCATGTTTATTGCATTTAAAAAAACATTGAAAATCTGTCATATCTTTTGCAGAAAGAGATCACTGGTTGCCATAGGAACACATGACTTGGACACCCTGGAGGGACCATTCTTCTTTGATGCTCAATCTCCAGATAAGATCCGATTCAAACCACTGAACCAGGTATGGAGTTGATCATTGTCTGTGCTTGATGTGGATAGATGGATTTAGAGCTTCAATGTGTCTATGGACATAAACAAAATCTTGTTGTTTGTTCAATATTACAAAGAATATCAAAGTATGATTAGTTAGGATCTAAATTTCAACATAGAATATTAGTTTTTGAGTTACAGTACTGTTGATTAAAGTTTACAAATTTTAAAAGGTGCATAGATTGTAGGAAAGGGAACACAACTCGGAATCTTCTTGCATTTCTTTAGATTTCTTGAATAAAATTTCTTCTAATTATTCACTTGGTTGGTGCCATGTCACATCCGGGAGATGACGTCATGTGTAGTGTGTAGGTGTAGTGTCAATCAAGGATAGTCAACAAACAGTGAGTGCATGCCCTCTTGGTTTGTATCCCATGTCATGTGTCTTTCATATCAATCTCGAACATTTTGAAAAAGAAATTCGTTTTTGGTTTTCTTGCATTAAATATATATTTATACATATATATATATATATTTTTTGCCTAAACTGTTTTGCCACTGAAGTTGTCTGATTGCCTTCCCATTGCGTAGTTTCCACTGTAGTGTAGTTCCTGCACAGTGGGTTCTCATGAAATAAAAACTTATTCTTGAGACCACGATACCATAATGAGGGTACTCGTCAATTGCTTATAGTATGCTTACATACTGTATGCAGCGTGTAGATCAGGTGGGCTTTTCAACTGAGTTTGCACTGCAGGGCAATTTGAACAAAATCATACATTTAAAAAAAAAAAGAAGATTCTTCTACACAGTATTTGTTGTTTTCTTTTTGCCTGATTTCTTCTATATGTTGGGGGAAGGTAGAGGTGGGGAGTATGTTACTACCTGACCAATGTTTATGCAGCCTGGGTTTGATCAGGGTTGTTAATCTGAGTAGGCCACAGGTCCCACTAGTCTCCAGCATGTTAATTAAGCTTCATCATTACCGATAACGGGTAGTGACCTGTTCAGTTTGACTGTAACTAGGTTTATGTACTATTGTTTAGTAATTCATAATCTGAGGCTTTTTGACCTTAAGAGGATGAGGAATCTAATCCTCTTAGTAGGATAAAGTTGGTGCGAGTATTAGGACCAGCCCTTTGTTGGGGCTTCGACCTGAACTTCCGATTTTCACTTGCAATCTGATTGCATATTTATAGCATGGAAGGTAAGATATACTGTAACTTGAAGTGAATTTACCCCGCTAAGCATAGCTGGGATATTTATGAGAGTTATACTTACCTTCCATGCATCTTGGCCCGCTTTCCCTCTCTTTCACGCCTTGGTGAATGTGAAGTGAGGGATGTTAGAGATATTATGGAGGTCAGGGCTGGGTTGGTAACTATGTTTTTAGTTCAGTTAGAGTTGCATTAGAATTAGGTCATTGGACCAAAATGCATATTTATAGCATGGAAGGTAAGTATAATTTTCGTAAATATCCCCGCTATGCTTAGCGGGGTAATTTTATGTAATCTTCATCATGTAAGGGCTCACACAAGCCTCAACCATAGACTACAGCCCCCGCATCCCCGAGCATGATATGGGTTAGTTATGTAACTGTCATCATGTGAGGGTACACACAAGCCTACAGCATAGACTACAGACCTTCACATCCCCCAGCATGATATGGGTTAGTTATGTAACTGTCATTATGTGAGGGTACACACAAGCCTACAGCATAGACTACAGACCCCCACATCCCCCAGCATGATATGGGTTAGTTATGTAACTGTCATCATGTGAGGGTACACACAAGCCTACAGCATAGACTACATGCCCCCACATCCCCCAGCATGATAAGGGTTAGTTATGTAACCCTTGCCATGTGAGGGTTCACACAAGCCTCAAGCATTATAAAAGATAAACAATGGACAGTTTTGTTTCTGTACTACTCTGGCCTTTCACCCACCTGACGTCCATTCTGCCTAGCTAAAGTTTTTTTATTCTGGTTTTCAGACCAAGGAGTATACTGCCACAGAGCAGATGGAACTCTACTCAGGGGACAGCCACATGAAGCAATACCTGCCCATCATCAGGGACAAACCAGTGTACCCAATCATCTATGACAGTAGAGGTGTGGTGCTCTCCATGCCTCCCATCATCAATGGTAAGTTGCTATGACAGCAGGGCTGTCCAAGAAGCATGAGTGATATGAAGCACATTTATGTAGCATTAAGCACATCCAAGTAGCATTAGGCAAATCCAAGTGGCATGAGGCACATCAATGTGGCATGACACATCCAAGTGGCATGACACACATCCAAGTGGCATGACACATCCAAGTGACATGACACTTTCAAGTGGCATGACACATCCAAGTGGCATGACACATCCAAGTGACATGACACATCCAAGTGGCATGACCCATCCAAGTGACATGACTCATCCAAGTGGCATGACACATCCAAGTGGCATGACACATCCAAGTGGCATGACACATCCAAGTGGCATGACACATCCAAGTGACATGACACATCCAAGTGGCATGACCCATCCAAGTGACATGACTCATCCAAGTGGCATGACACATCCAAGTGGCATGACACATCCAAGTGGCATGACACATCCAAGTGGCATGACATATTGAAGTAGCATGACACACATCTAATCAATAATGGGAAAAAGTTGCAATGAATACAACTTCAATTAACTACATTAACTATAGCCTATACATTATCTACAATGCACATACCATATGCACAAGTGACTATTGCTGTTTTTATATTGTAACAAGTGCTTGCTCAATTTCACTTGTTCTCACAATTCTGCTGCCATCCTTATTAACCAAAAAGCAAAGATTTTGACAACTGTAGGGGTAACTTTGCTGTTCTATATGCTTAATAGATTCTACTTCACCATCACACTTCACTAGAGAAATACATTAGATAAGCCTTATTTGCAAATATTGAATAATTACTTGGGCTTAGAGAGTTAAACCCCCATGGATATAAACATGTAGGTACTAAGTATTTATTTCAAATCTAAATTGAATACGTAAGATCCATCATTTAATTTAAAGTCTTCGCAGCATTTCAACCCAGAGATTCATTTGTCACCAATATTTGCTCTGATTATCAGGTGATCACAGCAAGATAACTTTGCAGACAAGGAACGTCTTCATAGAATGCACCGCAACAGATCTGAAGAAAGCAAAGGTTGTCCTGGATACAATAGTCACCATGTTTAGTCAGTACTGTGCCGAACCTTACCGGTAAGTGAAAAGCACCAGTTGCAATGATAAACCAGAGATACTTTTGGAACCAAATGCTTTCTTAATATTCTAGAGGAAAGAATCAGTCGCTTGGGTAGTCTCTTAACATTGAAAATTGGGTTTTGAATATTTTACTTTGAATCACAGAATGTGCATTTGTGGTCTAAACATTGTGGGTATGCAGGGTACAAGAGAAAATGGTGGCCATCATTGAATTGATGTTGGCTAACAAACTTGATGTATGATTTCTTCAGTTTATAATATATTACCAGTTTTCTTAGAATGTAACATTAACTTTTGATACATTGTGTTTGTAGAGTGGAACAAGTGGAGGTGATTCAGCCTGATGGGAGTAAAGTGGTTTACCCGGAGCTGCAGTACAGGCATGAGGAGATTGTCGTGGAGGAAATAAACAACAAGATTGGCATTAGGTGAGACCTACCTACTGTGTGTTTGTGTGTCCATGCATGACCTACTGTGTGTCCATGCATGACCTGCTGTGTGTCCATACATGACCTGCTGTGTGTCCATAGATTACCTACTGTGTATCCATAGATGACCTACTGTGTGTCCATAGATGACCTACTGTGTGTCCATAGATGACCTGCTATGTCTATGCATGACCTGCTGTGTGTCCATACATGACCTGCTGTGTGTCCATACATTATCTACTGTGTCCATAGATGACCTGCTGTGTGTCCATAGATGACCTGCTGTGTGTCCATAGATGACCTACTGTGTGTCCATAGATGACCTGCTATGTCTATGCATGACCTGCTGTGTGTCCATGCATGACATGTTGTGTGTTCATACATGACCTGCTGTGTGTTTTGTTTATACATGACCTATTATGTGTTTGTTTGTTCATACATGACCTATGTGCATTTCCATATGTGACCTACTATATGCCTGTCATGATTGAACTGAACTGTTTTAGTTTAATGGGTGGGCTCCACAGCTGGAGGCCATGCTACAAAGTCACAACATATCAAAACAAGCACATATGAATGAGGAACGAGCATGGACATGGGGGAGCCAAAGGCCACATAAAAAACAAGCCTGACAACAGCCAGGGGACACACAAGTGATTGTGAGAGCACAAAGGAGTCGTAACAGAGCCACCCCACCCTAGGATAACTACAAAAACAAACTACAAATAAACACCATACCAAAAGTTCCTAGGGTGGAACAAAAACATTAACTAGAAAAACTACTAGATAAAAGGGCTAGACAAACATTAAGCTAATTTAGTTTAGCTGAAAATGGGCCTTTAACTTTGAGGTGTAGTTACTTGAGAGGTTCTTCAGTAATACAAGCGTTAATAAAGTGTTTATCAATGATAAGGAAATTTTCACAATAGTTGTTCAAGAGTGAACGTCGAGCAGGGAGTGAAGGCCAATGAGAGTCAATGGAGAAACCCACAAGATATGTGGAAAATTATTTTGAGAGCATTAGATTGGATTTGTTCCAGCTTAAGGCGATTAATGTTGGAGAGCAAAGGAAAAACAATAATGATTAATCAATAAGTGAGCGAATGAGGCAATGTATCAAATCAAGGTGGTTTGCAGTTCCACAAATAGTATACAGTGTGATACCCCAAAACTGAGTTACAGATCGGTATTACAAGATTATTAAAAATTAAGGTCGAAATAAATTCCAGACAGCAAAGTGGTGGAACTATCCCGCTCCCGTTTGTTAGCATCAGCCATATCCTAGGGCAAAGCACTATAAAAAGAATTACCTGCACTTATACAAAATACAAAAATAAATCTGAGCTATGATAGAAAAATACTATGTTATTTACAAGTACTGTACAATTGAAAGGTATAACTTATAGGAAAACCACCCATTTCCAAAAATACAACAACGCATGAACAAAACAATGAAAAACAAACTGCACAAAAAAGTACAAAGGAACAACACAAACACGACCTAAATAAGAAAACCACAGCCAATGTAACCAGTACGTGTAAGCAAGTCATGTTTTTCCATACATGAGACATACCTGTCTCGTCTCACAACAGAAGACATTTTCAACTGTTTCTATTTAATAGTCAGTTTTTAATTGGGCTTCGAAATAAGGAGTGTTTTCATTGTGACTGTTTGTTTTCATGTATACTTATAGGTTGTGTATGATAGGAGGTGGATGTCACTGTATGTGTTCATGTGTGCCAGTAGTGTGTGTATAATGGGGATTGGTGATTGTATTAATATTCCCATTTTTAGGTCAAATCTTCAAAGCTGGTTCAAGATCGATATAAATCTTCAAAGCTGGTTCAAGATCGATATAAATCTTCAAAGCCGATTCAAGAACGATATAAATCTTTAAAGCCATTTCAAGATTGATATAAATATTCAAAGCCGGTTCAAGATCGATATAAATCTTTAAAGCTGGTTCAAGATCGATGTAAATCTTCAAAGCTGGTTCAAGATCGATATAAATCTTCAAAGCTGGTTCAAGATCGATATAAATCTTCAAAGCTGGTTCAAGATCGATATAAATCTTCAAAGCCGGTTCAAGATTGATATAAATATTCAAAGCCGGTTCAAGATCGATATAAATCTTTAAAGCTGGTTCAAGATCGATGTAAATCTTCAAAACTGGTTCAAAATTGATTTAAATTTTTAAAGCCGGTTCAAGATTGATAAAAATCTTCAAAGCCGGTTCAAGATCGATATAAATCTTCTAAGCTGGTTCAAGATTGATATAAATCTTCAAAGCTGGTTCAAGATTGATATAAATCTTCTTGTGATCTATTTGAAGAGTAGTACACTTTGTTGTATGGTATACCACTGGATTGTTTAGAGCATGTTCAAGTTGTTTCCTTTGTTCATCAGATTGCCCCGGCTCCATGCCAACTGTTTCTCTTTGTTTGTATTCACAGTGAGACCTCTGAAAGGATAGCTGAACTCCTGACCAAGATGTGCCTTACTAGTGAGCTCACACACAAAGGCAAGAAGGTCAGAGTTGAGATTCCTCCAACCAGAGCAGATATCCTTTTTCAAAGTAAACTCGCCACTCTCTGCAAGTTGTGTGACTTGTTGCATGAGTACAGTGGGTGCCAGCAGGTCGTTATCAATAGCTATTACTTCAGTTGCCAGAGCATGTACAAATCTGACTTGATGAATGATACAATCTACTAATTGAATGAAAATGCGAAGTCACCTCGTGACGACCAAGTACTGGAAGAATGTTGTTGGAAAAATTAATAGTTTTCAAAGCTTGAATATGAAATCAATCATCAAAGATAAAGTAATAGGCCTATATTAACATTCCTTTTAGATTATGAAATTGGTATGGTGCATCTGGTGGGATGAAAGTTACATTCAATTTAAGTTGCTACAAAGAAAGGCACAGCAGCCAAGAGGAGAAACAGAGAGTGAATTGCAGGCTATCTATGAAGACATCTAGCTAAAAAAAGCTAAGTCTATCTGAGCAATGAGGCTCATAGAGCCGGTGCTTATCCCAACTGGGCAAGCGGATGAGAATACATGTCTCCCACTGGATGGGACACCAGTCTATTGCAGATTAACTCCCCAGCACTGCTGGTGTTCATTTTACACCTGAGTGGACTGAAGCAAGTAGAGTAAAGCATCTTGCTGAAGGACACAATGCAGTGCTCACGACAGGAATCAAACCCGGTATCTTTCAAATACGAGCATGACTCTTCATCCACTAAGTCACTTCACCTCTTGAAGAAGTCTAGAATTGTATGTTATTGAATCTGTGTATCAGCAATTTGTGGATAAGAAGTCCAATTTTGAAGTCAAAAGTTGTGACATGTATCGTTCACTACCTGAGGTGTTTTTTCATTGATGCTTCTTAATCCTTAATTCTGGATGCAATTGTATGTATACATTTTTAATAATACTAGTAGTAGTAACTTTTTTGTAATACGTATTAATAACTTTTTTATAATACGTAGTAGTAACTTTGTGTATAATACGTAGTAGTAACTTTTTTTAATATGTAGTAGTTAATATGTAGTAGTAACTTTGTGTATAATACGTATAGTAGTAACTTTTGTTATAATACGTAGTAATAACTTTTTTTATAATAATGTAGTAGTAACTTTGTGTATAATAATCGTGGTAGTAACTTTTTATAATACGTGAGTAGTAACTTTTTTATAATGTAGTAGTAACTTTTGTTAGATAATAACTTTGTGTATAATTCGTGGTAGTAACTTTTTATAATACTAAACTTTTTTATAATACGAGTAGTAACTTTTGTTATAATACTAACTAACTTTTTATAATAGTAGTAAACTTTTTTGTTAATAGTAGTAACTTTTGTTATAATAGTAGTAAGTTATTTTATAGTACGTAGTAGTAACTTTTGTTAGATACGTCGTAGTAACTTTTTTTATAATACGTAGTAGTAACTTTTGTTATAATACGTAGTAGTAACTTTTTTGATAATACTCAACTAATTAATCAAATTCATGGCTGTTCATGTTTGCAAACAAAGAGCTTAAACTGATCAACAAGAGTACGATTCTGTTGATATTTAAATTAAAATACCGTATTCGACATAGTAAGTGCCACATTTTAGGCGCAAAGTTTCTTCCTTATAAGCACCCATGCTCAGGGGTCATGTACAGTACGAATCCGGTGAAACAAAGGGAAAGATAGTCCTATTCTAAGTAATTACCACAAATTTCTTCTCCCCGTATTAACAGGTATCCAGGAAAACATACAAAAATATATGTAATCAATCAAAAAATGTTGGGTGGGCGCTTATTAGAGCAGGAGCGCTTATTATATCGAATACGGTACACTATTTTTTTATTGCAATTATAAGTTTTGTGAATGTTAAATTTCTGATGATTAGTGAATCTCAAGATGGCATTCTAACCCTCAGGAATCGCAAGTCATTTATACTATACGAGACATAGCAAAGAGAACAAGTTTCTGATTTTGATCAAGTAATAGTATGACTCCAACGATTCATGTTTCCTTGACCACGCCCTCACATGTCATCCATGGCTGTGATGTGATAGAGGATGTAGCCATTGCTCACGGGTATAACAACATCGTTGAGCATATTCCAGAGACAAGCACTATTGCCCATCAGTATCCTATCAACAAACTAACGGATCTACTAAGGGTAGACATAGCCGCTGCAGGATTCACGGAAGTACTCACTTTTGCCTTGGTGAGTTGCTGCTAAGTATTGTCATGGTAACAGTTTATGGACAGGTAGTTGTTACTTGGACTTAGCTGTAGACCTTTTCATATCCAAATCGGTAATTTCCAGAAATCTAATTTAAATAGTGTCACATGGCCGAAATTCATGTGTGCATAATGAACCAATTATATACATTACTACACCGCCTGCTTTAAAATTTGCACAAGAAATTTTCTAACTACAAATGATCAAACTTTCCACCAAATTAACTTACTTCTTGCTACCAGGCCATATCAAATGATACTCTTTCACTTTTTCCCCAAATAGCAAACACAAACAAAGACACCCGTTGTTTACCAAAGTTCTTGTTTACCGGAATCTTATTGATTGATCAAGTACTGAGGGAATCTTATTGATTGATCAAGTACTGGGGGAATCTTGGCCGTCTGCACAATTCATGCACAATATGGGACCACGCGTTATGAAAAAATGTTTTCAAGCACACGTATCATATCTGCATTATACATGAAAGTAATATGCGTACATATAGCTGCTTACAATTTTTTCCTCAAGACTGCACCTGATTGATTGGGAAACAAAAGGAAACATTTTCTGTGCTGAAGAAATCACATTCAAACTCGGTTTGAAAAAGTCTTTTTAAAATCCATTGAAAACCGTTAAGATTGCAACAAATCCTATAAAATGGGTCAATATTGATTGTTGTACAGCTTTCTAAATTTTCTTGCCTGCAATTTGAATGCAAGATTTCAGTGATAAAAACTTGGACAAAAAATTAAAAGAATTACACAAAGTATAAGAGCTGACTACCTTTTTGAGATGAATACATTTGTTATTTCTTATTGCTGATATTTGCTTTTATCTCCGGTTCCATAATATTCTTTTGCTGATATTTTCTTATATTTCCTGTTCCATAGTGTTCAAGAGATGATGTTAGTGAGAAGATGAGGCATCGGATTGAAGACATTCCAGCGGTCCACATCAGCAATCCTAAAACTGCAGAATTTCAGGTCAGTTTTCACACGTGACCCCTGTATTTCATGTATGGAGACAGTCAATCCCCAAACTCAAGTTAATGAGGCATTTGAGAAAAGCCCCGCCCACCCGGTCATTTTTGACCAGTTGCTATTTCATTTTTGACCAGTTGCTATTTCATTTTTGAATAGATGCCTCAACTTTAGCGGGGACGTATGATGAAGTCTATTCCGAGCAGGGCTATTTTTTAAGTAGCCCTGGGTTTGTTAATGTGTTAATCTGGAAAAACTAGAACTTCAGATATATTTTTTTTCTGTTTATTGGGTAATTTTGCCCCCAAAGAGAGTAAATTCATTTTTAGAAATGTGAAAACTAAGTTAAAATTCCCCGTGCTTCTGACTGGTTTTGAAATTTAAGTAAAGTTTATTCGGAAAGATTATAAGATGCCCCACATTTTGATATCAAAAACAGTTTGTTTTTGAAAACGTATAGGGGGTGTAAAAGCAGATCCAAAAGTGTGCATTTCTCCTAAAATTGTTATGTTTTCCATCGTTTCCGAGAAGTCTAGTGTGGGCCTATAGTGTATCTTCACAGGAGTGGAAGTACATCATACTTTAAATGGTAATTTCTAGCTGAAAAGGATTAATTTTGGGAAAGTTTAACGTAACATTAGAACCTAACGTTGGCCTAAGACAGATGTCATTTTTAATTTAATTTGGAATTTAAACTGTGTCATTTAGCAGTAGACCTTAAAGTGGTCCTGCCATGGGGTCGGATCTTAAGTTAAATATGTTATTTGGATTATTTGATTTGCAAAAATATAACTTTTTCTGCAAAAACCCCATCGGTTGGGAGAAAATTGAAAAGAAAAATGCATTTTTCGTAATAAGCCCAGTCCGCAATGACATCATTTTAGGAACGACTGTATGTAAACAATGCATCGATGCCACATATAACGTGTGGCCACCTTTGAAATTTTACAACTAGTATCGATAGCATCTCTGTTTCTTCTTCTAAAATATTACATTTTCCAAGCAAATATTGAACAAAATGCTGCAGTGTTGTGTAATTGGATGCAGTAATATAAATTCTCAAAGGAAAAGTCGTTTATCAATGGCAAAGGGCAACAAAACAAGACTATTCTGGAAGTGTTTCGTGCACTTGGCATGATTTGAGTTTTCAGGGCTTACCGGTACAGTGTCATATTCACCTTATGCCAGATTGTTACCCCTGTTTTGTTCGATTTAAACAGTAGCTTGACGCACCGTTTCTAACATGAAAATTTTACTGTTTTGCGAGTAATACAAATTTAAATGAGAGAAACAGACAAAGAAAAACAAATAAGAATAAGACTCGGTGAGATTTGAACTTATAACCTTTCGCTCAAAAGACGAAGCCTTAAACGACTGAGCTACTTAATCAGTTGAAAAATTATATGATATATTTTATATATAGTGTGGAATATGATCGATGGAAGAAAAATCAATAAATTAGAAATGAATTGTAATTATTGTCAGGCCTGATTATTGTGTCCATATGCCAAGCCGTCCCTTTTAGCATATCATAAGTTTAAAAAAAAAAAAAACTTTTTCACAATTTCTTCAAAAACTTTTTATTCAAGTGCAAAAACGCAGACGGAATTGCTTGAATGGACTATTCAGTTTACGTAGGCCTGTTGACTAAACGTCAAGCGACAGAGATTTGAACATTGATAAATAAAACTTATATTTTCATATAGATGTAAAAGCAAAAGGTAGATGTTGTTACCAACACTTCAATTTGATTATGTTTAATAAATTTTCACTTGCAAAATAGGAAAAATTTCATGCCGATTATGCAGGCTTTGTACTGTAGGACGTTGTAAGGGTTGTAAGCCTGTTACTTCTTTCTCCTCTGCAAGCTGTTCAAGTTTAAAAGGAACGACATCCTTTCATTATGAGAATGTTCTCAATTTTTTTAGAAGGCATGGCAGGACCACTTCAGAGCCTTTTTATGCCATGCATGATTCCGAAAATTTGATTGATTATTTTTGAGTCTAAGCCTAATTCTGTAATATATTTTCGGGGATGTCACCATCATATTCTTCAATTTATTTACATAATAAGTTCATCCAGATCATGGATCCTAAATTTCACCTAAAATCCTGAGTTCATCATGGTCATAGAGCCTATCCTTTTCACTGAGTGTAGGTTAGGCGCATAGGCTAGCTAAGCTTACAACACTCACAATCATGACTCCACATGGGTATGTGTAGGCAATTATTTGCATATCAATCTGGGTGGTGTTGTTGTCAGGTGATATGTATACGCCAATAACAGTAGCGCATTTGCTGTAATTTCACTGGCCTAGGAATAGGTCTGTATTTGCCGTGCTCCTGACTGGTTTGGCAGGTTTTAGGATTAAATATTATTTGAAAGATGTGTAAAAGGAAATTCTACATCACATAGTCAAATATCACTCTCTTCCACCCCCTCTCTACTTTGTTTTTGTCATGCACCTCCTCTCTCGATCACAGCTTCCTGGCTTTTGTTCTTGAATTTCTCTCATTCTCCCCCTGGTCTCTTTCCTTACTACCTTAAAAATGATCTGACCTCTCAGGCACAATTTGACCTTCGTTGTCGTGGTGCCGTTAAGACCTCATCAAACAAACAAACAAACTTGCGAGAATGATTACCCACATCGCATGGAAGAAATTCATAGTGTTAAGTTTTGTAACGTCCTTTTTGTCTGTAAATTTCATCCTTTTTGGTTCCAACGCGATAGCATCAGGAACCTATGCGGTGGTCATGATGGCATATGTGTTTATGTATGTATGTATGTGTGTGTGACAGGGCTTAACCTAATTTTATTCTAAATGTACATATTTCAACAAGCGTATGTCCGTTTTGTTTCATATTTGGTATAATAATGTTGTTAGGTAGTGTTTACATGCTCATGGTATACAAATGTTGAATCTCATTGTTATGTGGAGTGGTTGGGGCTTAAAGTGGTTTTGCCAAATAAAGCGTGTAAACATGATATCTCAAGAACAGTATAGTGGATTCATATCATATATGGTACACAGGTAGCCCATAGTTCATAGATGCATCATATTGTTTTGGTGATGATGTCATCCATATTAATGAGTGAGTGGGGCTTACATAAAAATCTTGAAATGCACATATTTCAACAACTGTATGTTGGCTTTTGATTCATATTTGGTATAATAATGTTGTTAGCTGGTGTCCACATGCACGTAGTATAAAAATGTTGACCCTCATTATTATGCGCAGTGGGCGGGACTTAAAGTGGTTGTGCTAAATAAAGCTTGTAGTCTTTAAAATCTAGCTTTATAGCATGAATTTGTTCAAGGCATGAATTTGTTCAAGGTTTGACCTAATAGTTGATTTTTGGTTCCGATGCGATAGCATCAGGGGACCTATGCGGTTATGATGGTGTGTGTGTGTATGTATGTATGTGTGGGTGTGTATGTGAAGCTGAGCTCGTAAACACGATATCTCAAGAACGGTACAATGGATTCATGTCATATGTGCTACACAGGTAGCCCATGTCTGTAGATGTGCCCCATTGTTTTTGGTGGTGATGTCATGCATATTATATTATTTAGTCAGAGCTTAATGTAAAAATCTTGAAATGCTCATATTTTAAAAACTACATATCTGTTTTCTTTCATATTTGGTACAATTATGATGTTAGCTAATGTGTACATGTTCATGGTATGAAAATGTTGAATTTCATTAATATGCATAGTGGGTGGGGCCTAATATGATTTTGCTGAAAAGAGCTTGTAAACATGGTATCTAAAAAATGATAAACTGGATTCAAGTCATATGTGCTACACATATAGCTCATGGTCCGTAGATGTACCATATTGTTTTTGGAGGTGAGGTCATGTGTATTATTTAGTAGGCGGGCCTAATGTTAAAATCTTGAAATGCCTATATGTTAACAACCATATATATGTTTTGTTTCGTATTTGGTACAGACATGATGTTTGCTAGTGTGTACATGTTCATAGTATAAAAAACTTTGAATTTCATTAATATGCATAGTGGGCGGGGCTTAATATGTTTTTGCTAAAAAGAGCTTGTAAACATGATATCTACAGTATAGAATGATGAACTGGATTCAATTCATATGTCATACACAGATTGCCCATGGTTCGTAGATTTGCCCTATTGCTTTTGGTGGTGGTGTCATGCACAATGAGTAGATAGGGCTTAATGTACAAAATTTGAAATGCAAATATTAAAACAACCACATAAATGTTTTGTTTTATATTTGGTACAAGTTATGATGTTTGCTTAATGTGTACATGTTCATGGTATAAAAACGTTGAATTTCATTAGTATGCATAGTGGGCGGGGCTTGATATGACTTTGCTGAAAAATGCTTGTAATCATGATCACACAGATAACCACAGATAGCCCATGGTCTGTGGATGCCTTATTTGTTTTCGTGGTGATACCATGCATATTAATGAGTAGGCGGAGCTTAACCTAAATTTCTTCAAATATGATACATGAGCAACCCCATGTCTGTTTTGCATTATACTTGCTATGATAATGTTAATTATTGTGTACATGCTAGTGTTGTCAATAGCTATGTCTATTTTATTGATCTGCATCATGCATGGTGGTCGTGGCTTATGGATAAATATCCTGGAACAAATATTTCATGATATTCAACGACATGACAGTTTATACGAAACTTGCAAATCATTCAGCATAAGAAAAAAAAGCATTGAAACCACAAAACCTTTTGGTTCTGTTTTCAATCAATGATAAGTTTAAGCACCATTTAACATAATTATTCAACTTTTAAAAGTTTTGCAAAAATGACCATTTATACATTCCTTGACCATGAAATCATTGTCGGCAAATGGCACGTTTAAGCTCATTATATATTCATAAATCCGAGTGGGCGTGAAAATACGTACAGAAGAAAAGGAACGACTTCAGAGCTTGGGGATTGACTGGAGAGGGGTCCAATTCCCTCAGGGCCCAACAGTTATATACAAAAAAATGTTGAGTAAAAGGGGAAAATTGGAGAATGTAGGCAATGATTAATAATATCAAATGTCTTCGTCCCTCTCTCCCCCACACCATTGGTGAGTAAGGTGACAACTTCCAAGCAGTAATATAGTAGTTTTGTTTTCAGGAAATCAAAATGTAGAGATACATTAAGATATATATGCTAGAGCTGTAAACGTTTAGGGATTTTAGTAAACGTGTACACGCCAAAAAAAGCGAACGTGTATCGTGTACACAAGTTTAGTACCGTAATTTTCGGAAATACACCAAAATTGCTCCCAAACTACGAGGCGAAGTAAAAAAATCGCGCAACCAGTATGGCAGAAGTACTGACTGCATTGCCCAAATAGACGCTGAGTTTTGCTTTCCAAATCGAAAAAGTTTTCTTCTACAGTTTAAATTATTATTTTTTATGTAAAATATGCGTGGAAATTCAGTTTAAGAAGAACAGATAAGTTCCTTTCAATTGCATTTAAACTCAACATCGCGTAACTTTTTTGTCCTATTCGCTACGGCTTTCAAAGTTCTGTGAAAATCTTGCATACTGAGGCCTATGATATACCTCGCCGTAAAACATTTCAAAACTACGCCACCACCACCAGGAAGTTCTGAAATATCAGTCCTCTCGAAAAAATGGCCGCCATCTTTGCGAAGCATGCAGAATTTCAGCTCTGTTAAAACCTTTTTCTGTTTATTCATTATGCAATATTTTTTCTTTCTTGCAAAATTTATTTGACTCATCAGGTAATATTTACATGTAAATGTACTGATTGTCACGATTCAAGTATTTTTTGGTCAATGAAACGGGCCTTGATTGCGTGGGATTTAAAGCCTTATGGCCTAACGTTAGGCCTATTGTTAGTTTCACTGTTTACTGCTGCACATTCGCGGTGCATTTTACAAGTTAGCTTACTCAGTTTTCGGCGAAATCAAAGTGCATAATATCCCCATTCATTGGTGATTACTGCGCATTTGTGATTGCACATTTAAAAAAGATTATGCTAATCGGGTTTACAGTTTGTAAAAAATCATTGATTGGAATTTTGTTAGCCGAATGTGTGTGTGATTTGAATCATGAATATTGATTTTCAAGGGCAAGACACTAGGCCTATAATGTATGAAAAACGATTACTCGCTATAAAGTATTTAGTAAACGTTTACTTTACAAGATTTGCGAGCGTGTACACGCTAAACGGTCAGAGCTCTAATATATGTTAAAGGCTGCTGATTGTTTGTAATGCTGATTTCAAAATTGACGTAACAAGCATCTTATTTCAGATTGCAAGAACATCTCTCCTGCCGGGTGTCATCAAGACCGCCAGCTGCAACCGCAAGATGCCACTTCCAATCAAGATCTTTGAAATCTCAGATATCGTTGTCAAGAACCCAGAAAAGGATGTGGGAGCTGAGAATCACCGCCATCTATGTGCACTGAATTACAATAAAACACCTGGTTTTGAGGTAAACTTGAAGGATCTATGATGAATATTCATAACATGTAAATATGAGGGGGACACAATGGCTCAGTGAATATAATGTCCTGAAGAAAATCAAATTAGAACAAAAGCTTATGTTTACATCCATAAGAAGGGTTTTTTATTTATGTTGACTGTATAAGTAATGTGCTGGTCGTGAGGTGACCATTACAGATGGCATATTTTAGCAAAGATGGATTTGAAGATACACACCAAACATGACACAATGAGACTTCTTGCTTTTGTAGATAAATTGCCATCATTAAGCCCTCAGATGAGACATTAACTCTACTCCCTTTAAAGAATGTTCAACCCCAATTAAAAATTGTGCCCCCAAATGTTAATTTTTCTACAGCTTGAACAGAATTCTATTTTTTGGACACTGCCATAATTATCCTAAAACCTGAATCATGTGCAAGATTATGTTCTTCAAGCGCTCGACCAGCAGAAAGCTATTTTATTTCTTATGTTGGATCTGTCTGCCGCGTTTGATACGCTAGACCACCAAATCATGCTTCGTCGTTTTGAGCATAGCTTTGGCATTTCTGGCAACGCTTTGGATTGGCTATCATCATATTTTAATTGTCGGACTAACCATGTCCATGTTCCTGGAGCTGACTCAACACTGTAAATCTTGAATATGGGACCCCACAAGGCTCTGTTTTAGGACCTTTGTCATTCACACTTTATACTATCCCAATAGGTGACATATTGCGGAAGCACAAGATCGAGTATCACATATATGCTGATGATATACAGATTTTCTTAGCCTTTAACCCTAAAGTTCCACTCGATGCTGAATGTGCTTTATTCAAACTGACCTCCTGTGTGCAAGATATCCAACAGTGGATGATTGCAAACAAACTTAAACTTAATGAGGACAAAACAGAGTGTATCATATTCTCTTCATCAAATGCTAGTAAAGCCCTTGAGAACCTCAAGTTTGTTTTTGGCAATACTTGCATCTCACCAGTCACTTCAGTTAAAAATCTGGGAGTTGCTTTTCGATAATAGAATGTCAATGGACAACCATGTGACACAACTTAGTAAAACAATTAATTATCACATTAGAAACATTGGCAAGATTCGGCGGTACATTGACGTTGAAACCTGTCATTATGTTGTTCGATCACTCATCCTATCACGTTTGGACTACTGTAATTCCCTTTTGAATGGTATTACCATGAAAAATGTAAATCGCCTACAGAAACTCCAAAATAAAGCTGCTAAGCTTATCTTCAGGAAACGTCGTCGTGATCATGCCTCACCCTTGCTCAACAAATTGCATTGGCTCCCTGTGTCACAGCGAATTTTATACAAAACATGTGTTATTGTCTACAAATCCCTGATACATCAATCACCTGAATACATATCCAACAGTCTGAAACTTTATACACCAGCACGATCCTTCGCTCCTCTTCTGAAAACTTCCTGACTGAACCCAGAACTAACACCAAAGCTGGTTCTAGGGCTTTTTCAGCTGCAGCACCCCATGTTTGGAACTCTTTGCCTTCACACATTCGCCATGCCAGTTCACTTGGACAGTTCAAAACACGTCTTAAGACTTTTCTTTTTTAATCATGTATTACTTACTGAACTTTGGGGCAGCATTCTGGGCGCTTTGTATCCTATGGAAAAGGCGCCTACTACAAATGAACATGGATGGATGGATGGATGGATGTAAAAGCAAGAAATCAAAGCATTTTCATATTTTTATTTTGTACCTTATTTTCCAAGAAAATAGCTGCTGTAATCATGCCGACTAGTTGATGATGGTGATGAATATTTTAAGTGTTGGTATTCGTCCATGGACGCTCATGGCGCTGGGCCCAATTAGCCACCTAATAAGTTTTCTTGAGCCAGACGAATCAGCGCACTGAGAACTTAGGCTTTACTGTGCAAGGATGGGACATGACAGGAAGTAAATAAACACAGCGTTTTCATACTTCTTTTCTCGAATAGTGCTCTGAGAACCAGACAGGGTGTGACTGTGGTACCATCGGCTCCGACAGCTTAATGGTTCCTCCAAAGAAGGGGGAGCGCCATTCAACCATTGCCACTTCTCTCAACAGTTGAACGAGGGAGCAGGAGCTGCAAATGATGTACTTCTGCTTTGATAGTTGGCTGTGTGGTAGAGCATCCGCAAGGTTTAGGTCGGGCCATACCAATCACATAGCGCCTGCTGCTTTCTTGTCTGGTACTATAGTAGAGGACCAAGAGGGGCAATAATTCCATGTGGTTTGTGACTTGTGCTATAGCAGTTGATTACACCACCATCATATTCCCCGGGGACATGAGTTCGGTTTAGATGATAATTGATATTTGCTTTGGCACGTTGGTGAATAGCGGCATCTAAATGCCAGGAAGTATTATTATAATTTTTATATTTGTTATTTTAGGTTATTCATGGGTTGTTGGATCGAATCATGCAGTTACTAGAAATTCCGTTCTCAAAAGAAGATGGCTACTACCTCAAGTCATCAGATAGTAAGTTTCCTTCACTAAGTTATTTAAAAGGTAAATGGGAAGATTGAGACAAATTCAGTCAATTCTAAAGGCCGTGTCCATTAAAATCATTTTCTTGCATTGATATGCTAATTATTTGTATGAAAATGCTGTATGCTGCAATGGGCAGACATCTCTTTTTCTAATTAAGGAATAAAGTCTATGCCGCCAATGTCTTTACTGCTCATTCAAAACAAAGTTTGATATCACAGATGGGTTTGAATGACCTGAACTACCAGATAAGGGTATCTGCCCATCTGTGAAATCACAGAGAAGCATTTCATGTTTAATATATACAAATAATAATTTTGCATACATTTTAAATGGGTGATATCAGCATTAGGACATACAATTAATTTTCTGTTTGGTTGTAATTTCAACCAATTGCAAAACATGCCTCTTGCGATCTTTTTTCCACAATCTTAGTAATACAACATTTCTAACGAAGCGTTGATGTGGCCAAATAGATTAGGCTATGGGCTTTGGGCGATTTGCTTTTGTGCTAAATATTACAAGTTCGAAACTCATCAAGGCTACATATTTTCTTTGTCGTTTGCCCATTTAAATTAAAAGATGGAGCTATTAACCGAGTTGAATTTCAGTTTTTGAGCTCCATGATTAAACTAACAACGAATGTGTACAGCTCTGTTCAACATGACCGTGTCATGTTACAACACATATATACTATACATGCGTAAGTACATGCAAGTACATGCCCTGTACTTACTTACTTTATTGCGATTTGTTTTCAGACGACACTGCCTCTTTAGGTGAAATGGAAACCAAATGGCATATCAAATTGAAGTCATTTAAATTTTAGTATCTTTGCCCGTGGTGGAATAATTTTTTTGCCCGTGGTGTAATAATTCATATCATTTTGCGCCTTGTCTTTCAGATCCATCTTTCTTTCCTGGACGGTGTGCAGAAGTCATCGTTAAGGGCAACAGTATTGGTCATCTAGGCGTTCTTCATCCAGAGGTCCTCAGTAAATTTGACTTGCCAAACCCTTGTGCTGCAGTTGAAATAACCCTTCAGCCATTTTTGTGATGTTAGCCTTTGACCTGCAGAGGTCACAATGAACACTTCATATTTGGGATGTGTCAAGTCATGATTCAAAGGAAGCTTACGGGGATTATTGCATTTTCTTATAGTCTCTGAAAGAACAAGGGTCTCCTTGGGACCTGTTTTTTTGCTTCATTTATTTTAAAGGAACAGTTGACTTAGGTGAGGTCATTGTGGGGTCTTCAGAATATTATCATTCACTTCCTTGAAAGTTTAAAGGAATATTCCCATGTTTTTTTGTAACCCTTTATAAGAAAGAGAAAAATTTTAGAAACAAATTTTAGAAACAATTTTTAGAAACAATTTAGTACAAAAATCATCTTGATTTGTTATTCCTACCAGGAGACATTCAAATTTTAAGGTTCACAAAAAATGCCACTGAATGAATAGGAAAAGGCTCAGTATGACATCACAGCAACACATTCTCCCACAAAGTTGATGTATTTCATTAAAATCTATCATCCTTTTATATTGGTTAAAACCTGCTAGAAAAATAAATTGATGAAAGTTAGGTATTTATATACATTGCCAAATATACCCTACTTCAATAACTTTTGAAAAATTGTTTCTAATCATACAGAAACAACCAATTAACCTTCAAAGAAATGCATAAACATTTGCAATGGAATTCTCTCTATGACATCATTAAACACGAATTCATCACACTGTACAAAAACTTTAAAATGCACTTGGAAAATCTTTAAAAATCCATATCTCCTGAACGGAATATGATATCAACCTGATTTTTGTACCAAATTGGCTCTAAAGGTTTGCTCTTTCAAATAAAATTTTACAAAAAACCATGAGAATAATCCTTTATAGATTACATGACAGTAATCTTTCATTTCATCTTTCAAACCAAATGCATTGAGCATGAATAGTTCAATTAAGTATGAATGATCCAAGTAGTACTCCAGAACACATGGAGGGTAACTTCTATTATTTCAAGGTAACATTGCCAAGCAACGACAACACTCCTCACCTTCTGGACCAATGCTCATGTAAGCAATTTTGCATTCAGCAAAATTTGTGCATGCTACAATTTTTGCAAAATGATTTTTCACAAAATTGAGAATGTTTTCTTTATGCAAAATATGTGATGATGCATGCATGAGTTAAAGATGACCAAAGTCATGAGGTAATTTCATATTTTATTGTCAAATTTAGATATAATGTTATTTCATCACTTTTGTGGGTTTAGCGATTTATTCTTTGTCTCTGTCACATCCCTGTGGTAATGGAATGATGATCTGGCGGCAACGTTTAGAGATTAATGACCGTATCAAATAAGAATCATGAAACGTCCATTTTCAGGCAAAATTATTTTATGAAATTTACAATATTATCAGCTACTTGAGTTCTTGCTGTTAAGAACCAGCCATACATATCTTCTGTATGGACAAAAGGGACAAGTACAATTATTTGAATAGATTACTAGTGAAGACCTAAAGTCTGCACTCTTTGGTGATTGGAATTAATATTTTCAAGTTTTCTTATTTTCTGAAACCATTGCAATCACTTAATAAAAATTTCTCAGTGAAATAAAATTTACAAGCAATGTAAAAATGTCATCAGATTTTCCTATATTTTTGAAAAGCTTTTCATAGATTTGATTAAGGTGAGACTTGGTATTCTTACTTTTCACAAAAGTTTGATGGAAGGAAAGAAAGATATGAAGGAAAGATATGAAGGAAAGAAAGAAAGGTATGGTTACAATAAATTTGCAGAAGTGCATGGAAATGAATTCATATCTATGCTCCAAGAAGGACAATAAAATAAGTCCATATCGATTACAATGTAACAAGGATTTTTCATTAAATGAGATTTGTGGCTTCCTAAATAATTTTACAATTTTCATGCTGCAGTATGTCAAGTTGTTAAACAGCATCTTTTACTAAAGGCAGTACAACACAATTCAACCTGAATGTAAGGGGTAACGATTGTGCTGTTAATGTACAAGAGGTTGCAATGACATGAATATACAAGAGGTTGTAATGACATGAATATACAAGAGGTTGTAATGACATGAATATACACGAGGTTGTAATGACATGAATATACACGAGGTTGTAATGACATGAATATACACGAGGTTGTAATGACATGAATATACACGAGGTTGTAATGACATGAATGTACAAGAGGTTGTAATGACATGAATGTACAAGAGGTTGTAATGACATGTAAGGTTGTAATGACATGTAAGGTTGTAATGACATGAAAGGTTGTAATGACATGAATATTCATGTGATGGTAGTTTGCCTCTCGCTTCAATACATTTTTGCCTAATGTCTTATCAAAGATTACCATAATATGAATTCTTTTTACATCACATTTTGTATATTATTGAAGAATATTTCATCATGGTATTATGTGGTTTCATAAATAAAGTGTTAAACACACCACACATATTGTATTTAATCATCCTACCCAACCCAGGGCTGTGGCATACATCTTCCTAGACCCCAGATTTGTGGCTCACAAATTTATTATCTTATTTGCCTGCATTTTCACTATAATTTACTGCACAATGGAGAAATATAGAGGTTACATTAATCAATTTTAATACCTGACCGAAATATTGGGTCTGGGGCCACTGGCGTAGCTAGGGCCCTACAGGCCCAGGGAGGGATTGGGACCTGCAAGGCCCTATGGTATATAGGTATGGTATATTCTTCTATGGGCCGGGGGGGGGGGGCTGACTGCCCCACTCAGTTATGCCACTGCTTGAGGCCCCCTTTTTCACCTGAAACTAAATTTGACATAATTCCTTCTTCCACCTGAAACTAAATTTGACATAATTCCTCCCTAACTTTCTTGACAGGGTTCTTACAACCCCCCTCTTCCATTTCCAAACTAAATTTGACATAATCCCTCCCTAACTTCGCTGACAGGTTTCTTACAGCCCCCTCCCCTTCTTTCACTTCCAAACTAAATTTGACGTAATTCCTCCCTAACCTTGTTGACAGGGTTATTACTATTACAGCCCCCTCTTCCACCTCAAACTAAATTTGACGTAATTCCTCCCTGAATTTGTTGACAGGGTTCTTACAGCCCCCCTCTTACACCTTAAACTGAATTTGATGTAATTCCTAACAAACTTGTTGACGGGGTTTTTGAAGCTCCCCTTTTCCACCTCAAAGTAAATCTAAATTTGATGCAATTCCTCCCTAAGCTCAATGGGATTTTACAGCTGCAATAAATCAGTGAGAACTACTGACACCTTGTTCAAATCTAGTGAAAATCAATAAAATGCAGTTACTGAATACCACAAAAATATACCATTTTATCTTTTAGGGATCATTAGTTGTAGCTTTTCTGGAATTTATGCAAATTAGTGATGTCATCACTTGACTAGGTCATCATTTTGAATGCAACATCACTGCTTACACAGGCACATCTGCTTATACAGGAACAGTTGGAGAAGTTTGAATGAACATATAAATATGAGCAGCCAAATAGTACAGTTTCCTAAACACTGGAGATCGTGAGTTAAGAGTTCAAAATCACAGAACAAGATCATTATGTACAGGGATTAACAGTTATAAAGAGTTTCAAAATGTTTCTTCACTTGTTCTGCTTTAAACTTGAAAAATAAAGCAAGAAAGTATTTAGATATCTTATAACTCTTTACCCTCATACACGTAGTATCATAGTGATTTTCTTCGAGCTTTTCAAAAGTGATGTTTTGTCAACACTGGGTCAGGTATTTGGCCCACAGAGGAATATGACCCACTATACATCATTGTTTTTTTAAATGCCCTGTTCTTTAAAACTACTATAACAAAGAATGACTTCTTTCAGAAAAACCCTTCGGGTAAAATGATCTCCTTCCTTCATCATGCTTCCCTCTACAACCATATTTAGTCCCCCTCTTCCACCCCCCCTCTCTCTCTACTTTTTTTTTTTTCTTCACCCATGCACCTCCTCTCTCAATCCAGCTTTCTTACTTTTAGTTCTTGTATTTCTCTCATTCTCCCCGTTTTCTTTCCTTCCTACCTCTAGAATGATCTAACCTCTCAGGCACAATTTGACCCTCATTGTCATGGTGCCGTTAAGCCCTCATCAAACAAACAAATGTGGTGTTATCTATTCCATCAAGATTATGTAAGGCAGAATGTAGCAAAATAAAACAGGAAGTAGGTACCTTATTCAACTTACAGTATGTTTAATCATTACTGATTCTTACCAGCATTGATTCTAAGCAGCATTGATTCTAAGCAGCATACCTGACATCCAAATGGTAGACAGCATACTAATAATTTGGATCAAGTCTTAAGCAAGCTAACTTACAATTTTTAAAATTTTCAAAGATTTGAATTCTCCTCTTTTATGCAGGGGTTATAATTCTTATAAACAAGTATAAAGCTACAGAGCATCCATCAAGAAAAAATCAAGATTAATTTGCAGTCTGTTGTCTCCTGCACGGAGCATGTAGTCTTAGGTGTCATTTCACAAAAAGCCTCCATGAATTAGGTTTTGCTAAAATAAGTCTGCAGTTTCTTTTATGTGAGCCTGTGATGTGGCACTCATAGGTCCTCTTCACTTAGAACTAAAGGTCCTGTGGACACTCAAATATGCCTTTATCCTTATAAATTCCATAATTAGATCCATGAAGGAAAATCTCATTTGCGGCTGACAAGTCGGAGAAACATCCATAAAGATTTAGTGTGATGTAATGGTCATCCTTTCAAACATCATATAGTTTTATTTTAGACATGGGGCAGATCGTTACCCCATCATTTCTGTACCTCTGATAAAGCAACGCTTCTCATGCTATAGTGACGCTTCCTCCTGTGTATTTGCTTCAAGTTCATCTTTCTTTGCCAGCTCATTTTCATAGGTTTGTATTGCCAGCAGTAACAATCCTTTACCTCTTGCCTCTAATTCTGTAAAGTCCTAAAAAGCAATGAAGAAATTAAAATATTCACTGATTCACGCAGTCACTTCTTCAAGCTATATATCAAAGAGTACTATACTCATCAAAAGTGGATGAATGAGTGAAGAAAAAAAAATTGTTTTATTTGAAATTATATTAAAGGAATGCTCCTATGGTCAAACAAGTGCATTTCACATAATAGAGAAGAATTAAAGGATAAGTTCAGGGGTCAAGCAAGTCAATCTTATCTGAAAGAGGACTTCAAATGAAACAATAAAGTACAAAGCATTCAAAAACCTTAGTCTGTCAAGGATATATTTAAGTTAAAACTTTGGTTTCATTTGTAAAAAAATGACGACTAAAACCTAGAGCTGTGACCATTTAGCATGTACATGCTAAATGTTCGCAAATGTACTAAACTTTCACTAATTATCAAATTGCGAGTAATCAATCGTTTTTCATAGTCAAGTCTTGCCGTTATAAATCATTCATAATTCAAACCCACACACATTTGGTTGACAAAATTCCACTCTATGTCTTTTACAAACTGTAAACGCAATTAGCGTAATCCTTCTTAAATGCAAGAATCACAAATGTGCAGAAATCACCTATGAATGGAGCTATATTGCACTTTGATGTAGCCGAGATGTGAGTAACTTGCGATATGCATCGCCAATATACAACAGTAAACAGTGAAACTAACAATAACATAATATTAGGCTTTCATGCCACTCAATCAAGACTGTTTTACAAGCTGTTAATTCGGCCCAAAAACACATGGTCAAAATACTTGAATCGTGACAATAAGTACATTTACATGTAAATATTACCTGATAAGTCAAATAAATTTAGCAACAAAGAAAAAATATTGCAAAATAAACTGATAAAAAAATGTTTTAAGAGAGTTGAAATTCTACGTGCTTCGCAAACATCACAGGCAATTTTTTCAGAGGACTAATATGAACAGTACTTTTGAAATGTTTTACGGTGAGGTATCATAGTATGCACGATTTTCACAGTGAAAGCCCTAGCGAGTACGGCAAAAATTTATGTTATGTTGAGATTAAATCACATTGAAGGGAACTTTTCAGTTCTTTCTAAACTGAATTTCCATGCACATTTTTAATAGAAATGATGTTTTAAACTTTTCACGATTTAGAAGGCAAAATTCCAGCGTTTATTTGGGCAATGGAGTCAATACTTTTTCCATACGGGTTGCACAATACTTTTACTTGGCACCGTAAATTGGGGTAATTTTGGTGTACTTCCGAAAATTACTGTACTTAACGCGTGTAAACACTAAACGCTCGCATTTATTTGTGTGTACATGTTTAGTAAAATCACTTAACGTTCTACAGCCTCAGATTCCTCAAAATCTGTATGTATTTTATCATATTTTGTTCTGCGATTTTTTGTCTTACAAACCATTGGATATGCCAGGAAATTAGTATAACAGAATCTGGTACAGGTAATTATATTTTACTACTTGAGGAAAGTTTGAGGGAAAATAATTCAAATATTAAAAAAATTGAATAAATTTTCTGTAAAATACATTTACAATTATTAGGAATGTGTCGATAGTGGCGCCAACCTTCCATACTAGACTTACTACACCAGTCATTCCTAAACAGATAAGACGAGCTTTGAACTTAATTATCTCCTTAACGGAACAAGATTTATTGAAAGCTTTCTCCCGATTTTGTTCCTTTTGAAGTCCTCTTTCAGATATGATATATTTGCTTGAACCCTGAACTAAACCTTTAAAGAAGGAAAGTGGTAAAACCATGTTTTATTATCTCATCACCCACATATACATATATGTGGGGATAAGATATTGTTTTTTGTTTGATAAGGGCTTAACGACAGCGAGGGTCAAAATGTGCCTGAGAGGTTAGATTATTCCACAGGTAGATAAAAAAGAAAACGGGAAGATTGAGAGAAACACGGGAACTAAAAGCCAGGAAGCTGGGATCGAGAGAGGAGGTGTAGGGGTGCTAAAAAAAGGGGTAAATGTAGTTAGAGGGGGGGAGTGGGATAGGAGGACTAAATATGGTTGTAGAGGAAGGTATGGATGAAGGAATAAGATAATTTTATACGGATGGTTTTTCTGGAACAGCTCGGCTATGGAGTTGTAAGGATCGAGGGAAGCTCTGGGGAGGTTGTACAGGAGCAAGCAAGGAGGTGGACTGAGGGTTCAATGGCAAATGTTGCAGAAGGGTGGGGGAGCTAATAAGGAGGTGGGAGTGAGTGAGGTGGGTGTGACCTATCTATGGTGGGTAATGTGGACGTTGTCAATACAGGAGAGATTGTGGATGGTGGGTTTGGTCAGAATGGTGGGCTGGATGTCGTGGAGTTTGTTATAAATTTGAGAGCTGGTTTGCCAGCTGTCACAAACAAGGGAAGCGGTTTGAGGTAAAAAAGGGTTTTGAGAAAATGGGGAAAGTTGAGGGCAAGCTTAGCGGCTGAATCAGCTCTGTCATTGCCGGGGATGCCAACATGGCTGGGTATCCAGAAGAGAAGAATAATTTTCCTGCAGAGGGGGGTGGGAAGGGGGTGGGCGAAAGGAGTTTACGGAGGAGGTGGGGTGGTTATCCCACTTATGATTGAGTAAAGAAGGACAGACTTGGTGTCTGAGAAGATGGCAAAGTGGCTGAGCAGGGATTACTCAATATAATTAAGGGCAAGTAGGATGGCCTTGGCCGAGAAGATGGACAAGTAATTAGAAAGCCTGCTACAGCAGCGGTCTTGTCTCCTTCCTTGGAGCCATCAGTATAGATGGAGGTGTAGTTTGAGTTGGTCTTTGATTTGGTTGTGGAGGTTGGTTGATGAAGATGTTGGGTTGGGTTTGGAATTGTGATGAGTAGAGAGGCCCGTGGACGAGAGGGGGTGACCCAGGGAGGAAAAGTGGGCCAGGAGAAGAGTGGCGGGGTTGATGCCAAAATGGTGGAGGTCGGGTTTGATGCATAAGCTGAGGGGACGGGATAGGGTTTTAGTCCTATCAAAGAGGGTGGAGAAATCGGGGTACCTAATGAGGTTGTGGACAGGGTTCTGGGTGTTGGTAAGGGCTCTAAAAGCGTAGGAAAGGCTAAGCTTTCTACACTTTAGCAGAAAGGGGGGTTCGTTGGCTTCAACGTGAAGGCTGGTGAAGGAGGAGGTCCTGTAGGCAAAGCCTGAGGGCTTCATTTTGGATGTGGTTGAGTTGTAAGCGGCCCAGTAGACAATATTGGCATAGTCGAGCTTGGCATGAATGGTGAGCCTGAAGATTTTGAGAGATATTTGAGTCACTTTTCTGTACAGGCAAATATCTACCTATACTTCCTACACTACATGGCCACCCCCTTGATATTAGAAGAGGGGGAGGGGGCTGGTGAGGCCCACCAGGGGGTCTTATATGATGACCTCATAATAAGGGTTAGGGGTCATAAGTTTTTGGAACAGAACAAAATTTGGAGATTTTTGCATTTGTGTGGGTGTATGTACATGTATGCATGTGTGTAAGCATGTGTGCCTATGCAACAATTATTTTCGTTTCGCTTATAACCTAAAAACTGTACTACACACATGAACCAAAATTGGTGGAAGGATACCCCTGGTTTGGAACTTTTGTCTCCAATTTTTGGAGTTTCAAAGGTAAAATGGGACGAGTTATTGTTGATGACTATCTTTTGAAGGAATTATTTGGTATCTTTACAAATTGCATAAGTGGGTAGGGTTTAACATTCTAACAAAACTTTAAAATAATTGGGGTAATTATGTACTAATTTGTACATCTTTGAGCCAAAAGTCACTGAGTTATAGTGACCCTGTTACCCATTTCCCCCACTATGCTGTGTGCATAAGGTGATGAGATCAGAAACTCCATGGATTGCTTTTTTGTTTATTCCTGCAAGTTATAGTTAAAGGAGTTATTTGAGTTTACAGTTCTGCAGGATGTGTTTAAATGGCTGCTGACATCATGCCATCACAATCTTCATGCATTATATTAAAACAGTCATTTTGGTTTCAATATAGCCTATTGGGTACAGGGTCATAATAGAATGCTTGGTTTGATTAGAAGACATTTTTGTTTTCTTGGTAAAGAGGTTGTCCTTAATTTGTATAAGCAGTTAGTCAGGCCTCACCTTGAGTATGCTATTCAGGCTTGGAGTCCCTTTTATGAGAAGGATAAGTTCATTTTGGAGCAGGTTCAGCGAAGATCCACTAGACTTATTCCCGAAGGAAGGAATCTCTCTAATGAATCTAGGTTGCAAATTCTTGGTTTGACCACGCTCAAGTTGAGAAGAGTACGTGGCGATAAGATTCAGGTTTTTAAATTCCTATCTGGTAGTGATGCTTCGACTTCCTGTTATTTCTTGCATGTTTCAGCTAATCCTCATGTGACACGTGGTAACAGTTTGAAGTTGACCAAAGAGTTCTCACGAATAGATATTCAGTGTTTTGGCTTTTTGCAAAGAGTTGTTAATGAGTGGAATGGTTTGCCAGAGTGGGTAGTTAGCTCCAATTCTGTTCGCAATTTCAAAGTCAACATTGATAAGTTCTTAACTAATTGGGCATCTTTGATTTTTTTTTTTTTGTGGTAGTGGTGGTGTTAGTGGGGGCTTTTTATGAGGTGATTCACCCTTCTTAGCCCATCATCTTGTTATGTTACGTTATGTTCTGATAAAATATATATTATCCCCCATCTCAATAATGTCAACAAAATTCCAGTTACTTAGTAATAAGTAATTAAATTTCGAAGAAATACTTCAAAAGTGTTACTAGTCATATAGACTTACTGCATGAGTCACTTTTGAAATCTTTTAGATTTGTAATCTTTAAGAGCATATAATACCATAGTTTTTCACCATTGTTTTTTTTAAATTTTTAATTGTGTTCTTCAAATGCATATCCGTACTTGACCACAGGAATATTAGCTTAAATAGTTCAGTGGTCAAGCAAGTCCATCATATATAGGGAGGGAGGTAGCTCAGTTAGCTGAGCATACAACTAAGATGCTGGAGGTTCCAGGTTCGAGTCCAACGGCAATTTAACCAGCAATTTTTCCACAGATATGCAAAACAATATACGCTGACATCAAGCGCAGAGGTTTGTCTTCTGCATCACACCTTCTCTCCCACCCGACCTTTGTGAAAAGTTGCCAATCGTTGGGTGGCATTCACCGTCCTTCGGAGGGGACGGCTTGTTGGGCCCGATGGTAGGAATTTCACCTCCTGCCTGGTACTCTGAACACTTTTCGAAAAGAGCAGGGTGTTAACCCGGTGTTCAACCACTTTCCATCCTGGCAAATTCATCGGGTACACACTGAAAACAAGTAATTGTGACTTACGTGTGCTTTCCCTGGCATATGCCTAAAGGTGAAATACAATACAATACAATACAATATGAAAGAGGACATTTATGCTGTTGAGTGGTTTACGTACCTTAATGACTTGGAGGTCTGATGGCCTTCTTCTCTGTTCTTCACGGCAGCCTCAGTGTCCGAGTGCAGCAAGTGGTGCAACCTCACCAAGTCAGCAGCATCAGTCAACCTTAAGATAAATGATGTCACAGGTTACAAAGTATGAATGTAGTGGAACATAGGATAGACATTCAACTACACTGAACATCTTGTCAAAGAAAAATCTCAGAATGACAATATCAAATTATAAATTAAGACATGTTTTTATATTTTCTAGTGTGTTTATTTAATTAACAGTTCTGCCTGAGTGAACAAAGGTTCAAGGTATTTCAATGTTTATGTCAATGTAAGTTGAAAACATGCACTAAATTTTACTCCAAATGCCTCGCGTTTAAATATTAAACAAAAATTAATTTTCTTGGTGTCAATCATCTATGGAGGTAGAGGCAGCAGTGACTACAGTACAATCATGGACAAAATTGTTGGAACACTTACTGCTGAAAAATTGTGCAAACAAAAACACACAAAAAAACAGGGAGAACCATGTCCCCCCACAACTGTTTAATGTTGGGAGCTGAAATTTGGGCATCCATGGCCTCTTAGTTGCTCTTCCAAACAATTTTTCCCAACATTGAGGGGGAAGGGGATGGGTTTGGGTAAGGATGGATGTTTGTAATGGATTTCTTTCTTTTTATATCTGGCATTATGGTGACATATTTCTTTCCATTTTCTGTCATTGTAGGTTGAAATATGATTGGGCCTACAAATACAACCTGGTTTTTGTCCATAACCATTGCTAAAATATAGTGTAAATGTGTCGTGTTCAAACGATTTTTGTCCAAGATTGTATTTAAAAAAAAAAAATCAAATCCATGAAAATGGAGAGGAATTTATTGAAATTTCAATTTTCGGATTCAGAGGTCCTAATATGCAGTCGTATGCAAATTTGTGATTCTCTGATAAAGAGCAACTGATCTTTAACCAAACATTCAATCAATCTCCAACTAGAAAAAATCCTACTCATCTTTAATGACTGAACTTTAGAAAAAAGGAATATCCTGTAAATTTTTCATTTTAATTTATATGATAGAGGACTATCAAATGAACAAATTGGTGAAAAAACTATGTGGATATGTTTCTCCATTTAGGACTTATTGCATTTCAAAGATAGCACGAGTGTGTTGAAAAAAGACCTCACAGTGTGCAGTGTGATGTCATAAAGGCAGATCCAAGACATCTTTTTTTTTTTTCCTTTTAAAATTAATTGTCTTTTCCTAAATAACTGGAAGCAAATTTTGTTTAATTATTGAAATGGGGTATAACATACAGTTTATACGAACACGCGTTGCCCATCTGCTCATAAACCTTTCACTCTTAGTAAAAAAACCACATTGTTTTGTTTGATAGAAATACATAAGAATTGTCTTGGATCTGCCATTATGACATCACACTGTACACTGCGAGGTCACCTTTCAACTCAATCTTTGAAATGCAATAACTCTTAAACTGAGAAAGAATTAACATAAATTTTACACCAAATTGTTTCTTTAAGAGTCCTCTATCATATATATGAAAATGAAAATTCACCAGAATATTCCTTTAAGTAGTACATAAGCATGGAGTTGGAATTAATATTGAGTGCTTGCTGTAGTAATAGGTACATAACCATGGAGTTGGAATTAATATTGAGTGCTTGCTTTAATAGGTACATAACCATGGAGTTGGAGGTACAGTAACATAACCACGGAGTTGGAATTAATATTGAGTGCTTGCTTTAGTAATAGGTACACAACCACGGAGTTGGAATTAATATTGAGTGCTTGCTGTAGTAATAGGTACATAACCATGGAGTTGGAATTAATATTGAGTGCTTGCTTTAGTAATAGGTACACAACCACAGAGTTGGAATTAATATTGAGTGCTTGCTTTAGTAATAGGTACATAACCACGGAGTTGGAATTAATATTGAGTGCTTGCTGTAGTAATAGGTACATAACCATGGAGTTGGAATTAATATTGAGTGCTTGCTTTAGTAATAGGTACATAACCACAGAGTTGGAATTAATATTGAGTGCTTGCTTTAGTAATAGGTACATAACCACGGAGTTGGAATTAATATTGAGTGCTTGCTGTAGTAATAGGTACATAACCACGGAGTTGGAATTAATATTGAGTGCTTGCTTTAGTAATAGGTACATAACCACGGAGTTGGAATTAATATTGAGTGCTTGCTGTAGTAATAGGTACATAACCATGGAGTTGGAATTAATATTGAGTGCTTGCTGTAGTAATAGGTACATAACCACGGAGTTGGAATTAATATTGAGTGCTTGCTTTAGTAATAGGTACATAACCACGGAGTTGGAATTAATATTGAGTGCTTGCTTTAGTAATAGGTACATAACCACGGAGTTGGAATTAATATTGAGTGCTTGCTGTAGTAATAGGTACACACAGAGTAGGTAGTTGGAATTAATATTGAGTGCTTGCTTTAGTAATAGGTACATAACCACGGAGTTGGAATTAATATTGAGTGCTTGCTGTAGTAATAGGTACATAACCACGGAGTTGGAATTAATATTGAGTGCTTGCTTTAGTAATAGGTACATAACCACGGAGTTGGAATTAATATTGAGTGCTTGCTGTAGTAATAGGTACATAAGCATGGAGTTGGAATTAATATTGAGTGCTTGCTTTAGTAATAGGTACATAACCACGGAGTTGGAATTAATATTGAGTGCTTGCTTTAGTAATAGGTACATAACCACGGAGTTGGAATTAATATTGAGTGCTTGCTTTAATAGTAATAGGTACATAACATAACCACTTGGAGTTGAGTTGGAATTAATATTGAGTGCTTGCTGTAGTAATAGGTACATAAGCATGGAGTTGGAATTAATATTGAGTGCTTGCTTTAGTAATAGGTACATAACCACGGAGTTGGAATTAATATTGAGTGCTTGCTTTAGTAATAGGTACATAACATAAGTTGGAATTAATATTGAGTGCTTGCTGTACATAAGCATGGAGTTGAGTTGGAATTAATAACCACAGAGTTGAGTGCTTGCTGTAGTAATAGGTACATAAGCATGGAGTTGGAATTAATATTGAGTGCTTGCTTTAGTAATAGGTACATAACCACGGAGTTGGAATTAATATTGAGTGCTTGCTTTAGTAATAGGTACATAACCACGGAGTTGGAATTAATATTGAGTGCTTGCTGTAGTAATAGGTACATAACCACGGAGTTGGAATTAATATTGAGTGCTTGTTGTAGTAATAGGTACACAACCACGGAGTTGGAATTAATATTGAGTGCTTGTTGTAGTAATAGGTACACAACCACGGAGTTGGAATTAATATTGAGTGCTTGCTTTAGTAATAGGTACATAACCACAGAGTTGGAATTAATATTGAGTGCTTGCTGTAGTAATAGGTACATAAGCACAGAGTTGGAATTAATATTGAGTGCTTGCTTTAGTAATAGGTACATAACCACGGAGTTGGAATTAATATTGAGTGCTTGCTGTAGTAATAGGTACATAACCACGGAGTTGGAATTAATATTGAGTGCTTGTTGTAGTAATAGGTACATAACCACAAAGGAATTAATATTGAGTACTTGCTTAATATTAACCACAGAGTGCTTGCTGTAGTAATAGGTACATAACCACAAAGTTGAGTTGGAATTAATATTGAGTGCTTGCTTTAGTAATAGGTACATAACCATGGAGTTGGAATTAATATTGAGTGCTTGCTGTAGTAATAGGTACATAACCACGGAGTTGGAATTAATATTGAGTGCTTGCTGTAGTAATAGGTACATAACCACGGAGTTGGAATTAATATTGAGTGCTTGCTGTAGTAATAGGTACACAACCACGGAGTTGGAATTAATATTGAGTGCTTGCTGTAGTAATAGGTACATAACCACGGAGTTGGAATTAATATTGAGTGCTTGTTGTAGTAATAGGTACACAACCACAGAGTTGGAATTAATATTGAGTGCTTGCTTTAGTAATAGGTACATAACCACGGAGTTGGAATTAATATTGAGTGCTTGTTGTAGTAATAGGTACACAACCACGGAGTTGGAATTAATATTGAGTGCTTGCTTTAGTAATAGGTACATAACCACGGAGTTGGAATTAATATTGAGTGCTTGTTGTAGTAATAGGTACACAACCACAGAGTTGGAATTAATATTGAGTGCTTGCTTTAGTAATAGGTACATAACCACAGAGTTGGAATTAATATTGAGTGCTTGTTGTAGTAATAGGTACACAACCACGGAGTTGGAATTAATATTGAGTGCTTGCTTTAGTAATAGGTACATAACCACGGAGTTGGAATTAATATTGAGTGCTTGCTTTAGTAATAGGTACATAACCACAAAGTTGGAATTAATATTGAGTGCTTGCTTTAGTAATAGGTACATAACCACGGAGTTGGAATTAATATTGAGTGCTTGCTTTAGTAATAGGTACATAACCACAGAGTTGGAATTAATATTGAGTGCTTGCTGTAGTAATAGGTACATAAGCATGGAGTTGGAATTAATATTGAGTGCTTGCTTTAGTAATAGGTACATAACCACGGAGTTGGAATTAATATTGAGTGCTTGCTGTAGTAATAGGTACATAAGCATGGAGTTGGAATTAATATTGAGTGCTTGCTTTAGTAATAGGTACATAACCACGGAGTTGGAATTAATATTGAGTTTGGTAATAGGTACATTAATTAATATTGAGTGCTTGTTGTAGTAATAGGTACACAACCACGGAGTTGGAATTAATATTGAGTGCTTGTTGTAGTAATAGGTACACAACCACAGAGTTGGAATTAATATTGAGTGCTTGCTTTAGTAATAGGTACATAACCATGGAGTTGGAATTAATATTGAGTGCTTGCTTTAGTAATAGGTACATAACCATAACCATGGAGTTGGAATTAATATTGAGTGCTTGCTTTAATAGTAATAACCACAGAGTTGGAATTAATACAACCAGGTACATAACCACGGAGTTGGAATTAATATTGAGTGCTTGCTTTAGTAATAGGTACATAACCATGGAGTTGGAATTAATATTGAGTGCTTGCTTTAGTAATAGGTACATAACCACGGAGTTGGAATTAATATTGAGTGCTTGCTTTAGTAATAGGTACATAACCACGGAGTTGGAATTAATATTGAGTGCTTGCTTTAGTAATAGGTACATAACCATGGAGTTGGAATTAATATTGAGTGCTTGCTTTAGTAATAGGTACATAACCACAGAGTTGGAATTAATATTGAGTGCTTGCTGTAGTAATAGGTACATAAGCATGGAGTTGGAATTAATATTGAGTGCTTGCTTTAGTAATAGGTACATAACCACGGACTCAAAATTAATATTGAGTGCTTGCTGTGGTAATAGGTACATAATATTGAGTGCTTGCTGTAGTAATAGGTACATACCCCGGAGTTGGAATTAATGGTAAAATTTACCACAGTTCTGAATAAAGGTGTCGAAAATCTTCCCACGAAAAATCTCCATATAAATAATATTATTGTAGAGAATACATCTTTATATACTTCCCTATTTTGCAATTAATGTACTTTTCATCCCAATTACAAGGGGACGTTTGTGGAGCAAATATTTACCACATATACTGCTGTTTACTCAAGAAATTAAAAAAAGAATAAATTCTTTTTATTTATTTTTTCTTCCCGCGATTTCCCAATTTTCCCGCGGTTCAGAACAGTAGAAACTTTCCAGCTGAACATGATAACCAGAGATTTCTGTAGCAGTCCGTAGACCTCTTAAGTTTGAGGCTATTTTAAAAAATATGATTTCCATTTTTTTCATACCACTTAAACAATGCAATCTCTGCGTATCCATAGGTTTCTAACTATAGTACATAAAAAGGTAACTTACTGCTGGCGCTCCATTTTGTCCAGTAGGAGGCCCTCTATCCGTCGGTGTCTGGCAAGATAAAACGCCATCCCGCCAAAATGTCTCATAGAATAAAGCAGGTCATATTTTTTGGTCTTGTCCAAATCTTCATATACTCTTTGATGAATCTTTATGTACAAAATAGAAATAAGAATCTTTTTTAATCACACCCCCTCAATTCATTAACTTAAATGATTCACGATCAAATGTAAGAGCATTTGAAAAAGAGTTCAATCATTCTTTGTTTCAAAATCTGTAAATGAAGGATATTTATCAAATGTCTAGCAGCCCATTGGATAGGTCAACATAGATCAACACATGTGACACAACTAGAACATCAATGATGTAATAGCTCAAGATATATTTTGGAAGCGAGTATATGCCTGTTTTTGTGTGGTTCGTTAAAGAATGCCACACGTCAGTGCAGTCAGAAGCGGAGGGGGGGGGCTGGTGGGGCTTTAGCCCATTAAATAATCTGCAGACCTGTCATAAAAATTGATGCTGTATTTTTGCTTTTCATCATTGCAAATAAAAATTAATCAAAATGCTTCTCTGAGTGGTGTCCCCCACTATACTGCTATACAACTGCACACGACATACAGTACTTAGGACTTCAGACCAGGAGTTAATTGGGATCAATGAATTAACCTGAGCCCAGTGCTTTTATTGCTACATGCGCACTGTAATCTGCCATGTTTTCCAGTTAAATCGTGAGTTTTACTGTGAAATGTATGCAGAAAGGTTTTGCAGGTTGCGCTATTCATGGGTTGCATCGCTGTTTAAAATAAATCAAATTTACTTGCAGTGATAAGCAGTGGCATGGTGGTTTGGTTTCCCCCCCCCCCTTCCCCAAAAAATAAAAATGCTCTCCTAATAGTAAAACGTTGATCATATAAATCTAAATATGCATACACCATTTAGATGACAAGGTGATTCAAAAACTGATTAGTTGAAGGTAGTAAATTAAACAGGCAGCCGTTGTATGATTTCCCTATATTTTAGTACAGCAGAAAATTTCTTAGTATCGTGTCAAAAATGCAGGACCAATATATCTCGTGATTTTGGTAGCAGTAAATTGAGTAAAATGTTAGTTTTTCGAATCTACAGCTTGTAGGAAGTCCTGTGTTTCTTATCTGTATGGGGGAGAAGCCCCATTATTTTTTGGGGAGGAGTAATAACAGAAAATTGCTTAAACTCCTTGTCAAATCCACTGCAAGGCACTTCCCTTTTGGTGATTTTGGTAGCAAAAAAATTAGCTTAACTTTGTGTCAAATCTAGAGGCAAAGCCCTGGTAGGGTCCCAGGGGCAAAGCCCCCGGAAGCTCTACATTTCTTGTGATTGTGATATCAGAAAAGTGCATTAAAATGTGTCAAATATAGGGCGAAGCCCAAGCCCCTGCATTTGTCATTTAGCAGAAGTGTTTAATATTGTATCAAACCCAGGGTCGAAGTCCTCATAGGTGAATCCAATTGCAGGGGTGAGGCCCGGAAGTTTTTTTTTTGCAGTGGCGGCACCAGGATTTTGGTCATGGGGGGCACGAGAGAGGCAATATTGTCTCATGGGGCAGTGGTGTGTCTAAGGGGAGCTAAAATTGTCAAAGACATAAATATATTTAACTGAAATATCAACTGAACCATATACAAAACATATGTTGGCATTTTTTAATCACATCGACTGAATTCTCAAAAAATCCTTAATTTTGGACCAAAGATCTTTAATTTTGGATGAAGATTGAACCTTGGACCAAAATCTACAACAGAGCCAAAAAACTTCAGATAGGGAAGCAAAAATCTTAATATTCTCAGGGCCATGCCCCACCAACCCCCACATAATAATTTTCAAATAAGCCTTTACCCATATACCCTTAGGACAAGTGGCAGCATTTGACTTGGCAAGGGGTATATGAGGGTCACCTCTCAGGGGAGCAAGAACTTGATCATTTTCTATATGAAAATTGCACTGGTTAATGTACATAAAAATGTTGCTGCTAATTTCTAGGAAATCTTGAATTTTCAAGAATTTTTTTAAATTTTCGGGAATATTTCTTTAATTTTCAGGAATATTTCTTGAATAATCAGTAATTCTTCTTGAATTTATGGGAAATTTTCGAAGAATCTCCTTAAATTTTCAGGAATTCTTCTTCAAGTTTAAATTTCAGAAATTCCCTTTGAATTTTTAGGAAATATTGATGGAATTTTTAGGAAATATTGTTGGAATTTTTAGGAAATCTTGGCGAAATATTCTTTAATTTCTGCAAAATTTCTACAACTTTTCAGGAAAGTCTCTTCATTTTTGTGAAATCTTCAATTTCTGCAAACAAATTTTCATCAATTTCCAAGAAATTTATTTAACTTTGAGGAAATCACTGTCAATTCAGAAAATTTTCAGGGAATATTGCCAAAATTTCCTTCAATTCTATATTAATAATTTCACAATTTTCCCCCCTATACCAGGGAGAAGGAAAGCAACCGTGGGCAACATAAACCCTTTCCAGGGGCACGAATGTGTTTCTCAGTAGGGAATATAAAAATATATCCTCAGGGCAATACCAGATTTGAACCCAGGGCCTTGTGGTTTGTAGACAAGTTTGATAACCGCTACACTACAGCACACTACACTACAATAACGTGGGTAAATACTTTATACCCTCTCTGTTAAATCAGGGTTAAAATTTGAGTACCTCAAAGGGTGAAAATAGTTTTAAAGCCAAACACACAACGACTGTATTATATAACTAAGCTTTGGTTTATTTCAGGCTTTTTTTTCACGATACTACACAAAAAATACGCATAACGGGTACGGTACGAAAGCCCATACTGTAAACCAGGGCTTATATAATATCATTTCAAACGAATGCTTTAAGTCCAGTACATGTGCCAAATGGGCATTCAGGTTATTTTAGTATAAGCTTTAGTTTTTAAACGCAAGTTATAACCCAAATGGGCTATCAACTACAAGTGATATACCCTGATTAGTCTATACTTTAGGACAAATCCCAAATGGTATATTATAGCCCAATTGGCACATAAAAGTAGTGATGGGTTTTTTATCCTTCAGAGATGTTTGGTGGCCATTCCAAGTCAATGCTATTATATATGCTAAATTTATTCGGATCGAACGAAGCGAAAACCGATTTTTTGGAGTCATATCTGGTGAGATTTGGAATGCAAAATTTGTTAAAACTATGCACTGATACAAGGTGCTGTTGCATCCATGGATAGATCTACGTAAGGCAAATATGACAACAGCAAAATGTCGAATAAACGCTTAGGATTAGATAAACACTACAAAAATCTGAGCATATCCGAATGAAAATCTGAATTTTGGGCTCACCTTGCTAAAGCTGAAAATCCCTTATTGGGATGTTGAGGTCAAAATCCCTTATTGGAATGTTGAGCTCAGAATTACTTATGATTCTAAATATGAAAATTGTACATTCCAATATTTTTCTCAATTTGAATTTATCTGCTTTCTTGTACAACATTATGTGTGACCTCACTGGATATAAAAACTAAGATGAACCAATTGGCAGGAGAGACACAGCCCCCACCCCCTCCCTGATCAAGAGTGGTTTTCATAGCAATTATGATGATGCTGATAACTTCTGTTTGAAGCTTTTCACATATCTAGAAATGTTTTAGCCACAAATGGCAATCTCTTTAACATTGTACCTATTAGAGCTGTGACCGTTTAGCGTGTACACGCTACACGCTCGCAAATCTTGTAAACGTTTACTAAAAACTTCATTGCGTGTAATCGTTTTTCATACATCATACTCATAGTGTCTTGCCGTTGAAAATCAATATTCATGATTCAAATCACACACACATTCGGCAGACAAAATTCCAGTCAAATACTTTTTACAAACTGTAAGCCCGATTAGCATAATCCTTTTTAAATGTGCGAATTACAAATGCGCAGTAATCACCAATGAATGGGGATATTATGCACTTTGAATTCGCCGAAATCTGAGTAATCTAACTTGTAAAATGCACCGCGAATGTGCAGCAGTAAACAGTGAAACTAACAATAGGCCTAACGTTAGGCCATAAGGCTTTAACTCCCACGCAATCAAGGCCCGTTTTATCGACCAAAAAACACTTGAATCGTGACAATCAGTGCATTTACATGTAAATATTACCTGATGAGTCAAATAAATTTTGCAATAAAGAAAAAATATTGCATAATAAACAAACAGAAAAAGGTTTTAACAGAGCTGAAATTCTGCATGCTTCGCAAAGATGGCAGCCATTTTTTCGAGAGGACTGTTATTTCAGAACTTCCTGGTGGTGGTGGCGTAGTTTTGAAATGTTTTACGGCGAGGTATATCATAGGCCTAGTTTGCAAGATTTTCACAGAACTTTGAAAGCCGTAGCGAATAAGACAAAAAAGTTACGCGATGTTGAGTTTAAATGACATTGAAAGGAAGTTATCTGTTCTTTCTAAATTGAATTACCATGCATATTTTTCATAAAAATGATGATTTATACTGTAGAAGTAAACTTTTTACGATTTGGAAAGCAAAACTCAGCGTCTATTTGGGCAATGCAGTCAGTACTTTTGCCATACTGGGTTGCGCGATTTTTTTACTTCGCTTTGTAGTTTGGGAGCAATTTTGGCCCGTGTATTTTCAAAAAATACGGTACTAAACTCGTGTACACGATACACGCTCGCTTTTTTTGACGTGTACACGTTTACTAAAATCCCTAAACGTTCACAGCTCTAGTACCTATACCTTTTACAAAGTAACTACCCCATACAAGAATAATGGAGTTGAATGCTTACCCACAGGCTAAAACTGCAAGTACACTATACCTTATACATAAATGACTGATTTAGATGCTTATCAGTATAAAATGATGTGCATCAGGCTCAAACTACTTGCACACTATACCTTATACATGAATGACTGATTTAGATGCTTATCAGTATAAAATCTTGTGCATCAGGCTCAAACTACTTGCACACTATACCTTATACATGAATGACTGATTTAGATGCTTATCAGTATAAAATCTTGTGCATCAGGCTCAAACTACTTGCACACTATACCTTATACAAGAATGATTGAGTTAGATGCTTATCGGTATAAAATCTTGTGAATCAGGTTCAGACTACTTGCACACTATACCTTATACAAGAATGATTGACTTAGAAGCTTACCCGTATAAACTCTGCTGAATCAGGCTCAAACTACTTGCACACTATACCTTATACAAGAATGATTGAGTTAGATGCTTATCGGTATAAAATCTTGTGAATCAGGATTAGACTACTTGCACACTATACCTTATACATGAATGATTGACTTAGATGCTTACCCGTATAAACTCTGCTGAATCAGGCTCAAACTGCATGCATGCTACATCTAGCAGAAGGTTATGTCGCTCCTCTTTGAAAGAATTCTGATGAGAGAAAGAATGACATTCGTTTAAAAAATCAGGTCAAGAATTACTTTTCTAAAAGCTTTTAAACTCTGTAGAATAGGTAGCTCAGTTGGTGATGCTGGAGGGTTCAAGCCTCAGTCAGGTCTAACTCAATTTTGACACAGCTATGCAGACAGATATGCTAAACATCAAAGTGGAAGCATTTCATCTGCAGCTCCTACTCCTCATTCAGCTTTTAAGAGAAGTGGCAATGGTTGAATGGCACACATCGTCCTTCGGAGGAGACGTTAAGCCGTCGGTCTTGATGGCAGGACAGTCACCCCCTGAACACTGTTCCATAAGAGAAGCATAAAAACGCGGTTTTTTTATTTTCCATTTTGGCCCAGTCAAGTCAAAGTTCATGACCGCCGATTCGTTGGCAGCTGGAGAACTTGACAGGAGGTGCTGTGGTCTTTCTAAATGGCGCAGTATAATAGCCTATTGTAGGTATGTAAAGCAATAAAGACTTGTCTAGCTTACCACTGTGTCATTAAGGCAAGTTATATTTTTTCATGCTGTGTAAATACCGTTACTAAATTTGATCAAAATATCCACCGTTTGGCAGATTTCAGAAAGCTTAATCTTCCTGTTTGTCAAAAACTACAATCATTTCTGAGATATTAGCCCTGTCTAAACTTTCAATTTTGCTGATTCAATGATCTATTGTTAACCAGCTTCATCACACAAGTGCAGTGTATTTGCTTGCCAGGATAGTGGAGCTAAAAGCTCACTGAGCAACAATAGTTGGCTGTTAATTGGCATATTAGATTTAAAGGATTTGTCTGGAGTGGGCAAGCATGACAACCTTTATTTGTAACTGATGTAGTTAAGTTGTAGAAATATTTTCAGCACATAGCCTAACAGCCTTTATGCCTCCTGTAACTTTTTGTTCTTTTTAATCACATATTTTTGTTAATTTGACAATTTTCTTTAGAATTTCTGTTAAAGAATGGTGCATATGCTCTTTTTCTATAATTACTGTATTGTAAAAACAAAGATATGTTGTTCCCACCAACACTCCTATTTCCATCTCCATCACTCCATCTTGTTCATTGTCTACCACACACCTTCTCACAAAATGGCTTACTTTGCAAAAGAAAATGGATTATTAAAAAGCTCATATATCAAAAAAAGGTAAATAATTACCAAACATGACACTTTATCCTCACACATTTACAGTCAAAGCCTGCACTGCATAAACGCTAGAAGATCAGACCCCTAGTTGGGCTTTTTCAAAGGGTGTTCCACCTGCCTCTATTTACTTCCATCCAACCCCTTTTCTTCCAACCTGCCCCTTTTCTTCCACCACTCCCCTTTTTCACAAATTATCTACATTTTTTCAAGAAAGTTTTGATAATTGCTTTACATTTCTTTGGATGCTATTTACAATTAGTTCCCCAATACAAAGAGATGCAGATATACCACATAATTTATTGTTCCTCTCTAACTCATGTTTGAAGTGCCTCTAAATTCATGCTGCATGGCTACCTTAAATATGCCCGTTTTGTCCATATCACCCTGCCCCTTTTGTCCATATCACCCTGCCCCTTTTGTCCATATCACCCTGCCCCTATTGTTCACATCACCCTGCCCTTTTTGTCCACATCACCCTGCCCCTTTTGTCCATATCACCCTGCCCCTTTTGTCCATATCACCCTGCCCCTATTGTTCACATCACCCTGCCCTTTTTGTCCACATCACCCTGCCCCTTTTGTCCATATCACCCTGCCCCTTTTGTCCACATCACCCTGCCCCTTTTGTCCATATCACCCTGCCCCTTTTGTCCATATCACCCTGCCCCTTTTGTCCAAATATCCCTGCCCATTTTGTTCATATCATCCTGCCCCTTTTGTCCATATCACCCTGCCCCTTTTGTCCATATCACCCTGCCCCTTTTGTCCATATCACCCTGCCCCTTTTGTCCATATCACCCTGCCCCTTTGTCCATATCACCCTGCCCCTTTGGTCCATATCACCCTGCCCCTTTGGTCCATATCACCCTGCCCCTTTTGTCCATATCACCCTGCCCCTTTCTGCTTCAAGCTAGGGGTTTGACACAATTTTCAAATACACAATGATTGTCTTGCTGCTGGGTGTGAAATGCATCCCTAGCAGTGACAGCTTCAAAATGAGGTACATGGAGTGCAACAGTTGTACTGAACAGTTTTGACCTATTCACATGCAAGCTCCTCTGCATATTAATAATGAAAACTAACTTTAATATTTTTGTCTTCAAACATGGGTGCTGCCTCGATCTTTCTTCCTTCAGTCGGGAAATAGACTTGGAGGATGCGTTCTCTCATCCCATGATGCATTGCGTAGGGTGCCATCTGGCTCACGGACGACAACAAATCTTTGCTAGGATGAGAAAAGGAAAGAGGAAATTAACCTCTCTTAAGTTTGATGACTTAACAGCTTTTTCAACAATCACCGCATGAATTTGCCTAGTAACAAAATCTGCATAATTAAGTGGGGCAAACATCCTATGCGATACTGGTACAGTACAGCTAGCCAGCGCGCATGCTCATACAATCAATGTAATATACTATACAAAGCAAATTTCTGCACACACAGACTGAGTGATGACAAAATGGTGAACAAAACATGTGCTTACGGGCCCTTTATGGCCTTTGTAAATCCCATCCCCATTACCAAAATGGTTAGCAAACGAATTTTGTTTATTCCCTTTGCTAAACAGTATGAAGATCCGGAGAAGTGCCATAAAATGGATTAAAGCTTGCGGCAGGCCACATGAACATCCAAATGTAAATGCATTGGCCATACATTATTGCAGATTTGAGGTTTGTTTGCCCCACCTAGTTACCACAATGCTATGGTGGGTGTGGCTTATTTCCTTACTTAGTGAAGTCAATTGCTATGGTGGGTGTGGCTTATTTCCTTACTTAGTGAGGTCAATTGCTATGGTGGGTGTGGCTTATTTCCTTACTTAGTGAGGTCAATTGCTATGGTGGGTGTGGCTTATTTCCTTACTTAGTGAGGTCAATTGTAGGGAAAGCAACAATGTGATGTACACAATAATCACAATCTTCACTAAGCATAATACAAACCTACTTCTTCTTAGATTTTTAAACCAAGAACTGTTTTTGTAGCGACTGGTTGGCTCTGTGGTAGAGCATCTGCCTTTCAGCTAAGAGGCTCCAATTTCAATCTGTGCCGGGTCATACAAGAAACGTTCAACACGGAACCTGCTCCTTCTTCATCAGGCATAAATAATGCAGTTCATGATATGTTTACCCCATGTCAATATCTCACGTGATAACAGTGTATACAGCATAACAGAGAATGTGAAAAAATAGCAGAGAATGGAGTTATGGCTTTTCACACTTGTGATTATTCGCTGGGCAGCCCTGCAAATTGCCCGGTAGTACTGAATTATTCGCAAGGCAGTAATGAGGTGAAATTCGGTGCTCAATAACCTCACTTTTTGATGACGTACACATGTATGTATACCCAATTTAGAAACCGGCAATTTACAAATTAAATGTGTCCCCACGCATGCATTGTGTGTATACGTGTGATAATGACTGAGGGGTATTAAGCAATTACACCCTGTGGTTCCTTTGATGATCCCTTTGAGTTAGTCCAAATTTCCGTTAAGAACCTTAATTTCCGATAACAACCCCAAATTTCCGTTAAGAACCCCAAATTTCGGTTAAGAACCCTGTAGAAATTCTTTTGGATCCCTTTGAAAAACCCTTTCAGTCGATCCCTTTGAGGTAGTCCAATTTTCCAATAAAAACATTTGAAAATCCTTTGAGAAACACATCAGGTTCCTTCGAGCCCCATTATAAAACCGTTTGGGTCCTTTTGAAAAATCCCAAAGGGATCCCTTTTTCAGTTGGGAGTTGACCATGGACTTAAGTGCATTCTTGTGGCCTTGTAGGGCCACTGAGAACCTAAGGAATGTGTGAACTTTGGGCAGTCAGGCTTTGGGCCTCAAATATCTAAAGAGCTAAAAAATAAATGGGCATCAAGTAAATATGGGCTCCAAATTCCTTTATGTATACGTCTGTTTATGTCCATTTTCTGACATTTTTTCACAATTTTTTTAAAATGTCATAGAATGTGACATATTTTTTGACAATGAAATTTTGTGACAAAATGTCACCATGTCACAGATGCTCCATTCTCTGTGATATGCAGGTAGAACTCCAAAGATATATTTCACCAACCAAATTACCAAAACCCACAACATTCCCTTCTCTTCAGAATGCCAACAATGCACTGCAGGTTACAATGACTCAATTCATCTTACAAAATCTTTTTGAATTGTGTTTGTTGCTTACCTTGTCTTTTACATATGATGATATGTCAGTGAAGATTAAATTTTCTTGGAACATCCCAGCAATCTCTGGATCTTTCGATAAAACTGTGTCACATGGCGCCCTCTCTGGTAAGACTGGCGGCATCTGAAGTCTCTCATCTGCTTCTTTGTATGCTTCTTCTTGCAACTGAAGGGAAAATGCAAAGTATTTGGAATATCTTCGTAAGATCATACACTCATATGGTGGTAATCTTCATTTATCTTAAAGTGAGTGAATGAGAACATTCTTTATTAATCATCACAGGCAGCGGAAGAATTTCCCAACTGAAAGTGTGTGTGTGGATGTGTTTGTGGTTGGTGCCGATCGGGGATACTTATTTGAATATAAACCTGTGAATCGGGGGATCCGCACGAATCGGGGATATCCCTTATTCAGAAATCACTAAAAAATGGAAAACAATATTACTAGCAATGCCCTCATAATTTTTTAATGCAGTATGGGTAACCTCCCCAGTTTTCTGGTTATGAACATAACTTGTGTTAAAAGTGTGTAGGTATGTGTGTGTGCATTTGTGGTTGGTGCCAATTGGGGATAATCATTGAATACACACAAACACAGCTGATCGCTTTGTTTCCCAGTTTGCATCAGAAAAATACAGCTTCCCCGATTGGCACCATAAACATGTTTAGGTGTGTGTGTGTTTGTAAATACCTGTAAACAAGGACCATTGCAAGATTATACACCCTCTAACCATGGACACACCTGCAAACAAGGATGTCCACATTTGGAATAACTGTATTTTCAGAACTTCCTAATCTCAAAAGATGGTGCTACCTTAATACACCATAAATTTAAGATGATGAGTCAGCAGTTTCAAGGCAAGTATTCCATTTTGCTGGTTGTTTTTGATCCACGGTTCCCGAGGTCCATGGTTCCCGAGGTTCATGGTTCCCAAGGTCCATGGTTCCCGAGGTCCATGGTTCCCAAGGTCCTCGATTCACGAGGTCCATGGTTATAATGTAAAGTTTTAGTTCTGAAAGTATGTATAGAACTTTGGTTGAATTAAGAGTGTGCATAGAATTGAATTCTACAGTCAGTCTGCAGAGCCCCGTTAATTAGGTCATCTTAGCAAGGAAATCGCACACGGTACGTAAATTCGATTTTTCGCGGAACAACGACCACTATGCAGCGGACGTAGTTTTTGTAGTACCGTCACGTGGGATGCATATTCGTCCAAGATGGTAGGGTAAGTGTTTGATGGAAGGATTATTTTTCAGTATTACTTTTTTGATTATGCAGTTTTAAGCTTTCGATTCTTAGAAATCTGTTGTCAAGGTCCTAAAATTTTTAAGGTACAAAAAGTGGTGTATATTTGCCTATTCCTGACTCAGCCGACACAAATTATCACATTTAAAAACTATACTTGACAGGTGATATTGCATGCATTCGATACATACCTAATTTGTGATGTTGCACCATGAGAACATGACAAAATCTTCTGATGAATTAGTCACAAAATATTCTTACTTTATGTCTTCATTATTGTTCAGTGTAATATATGGTAATTAATTACCATGTGTTGTGTAATTACCATGTTGTGTTAAGAATAGAAGTGAAATGCTGCAACTCTTCTTTGGGAAGTTGGGACACGGTCAAGGCTTCACAAAATATGATCTGATCTGCTGCATAATAAGGTGTAGGCCCTGTTCGACCTATTTATAATGTTATACACTTCTAGCATTTATATAATAATCTTGTTATTATCAAGTAGGACATTGGAGCATACCAAGTGAGATGTGTATCTCACTAAATCAAGCAAGACTAATTTTTTTTGGGTTTTCGTTCTATTTCTTTGATAAAATAGTCCTAGTTTTACTTGTACAGTACTTCTTAGCAAGTATTTTTAGTTTTCAATAAGATATTTTGGCCAAATATGTTGTTTTCAGTTGAAATCATCTGCAAAATCATTAAAATAATTTTCATCAAATTTGAAGAAATTTAGCTTCAGTACATTGAAAGTGTGAGGGTGGGCAAAATGCGCAATATTTTTAAATTTTATGATCAATGTAATACAGTTCAGAAAAATATTCCAAATATATCATAGATTACACGTGACAATTAGATTTTGAAAGATTTTTTATTGATGGTTAAGGTTTCCTGTTTTACGACCTAAAACTAGATGATTGCGGGAATTTGATTATTTTCTTTGCATTAGTTTTGTATTGAGGTGCTTCAACTTCAAGTGCATAGCAATGCAGCCTCGCTACACACCATTGCCATGGTAGAAAGGTTTGGTTTGTTAATGTTTAACAGCACCCGACAGTCAGAATCAAATGGGCCCAGAGGGTGTTAATAAATCATGGTGTAAGAGATAGGATAGTGAGGAGATGGAAGGTTTCTAAGGGAGATAAAGGGGAAAGGCTGAATGTGGGAGAAAAATTTAGGTGAAAAGTAAGGGGTTGTAAGGTTAGTTGTAGAAAGGGAGGAGGGGAGGAAATTATATGTGAAGGTGTGGTAGAAAGATTTTCAACAGTATTAACATTGTCATCATGATGTTAAAAATATGCTGAATTTGTTTATTTCTATAGTCAAATAAAAATATTATTTTGATCACCTGATTTTGTAACTGGAATTTGAGCAAATGACAAGAAAGAGTGCACTTTTTTTAATCACCTGTCATTTCTCTTATTTTTATTTGTAATTTTGTACAACAAACTGTAGAGTATCATAAGATATTTATTTTTTAGTAAAATTAATTTAAACCATTCTTTTGGTGAGTGCAGGGTCAACCATGCATGTCCTGAAAACCATTTTAATTAGAATTTCAATGAAGACAGAGCATCTTGATATTTGTTAATAATGCAACTCAAGTGAGTCCAATTGGTATCATGCATGTTAAAAAAAGGGGGTTTAAATTTGTTTTGTATGCCTGGATGTGTGGAAAATTGGATGTTGCTTCTTTGGTAGGAAAATCTCAGGTTTTTTCAAATTAATTATAAATTTTTTTGGATAAGTCTTATACATTTAAGTAGCTTAGAGAAATGACAATCATTTTTTTTCCCTCTACTGCCTAACTGGGACATTTTATCTACAACTCTTCTCCATTTTACCTTGCAGATATCCTTATAAACCCCATCCCTCCCATTTTCCCTCCACTTCTAGTATCCCACCTCTCCCACAGGGAGTCATTTGCCTCCCTGACAAAATCACTTTGCTCCCCACCCCACTTTATCCCAGAACATGTTTGTACGGGCGACATATTTTGTCGGATAGATGGTTCTCCCCCCCAGCCCATGAATCAATTTCCTGGTGCTGACCATGCTCTGAATACATTTGGGTGAAAGCAGGGAATATTACTAGTACTCAAGCTCCCCAGTGTAAACGGATATCAAATTTAAGACTTGTTCAAGGAATATCTAATGAAGGAATCAAATGTGTGGCTTCAAGTGAGGTTGGCTCTGTACTTTGCAGAAGCAATTCCAGTGTATTTATACAAACAGACACGGACACAAATGAATTATCATTTTGTCAAACTATATCAGTACACTACTGTATGTTGACTTTACTCAAACATGCATCCCAAAAAGCAAGAAAAAAGAATGCAGAACAGCTCTTCCAAGGTAAGAACTGATCAATGTATATTATTAATGAGGGACTGAGCCTTCAGCCTTTTGCCTGGGACAATAATTTGCCGGTCTGCCCAGGGATATTTTCAACTTGAAAAAATACTGAACATTATCCATAGGAAAGAACTCAATAACCAACATAAAAATAGAAGAATTATTCAAGAATCAACATTAATGAACATTTGGGATGACTATTTTCTTTGTATCCAACTTGAGTGTTGTATGTTTCTGGCAAGTAACCATATAAAATTAGCTTAAATTTCTCATGTTTCTGACTCAGCCTATAAATGTTAATGCAAGAAAGTGCTGAATTTGTGCATTATGCATATTGTTTGATGTTTTCTGAGATTTTTGCGCTGTTGCAAGTAATTTTTTATGTATAACGACACAAAACAGGAAATGTATAATCCATAATTTTCAGTAAGGTAAATACTTATTTGCATATTATAGTGTCCTAAAATCGTAATATGACGTAATGAATGACAACATCAACAGCCAATCAGAGCGCAGAACACCTATTCTGGAAGTGTTGTGCTCGTTTCAGACAACACGACAACCTTGAATTTACTGTGTTTTGGCTCAACCGACACTGATGCAGGAAAGTAATGAATTGTGAGGCAAACATATTTTGTGATCTTTTCACGTTGTTGTAAGTATCTTTGCATGTATAAAGGCTTCAAAAAAGTAAGCCCGTATTCTCCCATTTTTGTGCAGTTTTTTTCTTTACAAAGTTATTATCATTTTCCGTGAAAGCAATCTTTCAATAGCAATTTGCAGGTAAGATTGTATCTGTAGGTGTTATAGTCGCTAAGATATTGCAGTTTAAAATGCCATTTTTTCAGCTCATTAATTATGCAGAGCTCAAAAAGCTATGCATACATTCCTAAAAGAATAAAGCTTTTTCACGGCTCTGTGGACTGACTGTCTATCGATTGTTTTAAATTGTACTTGTAAATTTTCACTTTAAATATTCCTCAAATTTTAAAATGTCCACAATTGTATAGGTAATTAGTGCTGTCATGACATGGCTCTATTATGTATCGATTATCATGGAGAAAAATATCGTGATATATTGGTATATTGCGACACTTTTCAAGAAAACTGACTCATGACAAAATTATTAATATCACTAACGTTACTTCTTTTACAATGAACGCAAGAAAAATGTTTTGCAGATCTAGCAGACGACATGATCACGTGACTATTACGTTTATCATGCATGTGTTTGGTAATTCAGTCAATGTGTTTGTTTGTTTCTTTGATGAGGTCTTAACAGCACCACAACAACGAGGGTCAAATTATGCCTGAGAGATCAGATCATTTTAGAGGTAGGAAGGAAAGAAAACAGGGGAAGAGTGAGAGAAAATTCAAGAACAAAAGTCAGAAAGCTGTGATCGAGAGAGGAGGTGCATGGGTAAAACAAAAACAAAGTAGAGAGGGGGTGGAAGAGGAGAATCAAATATGGTTGTAGAGGGAAGCATGATGAAGGAAGGAGATAATTTTTTCTGCAGGATTTTTTTGGAAGAACTCAGCAATTGACTTGTGGGGAGCGAGGGAAGCTCTGGGAAGGTTGTACAGGGGGCAAGCAAGGAGAACGTGATGGATAGTGAGGATGCAGTGGCAATTGTTACAGAGGGGTTGAAGGGAACCAATAAGGAGGTGGGAGAGAGTGAGGTGGGTGTGACCAATTCTAAGACAGGTACATGAATCATCGAAGTGAGAGCCTGAGACGCATGTTCTGGGCCAATTTTTCGTTCTTTTTGCCAACTTACATCGAAATGTACCAGTGTGAAGTGACGGAGCACTATCTTAATTTTTGAATTTATGTTTCACGATATTTTGGCACATTTTTAATGGCTTTAACTTGACTTTTAAATTTAATACCGTAATGTTAGAATTGTAATGTACGAAGTAGCCGTGCCTAATTGCACAAAAACATCTTAGTTAAGTATTAGTTTTTGGTATCGTGATATGTTGCGAGAGGCATATTTCATGTCGTGGGAAAAGATATATCGCGATATCACAATAATCGACATGTCATGACAGCACTAGAGGTAATCACACTGGACCTTGTTTGCAGGTCATTAGTAGTATGTGTTTTGTTTGAGGCTTAAGGGCACCAATGAGGCTTAAGGGCACCACGACAGCAAAGGTCAAATTGTGCCCAAGAGTTTAGATTATATATAACTAGAAATTTATTTCGTTACAGGCCATTGGCCCCTTTTCACATTACAATCTATACAATGACAAAAAATATATAAAACAACATAATGGCTTGAGGAAGCAAGAACTCAAATACAAAGAGACAATATATATAATCATGGTAACAACAAAATTTTCAAACATGACGGGAATTCAGTGCATGCCTGATGAAATTAGAAAGCGACTGGCAAACTCTTTTGGAATTGCTATTTACAAGGGAACACAATTATATCAGAGGTAGGAAAAAGGTAAGAAGAATCGTCTGAGAAAAGGTTGAGAGTCAATAGACACAAAGCTACAGTATGATCATTAGAGGAAGTGCAATAGGTACAACAATCTGGAACAGGGGAGGGGGATGAGAAAGGAAGATTAAATATAGTCGTAGAGGGAGGTATGATGAAGAAAGGAGATAATTTTAGTCAGGGTATTTTTTCGGAAGAGCTCGGTAATTGAAATGCAAGGGGTGAATGAAGCTCTGGGAGGTAGTACAGGGGGCAGTCAATGAGGACATGATAGACAGTGAGGGGCAGTGACCGTTATTTCAGAGAGGTGGGGGAGCCCCTAAGGAGATAGGAGCGTGTAAGGTGGGTGTGGCCAATCCTGAGGCGGGTAATGTGGGTTTGGCCAGAATGGTGGGTTTGGCCAGAATGGGGGGTTTGGCCAGAATGGTGGGTTTGGCCAGAATGGTGGGCTGGATGTTGTGCAGTTTGTTACCCATTTGGAAGTAGATTTCCAGCAGTCACTAACAAGGAAGGTGATAAGAGGTTTGATGTCAGAATGGGTTTTGGGGAAGGGGTAGGGGTGGTTGAGAGCAAGCTTAACAGCTCAATTGGCTTTGTCATGTGTGTAGGGAAAGGGAGGGGGGGGGGCAAGTACTACCAAATCAAATTTACACATTTTAAGTTGAGAGAAATTCACAAAATCACAATAAGATATAAAAATTACCAAATAAAGGATACAAATACAGAAGTACTGTAGCGGGAATCAAAGTACTTCAAAGTTTATTTTGTGTCCTAAGGCTTGTGATGTTTCTGACAAGTGAAACAAATGCCATATTTCCTATTTAAATCTATGTGTCGTCTTAAGTGTAACACGATTATACCATACCTCTTTCAGTTTCTCATCACTGACCAGTCTATAAGTTGGAGGTACAAGTTTTGTTTTCTGCCGCTTAAATATTTTATCTGCATCAAATCCGGTTAACTTCTTTAGTATTCTCTGAACTTCTGGGTCTGTGAATTTCTCAACACCAGCAACTGTAGAAGAATATCAGAGAAAGAGAAACACACACTGGTTACTGTCAACACACTAGTTTCCTACTTGACAAACTCCACCAAAGGATTATCATAAGCAGAGCAATTGTTTAGTTTTATACTGCCTGAGTGAGTCTGTGAATGTTTAAATGCCAGCAACTGTAGGAGAATATCAGAGAAAGAGAGGAGCACATTGGCTACTGTCAAGATAGTTTTCCTACAGTATTTGATAAACTCCGTGGATGGATTATCTAAGCAAACATATAATTTAGCTCATACTAAGTGACACAGAGTGAGTCTGTGAAGTTTACAATACCAGAAACAATAAGAAAACATCACAAAAAGGAAAACGTATGAGTCAGTGACAGTAAAGACATCTCTCCATTTCATCTCTTGATATAAAACAACTAAAATATTGTCACTTTGATTGTTTTAGCACAATGTGATGTTTTTTTTAACAAAAAGAGTGAAATACACCTTCACAGGAAATAAGCCTGCTACTTGTAAGTAAAAATTCTTATTAACAATAAGAGATTTATAATGGTTTGTATTTTGTTATATAAAAATGGGAAGAAAGCATTCAAAAATCTTCAAGGAGATATTAAAGTTTAAAGTTTTAATGCTTTCTTCACCAATTTGTTTCTTTTGAAGTTCACTTTCATATAAGTTTGTTTGTTTGTTTCTTTGATGAGGGCTTAACGGCACCACAACAGCAAGGGTCAATCTTAGCCTAAGAGGTTAGATCATTCCAGAGGTAGAAAGAAATAAAACAGGGGGAGAATGAGAGAAATACGAGAACTAAAAGCCAAAAAGCTGGGATTAAGAAAGGAGGTGCATGGGTGAAAAAACAAAGTAGAGAGAGGGGGTGAAAGAGGAGGACTAAATATGGTTGTTGTAGGGAAACATGATGAAGGAAGGAGATAATTTTATCTGGAGGGTTTTCCTGGAAGAGCTCGGGAACTTGTTAGTAAAAATTCTTATTAACAATATGAGATTTATAATGGTTTGTATTTTGTGTAATAAAAATTGGGAAGAAAGCATTCAAAAATCTTATTCCATTAAGGAGATATCAAAGTTTAAAGTTTGAACGCTTTGTTTTTTTTGAAGTTCACTTTCATTTATGATAAACTTAGAAGAAATAATCCTTAAAATTTTACATAATATTTCTTCAACTTTTATTACTTTTAAAGTTTCCTGAAAAAATCATTATATTCCTACATGAAAAGTGTTGTACAGACAAAATGTGTTTTTCTGCTCAGAATCAGAAGTGTTACCTTCCTTAAAACAAACAGCACCATTTTAAATTCAGGTTAGACAAATCCCTCTCTCTGTCATCATTTATTATAGACCTAGGTGTAATTCATGACCATAATTTTAATTGTCAATTTTATTTTACTTTTTTTTTAGGTTGAGCCTATAGACCAGGTGGCCGGGCATTTAACATTTCATTTGAAAACTATAGACCCAGCGGCCTGGTCTGTGACATTTCATTGAAAACCATGGATCTAGCAGCTTGGTCTGTGACATGGAACTACCAAACATCTCAATCAGTCCATGAAACTACCAAACGTCTCAATCCGTCCATGGAACTACCAAACGTCTCAATCAGTCCATGGAACTACCAAACGTCTCAATCAGGCCATGGAACTACCAAATGTCTCAATCAGTCCATGGAACTACCAAACGTCTCAATCAGTCCATGGAACAATCAGTCCATGGAACTACCAAATGTCTGAGATCCGAGTAAGATGATGGTATTCATTTCGTTCCATATTCTCCCATACTTTTTCAAGTGCACTTTGTACATATTTTTCCAAAATTCTAACGTCCTAACAAGTTGGAACTACCAAATATCTGATGATGGTATTTATTGCGTTCCATATTCTCCCATACTTTTTCAAGTGCACTTTGTACAATAAACATTGCGCAATAAACATTGCTTTTTTCTGTCTTGTTTAAGAAATTGGGTCTTTTGAGGTTAGAAAACAGTTTTGCTAACCTTTTAACTTGACATACTTTTAAAATATTCCGTGGATTATCGTGAGCAATCAAAAATAAATTAAGAAAATCACTAATTTTTGGGCTGTGTTATAATGGCTGTACGCTAATTCTTTTTTATAGAACACGAAGTACAGTCGTGCCACTTTTTGTTTAAACTGCACTTTGTTTAAACTGCTAAAGCTCAATTATATTGCAGTGACAATGGCTTACGAAAGTGACCAAAATAGCTCCCTATTTTATCCTTTTAAACACACCTACAAAGTGCTGGTGAAAAACTGATAAAGTGCCAGGAAAGTACTGATAAAGCGCCAAAAAAACTTGCCAGTGTCAAACTGCTCGCATCGGTACTATAGGTGCATGGAAAAGCACCATTGTTTATGAACTGTTATTTTGTATCATTATCTATGGGAATACACCACCATGCACCCACCTACTTATTGTCACAACTCACGTACACATATGTTATCACTGGGACATTTTGTTTTGTGTATGTAGGTTGTTGCAGATACCATGATTCCAATTCGAGTCACTCTTAGGCAAAATGTATTTTCCAAAATGCAATAACCTCACTTCCTTTGTACACAGTCTGGTGAGATTTCACCCTCTTCATTTGATTATCAAAAAAAAAAGTTTATTGGTTGCCTTGTAACAGAAGAATTTTGCCAAAGTAAAATCCACCGATAGTTTGTTGGTTGTTATATTTCAAAACTTTTGTTGAGTATCAATCCTGCACATTTGTACTCAGGGCTTCTTCATTGTACTAACAGGTGGAAACAGTTTCTATGTGCAATATCTATGTGTTGTCTTTAAAATTGGCAAATAATTATTAACATTTTTCTGTTTTAGAGTTTTTTTTAACAAAAGTGAAAGATAAGTAGTTGCATTTCTTTGCCTAATTCAAATTATTCTTCTATCGTTCTACTTGAATTTCCATGAAGTAACGAAAATGTAAAATGGACCCTGCGTAGAAATTGCACATGCCATTGCAAGTATTATCAGGCGGTAGTTAAGTGACTATCATTTTTTTAACTTTGACATCTTCAGTACACACTTAATTCAATAGAATGCAAAGAGCGGACAGAGAGAGTGTTCCAAGAATCATCTGATTTTGCCTAGTGTGGATCATACTTTGTCCGATTTTTGTTCGCTGAAAAGAAGTTGGAGAATTGTTTGAGTGCAAAGCTGGACACGCAAAAGACAGGTAATTTGAAAGAGAGTTTCAGCCCGGAAAAGGTCGCGGAGCATTGAGCGTTAAAGTCACCAAGAAGGATAATGGGGTGTGAAGCTGAGAGATGAGGTAGTTAAGGCTGGTTGGTTGGTTGAATGTTGGTGTTGGGGGAGGGAGATAAGATATTGCAAAGAGTGAAGGTTTTGTAGAGGGAGATAGATATACAGATGGCCTGAAGGTCGGTGTGCACATGTACAGGGCTGTGTGGGATATCGTGTCTAAGGAGAATGGAGATGCCCCCACGAATCTGTCGGCGTCCACTTGATGTTTGTGATAGCAAGCGAAGTTGTTGAGGGAGTAATGGTCGGTGGTTTTCAAAAAAGTTTCTTGTAGGCAGAAGACGTCTGGGTTGAAAGTGGTGGCCAGAAGGTCAATTTTTTCAGAATTGGCCTTAAGGCTCCTTATGTTCCATTGTATGATGTTGTGGGTATTATTGTAATTGTCTGTGGTGCACGCTATAAGGAGGCAGGGGGTTATCTGGAGGAAGATCTGTTGGGTCGGAGTTGGCTTGTTTTTTCTTTTAATCTGTTTCTTTGGAAGCGATTGTTTTTGAAAATAGGACGAGAAGTATGATCGGTGTGTTCGGTAATCGAACAATCCATATTCTCTTCAGTGTCATGCATGTGGGTTTGGGTGGCAGGTTGTTTGTTGATTCGTTGTTCATTGATTGGTTGTTTTTTGGTTGGTTGTTTGTTGGTTGGTTTGTTGATTGTTAGCCTGGTTGGTTTTAGTTTGGTGTATGATGGTATTAGTGGTGTTGGTGTAGGGGGCGGTGGAACTTTAGAGTAGGAAGGGCGGTTTAGGAGAGAAGTGGTGGTGGAGGTGGTGTGGGTATTGGGTGTGGTTTGGTTGTTGGCAATGGTGATAGGCTTAGGACTAGGTAAAAGAGCCAGGTGAGGTCGGTGTGGGCATGTGAGTCAGTTTTAGTTGTGTTAGTTGTGCTAGGGGGCGGTATTGGTGTTAGAGGAGAGTAGGAAGACTTGGTGTAGAGGGTAGCGAGGAATTGCTTCCTGGCCTCTGGGTAAGTTATGTTGGGGTTAAGGGTTTTAAGTTTAATTATTTGTTTTTTTCTGAAGCCAGGTGGGGCAGTCTTTCGAGAAGGAGGGAGGTTGGCTGGGTGATTACCGTCACAATTTGTGCAGAGTGGGGTGTTGGTGCAGAAGGTGTTGTGATGGTCTGGGTCACGCAGTACTTGGCTGCGGCAGGATGTTTTCCCGTGGCCATACCTCTGGCAATTATAACAACATAGAGGGTAAGGAATGTAAGGGGCGACTGGGATTCTTAGGTAGACGGCAATGATGTGGGAGGGGAGAGTTGGTGTGGCGAAAGTAAGGAAGATGGTATTGGTGGGTGTTTCAGCTCCGTCTCTCTTGAGAACAAGAAGACGGGCTTCAATAACGTGTTGGCTTGCCAGTTCCTCTACGAGGTCATCATTGGTTAAGTAAGCAAGATCTCTGGTGGGTATGACACCTTTGCTGGAGTTCAGGGAACAATGAGGGGTGACTGTGATGTTAATACCAGTGTTGGATAGAGTTTTGGTGGAGAGGAGGGTTGTGGCTTGAGTGTCCTGGTGCAATGCACCAGGAGATTGCGGATCTGAGGGTAGAGACCTTGGGGAGGGTACCGACAAGGCCATAGAGTGATTTATGTATGAGGAAGGGAAAAACTTTTTTAAAGCTTTCTTGCTTGTTGGTGGCATGTATAATTAAGATTTTTGGGATTGGGGTTAACAAATGGTCAATGGAGGTAGCAGGTGGGTCACGGGGAGGAAAGGGGAGGTCAAGGTCAGTGCACAAGCGTTTCGTCATAATGAAAGAAGAAGAAAAAAAAAAACGGCAAAAAAGTCGCGGAACTACTATATGAGAATCGCTGTACTAGTAACGAAAGGCACGAAAGTCTGGTCAGAACGAAAGAAAAAATACAAAAAAACGATCTCACCAAGAACAGAAGCCCATCCACAGAAAAAATCTGAAAAATGAAGATATAAGTGAAAACGGAGCGAAATAGTATGAGAGAAAAGAATCAGATGTCACGTCCCTCTTGTTGCACACGTGCGTTTCCAGAATATACTAGAATTTCTACCCTCATTGACCTGAATTCTCCCACCTCCCCTGGGTATAGCTGAAAGTGCAATTCCTCCTTCCTACCGCAACAAAATTGATTCAATTTCAATCGCCTGAAAATTGCTGATGGCCCTTTTCATTTAATATTAAATTTGCAATCACGGAAGTTAGAAAATCAGAATAGGATTTCTTTGGACAAAGCCAGGGCTGTATACGTCGAGATATGACAAATGGATGCACTTGAAAGTCGATCCGGTGAGATCAAACTACATTGTCAACCAGTGCCTATGCCTACATCCAGAATGTTCCAAATTTGTCTTTGTGCCGGCTTATTCGGAAAAACTAAATATGAAAGGAATTTAAGTTCCTTCAGAATCAATTCACCATGCAGAACTTAAATATTGAGGGCCCTAAATACTTGCTACCCCCCCCCCCCCCCCTAATAAAAATAATGATAACGGAAATGGCCAATGTATCGTCCTCGGTTCAAACACCACTGAATTTGTAAACGGGTGAGGGGATTCATAACAGAATTCAGTCGATGGTCTCCCTTTTTACTATGCATGGTGACATACGTGTTTGCCCTTGAAATGTCAATTTTGCGATAGCTTCCGGGGACTTTGCGCCCTGGACACCTACCAGGGCTTCGCCCCTGGACCCCAGCAAATTTTTCCATCATAGAAAACAAAAGAAAACAAAAACTATAAAAGCTGTAAAACTGCAAACAAATGCTAATTCCTTGTTCTGAAAACATATTTTCTACTTCCATCTTTGCACATAACAAAGAATGAAAAAACTTCCATAAACCAGTGGTACATTCCTAGCGAGCAGGGAGGAGCTGTCGCCCCAGTTAATGGCCAAGCTAATGTATACCAAATTATTACCCCAAAATCCAGTGTAAATTCTACTTTTTAACGCAAAATCATTAGAACTGTGTCAGAAAAACAACAAAATTTCTTGTTCAATGATATGCTGCCCACAACCCCCCCCCCCTTCCTTCACATGTTACTACTTCTGGGTGGTTTAGAACCTGGCAAAGATTTCCTCGAACTCCTCGGCCACGCGGCGCTAAGTTGTTGAAAGACATACTGCAAGCATGACAATTTTATGTAAACATTTAAAATGAAGGAAAGCCGTAAAAAAAAAAGACAACAATTACAAAATCGGGAGTGGGAGTGGACATCTAGTATTTTGTGGAGTGAGAAATATGAGGAAATTCACTGAGCACGGAAGAAGGATGATGGAAGCATCGCATTATCTTGATTCAGAAAAACAAATGAAAATGGGGAGGGGAAGGACAATATTACATACCAAGTATGTTTTCACAGTAAAAAGAATTCCCGCCACCTCTAATTCAATGTTTGGTGATCAAATTTGTGGTTTGAAACCTGAAACGGGGAGATCTGAACTAAGAACCATGGCACTGCCGTCCTACCCCGCCCCTATCCACCCCTTTCTTCCTGTTCGTAACGCTTCCATTTTTTGTTAAAAAATTTAAGAAAATTGAGGCGGGGACGATACGATCTACAAAATGTTGTTTTCATAAAAGAGAATGCTCTCACCCCAAATTCAATAGTTCAACGATCCCAGTTTGTCGCCTCAACTTGCAAACGAGCTAGGAGATCATAACAAAGATCAACTCCCCCGCCACCCTTGCCTTCCCCGCCACCTTCTTGCTGTTGTAATACTTTAGTTTTTGCAAAGAAATTGAAGAAAATTGGAAGGGACGAGATAATCTACCAAATTACCGTATGTTTTTATAAAGGAGAATGCCCCCACCCTAAATATCATAGCCTGATAATATCAAATTAAACATGTAGAAGAAGGAATCACTCTGGAGTGATTTTTAGAGTGAAAATTTTGTAGATTGAAAATTTTGTAGATTGTATCGTCCCCACCTCAATTTTCTTAAATTTCTCCACAAAAAATGAAAGTGTTACGAACAGGAGAAAGAGGTGGATAGGAGTGAGGTAGAGCGGCAGTGCCATGGTTCTTTGTTAAGATCTCCCCGTTTCTGGTTTCAAACCACAAATTTGATGACCAAACATTGAATTTAAAGTGGCAGGAATTCTTTTTACTGTGAAAACATACTTGGTATATAATATTGTCCTTCCCCGTCCCCATTTTCATTTGTTTTTTCAAATCGCTATTAACTGCTGTGATCCCCCGTTTCTTACCCATAACCACCAAACTCAAGTTGATGTCTTTAGACTTTAAATGTTTGAAAGACAACATGAAAATCGGGAGGGGGCATATACCTTTATAAGTATTTCCCTTTGAATGTAAAAATCGTAAGTATTCCTCTTTAAATGTGCCAATCTTAAATAATTGGACCGCGCTAGGCCAAAGTCCAGACGCAGCTGGCATCAATTTGTAATTAAATCTGTCAACGGTGCTGGGAATGGGGCAGCGGCATTATTTATGATTCTTTATAAGTTTGCCATGTTTTTGCAGTATGTGTTTCATAGAGATTAATGTTAATGGAGTTTAATGTTCGTAATTTTCGGGTAAGAATTAGAATATATTTGTTGAAGGAAAGACATTTTCGCACGATCTAATTTATAAAGAAATAATTTAGCACCTGGGCTTATCAAATAGTGGGAGCAACATGTATGTTTCTGTTTACTTACATTGCTGATTTTGAACTTTCGGACATAAGATTTTGATGCATTCTTTCCAACATGGAGGTCTACACTGAGCAAAGAGTGCTTAATTCAGAACTTTATTTGTTCTCATCTTATTATTTGTTTCTATTCTTTTCTTTCGCGTTTCACTTTTACTATATATGGAACTACATATTCAAAAGTTTTTGACAACGTTTCTTAATATTTTGATGAAAAAATTTCACGATTTAAAATTTTACTCAACTATTTGGAATACTATATATTTCGGAATAATACATGGAAATCTTAGTAAGTTAAACTTGTTTATTTTTATTGCGCTGATCCTTTTTATTTCGCTTATTATTTTAGTTTTAGTTTATAATATTTTATTCAATTTTCATTTAATAATTTTTGAAAAAAAATGGCTGTGCCCGCCCCGATAGTGCAGACACAAGTTGCGTTGCCACGGTTCCTTACTTTTCAGGTTGTAATTTTTTCTTGGTACACTCTGCATTGTTGTTACTAATTCATTGCGGGATGATCGGTGTCCTTTGAAAAGACATGGGAAATAAAATACTTAATTTTGCTTAAAACAGCAATTTTCATCAGTTTAAAGGTTTCCAAACTAAAGAAATTTGCAGGTTCGGTACGTGTGCAGACGTTAAATATTACACACAGTAGACCGAGGACTTTCCTCGCTAAAAGAAATAAGAGTTTTGATTGGAAAATAATGCTCATGATAATATCTTTGTATTTAAAAATTAAATCGCAAGTTGCATGAAAACTAATACCATACTTTTGGCTTCGAGAACGGTTTTTTTTTTGGCGCTTGACAGGCGTTTTATGGGCGCTTTACCGGCGGCTTACTGGGGTTAATATTACCAGCGCAATTGTCTAACTGCTCGCATCAGTACTGTAGTGTAGGGCATACAGAGGGAAATGTTATCTCATTCTCACTAGGAATACTGTAATCGCTGCATAGGATTTAAATAACTCCGTCAGGCCGTAAATCAGAAATGACAGCAATAAGTGAACATCAGCCAACAAGAGAAAAAAAACAGAACAGTGGGGAACGGGGTATATGACGAATAACTAGCACACACCCATACCGTTTTTTGTCATCAGCCTTGATGCTTAAGCATGGGCTGTCAGATACGTAGGCCTACCTAACTTGGACGAAAACCACACGGCATACCCTAGCGGCTTACCCTAGGCCTATTCTCACACTAACAGGTCAGGGTTATGTTTAGGCTTCATAACCTCCCTGTATGTTGAGCAATATATCACTTTCCGTTAGATAGGCCTGACGTTAGACTAAGTTAAGTTTAACGACGAGATTAGGGGCCTACTGGTTTTTCGCGTAAGTGGGACAATGCAATGAGGACATTTTTGAAGTGTCGGGTCCATTTTTAAACTTAAAAGTAGTAAACATACCATTGGTTCTAGCATCTTCTGTATAATACTTGCATTGAAGCTGAGTTAGAGCCGAAATATTTCCATTTTTACTATTATTAAAGAGCAATTTTGAGGAAAGTCTTTTACAAATCAAGCTTGCTCTCAAAGTTACAGTAAAGGACGCCATTTTTAAAGTGGCGCTATTAAAGTTTGATTTCAAACAACTTCTGGCTTTTCGCAAATAAAAGCTTGTCATGAACTTTTGGTGGAACAAATTTCTTTTGAATGAGCATTCAGCTTCATTTTTGATTAAAATAATTACTTAATCAGTAATTAAGTTGAAAAAAGATATCAATTTCTCTATTTATGGCAGATAGCTTTTGTATCACTCATGTGATACTTTTGATGAATTTGAATTTAGAAATTTAAGCGCTTAGTATACTGTTCTGCAGAAAAAAAGGCTGCAAAAAAAAATGACGCGCCGGAATGCGTCTTTTTTTTCTGCAGCCAAGAATTGCCATTACCGATTTTTTCAGCCAATCATATACAAGAATGACAAAAACGTAACTTTGAATATTCATAAACAACATTAGGACGTTCAACGTTGCATATTCATATTTGTTGGGAGACACCATCTCATGAACTGCTGTATATATATATATATATGCTACGATTAATGTATAGTTGTTGTTTTTTTAAAGTAAATTTCGCAACTGTCAAATTATTTGAGTAAAAATGACTAAGATTTAAAACTTCAAATAAACTAGCCATTTCTAGTACTTTTGGCAGTCATTACGTCATGTTTGTGCAAATTTCAAAGGCATATCCAGAAACTAGGATGCATGTTGCACGCTTCCCCAGTGTAAACTTGAAACTTTTTGTCCTAAAAGGAAAATAATATGGGACTTAGGAAGTTAGGGCCTAATAAAACAAAAAATGAAACTCACTACGACTACGCACTCCACCTTGAAAAAGGAAGCTTTCAATCTGCAGGGTATTCTATAGTTACTCCCATACTCCATAATGCAAACACTGCTGTAACTTTAATGCTGTAACTTTAATGCAAGGGAAAGTCGCTTAACTACTACTTTATAAATTGTGTCTTGATTTTCATACAAGGAGCGAGTGTTAGAACTTCACTCAGAACACCACTTACCGAGATATTGTTAACTACTTTCTCGATATTCAAAGGAGGATTCGCTTCGTAGCACATTTTAAATTGTGCCATATCTGTAGTGTCAGGTTTGTTCATTATTTTTTGGCAAAGTAATGTTATTCACTCGCGGTCATGTAATTACTAAGTCCCAAATTATTTTGGGAGACGATATGTCATAAGTTGTATATGACTACTAACATTCAATTACGTCATCGTCATTCTTGTATATGATTGGCTGAAAAAATCTGTAATTGCAATTCTGGGCTGCAGAAAAAAAAAACGCATCCCGGGCCCATGCCGGAAATGTACCTATTGTTATTGTGAGATACCTGATACTGTTACGGCGAGATTGGTGCTCAAAAGTTTCACTTTGCAAACGCTAGCCTATTAAAAAATACTTCTCAGTTTTGGAATATACATCGTTTTAAACATATTTTATTACATTTTCTCCACTACTTGAGGCTAAATTAATACCTTCGTAACAGCAGTAGGCTACAACTTCGAGATCCACAGGATTTGTAAACAGGCCTAATGTTATCCTAATATAATACAATCTAAGTTAACATAATACACACCAGGACTAAGTTATAACTGTAATGTACATGGATGTAATTTCTTAGAGAAAACGTGAAATTTAATTGCTATGGTTAAACTCTCATGTGGAATAAATATGAAAAAAAAAGTTAACTTAAGTATAAGAACAATTCCTTTGAAAGAAACTTGTGAATTTAAACCATAATGATATCCCACTGACTGACGGAAAATACATTTTTATGGCACTGCAGTGACAATTTAATGTACTGTATACAAGAAGTGCCAGAACCATAATCGACTCCCGTACGTACGTACCGGTGCTGTATTACGCGGTATCAAATTTAAGCAGAAATATATATTTTAAATAAGATAAGGTCAGTGGCGTAACGCCAGGGGGTTGAGAGTCGGCGGAGTCAAAAGGTGTAGTACATTGTGATATCATCTTGAGCCTGTCTATCAAACTTACAGCGCTTTGGGAAGCTGTTGACCTTATGGCTCACATCTGGACGGAGTATCACTCCTGGATCCCTTAATCATGTCCTGTCTCTAAACAAATGCATCGTTTCGCTCACTTTAAGGGCCCCATCAAAGGCTTCTTCCCCAGGACCCCGAGTAAATGGTGCGCCACGGGATAAGGTTCTTTGTTTCTGCACAATGCAAGAGGGCACCCGATACTGAGGGCGAGGGAGGGGGGCATGACCCCCCAAAATTTTAAAAGCAATGGTTTCAAATAGGCCTTATTAATTATTCAAAAAAATTAATTACGTTGGTCTTGGCCACCAGTATGAAACCTGCACTGTGCCGGGGCCCGGTTTCTTCTAAAAATGGTTTGTTTCATATTCTATTCCATAAAAATCTAATGTTCTTCTTTTTCTTTCTTTTATAGGAGATAAGTACACTTTATCCTCATACTTTGTTTTGTACCTGCATGTATACTGTTGACCCGCATGCTTGTTTCTGGTTTGATTTTGGTCATGGTAGAGGGAGGGGCAAGCGAGGGGGAAATTTTTCTCATGTGGGGGGATCCTAGAAATTGACAAAATCTGTGCGGAGATGCTCCCATAGCGCCGCCACTGGTCGTGAGTTTTTTTCTTTTTTTTCCGCAAGATTTCTTGAGTTTTCGTTCATTCATCTCACATATGATATTGTCATAAAATCAGAAATAAATAATCATGAAAATCTCGTGTTTTTCATTTGCCTGTTTGCATATCTTATATTATATATATAGTTTAGACTGTTACGAGGTTATGTTTATTTGTCTTCGGGTGTCTGATTATTTTCTTTCTGCATGATTTTTATTTTTGGTTAATTTCCCTCACAACTTGTAAGAAAAATGAGAGAATAAAGATGATCTTATTGATTTAAAAGCAGGGCTATAGCAAGGGCGTACTAGAGGGGGTATGGGGTGTGATACCTCCTCCCCCATTAAATTGGTCTGTAGGCAATTTAAGTTCAAGAGGCAAAAAAATATAAAGTTTAATCACATCGGCAATGCCGACACAAACAAAACTTACAAATCTTGAAGTTTTTAACGTTGGGCTTCCGGGGACTTATGCGGGTCCCTCGACCCCACGCCGTCATACGCATGCTAAGCGTACGTGGCACATCGTGTTACCAAAGGCGTATTTTGTTGGCAAAAACCACATCTAGACGTACATCCCCTCATTCGAAACCTAGCTACGCCCCTGGGCCGTAGCTATAAGGGGAGGGGGGGATTTTCCACAAATTTTTCGCAATGGCAAGTGTTACAGTTAGCTAGGTCCGGACCGCAGTGGCGATGCTAGAAGGGAAGGGGGAGGGAGCATTTCCTTTTTTTCTCCACTTGCCCCAGAAGATTTTCTACAGCGATATTGTGTTTCTGATTTCTAGACTTTTGCCTCCCCCCATGAAACAAAGTTGCCCCTCCCTTGCACCCCCAACATCTTCAAAATATTTGTGTAACCACTGAACCCGGGGAAAATCATCTCCCTCCCTTCTATACCTTCCACATCGTCGTCAGGCCCAGAAAACAAGTAACAATGCAGTTGGATATAAAAACGGAAGAACATGGGAAAACGTTCATCAAGGGCCACCGTACAAGAATAAGACCGCCGATTTACTGTCATAGACTTGCAATATCCTTGCAGTTTCGAAGATGATGTATTTATATCTGTGTAAGATCTAAGAAATTCAAGCGAATTTTTTCATTGGGAGATCCGGAGAATTGTGTACCTAAATCATTGTCAGGTCATGTTCCGATGTTTGAGATTATATAATCTGACAACCCTATAATTAAATGAAGTTACTCCAAACATATTGTATCAAAATGTGCCAATGCTTATCGTACACTGTAAATCTGATTTCAAAGTGTATGATCTAGACTAAATGTAAGGAAGATTGTACCAATATGAAATATGGCTGCCAATTTTAAAAGAAATAAAAGAGCAGTCATGGCAAAAAAAAAATATGACCGTTATGTATATTGTGTCATGAATGCAAGACGATTCGATCAATACAACTAAATCTGCAAGGGAAAGATAAATCAAGAAATTTACGTCTTAAGAATTTTAAAGTTAAACGGAGGCCCTTAAAAATCTTACATCTTAAATAAATATGACCTTTTGAAGGATTACATCATTAGAACAAATCTAAAGATAAAACGTTTTTGGCATACCAAAGACTCCTTATATTTGAAAAAAGATGAAAATTCTTTCCTTTTGTGTAATTAGTTCAATTTCCCCCCTTTTTTCGTGAGGATATGGAGAGGGAACAAATACAACAATCTAACAAATACAACAATCTAACAAATACAACAATCTAACAAATACACCAATCTAACAAATACACCAATCTAACAAATACACCAATCTAACAAAACAACAATCTAACAAATACACCAATCTAACAAATACAACAATCTAACAAATACAACAATCTAACAAATACAACAATCTAACAAATACAACAATCTAACAAATACAACAATCTAACAAATACAACAATCTAACAAATACAACAATCTAACAAATACAACAATCTAACAAATACAACAATCTAACAAATACAACAATCTAACAAATACACCAATCTAACAAATACACCAATCTAACAAACACACCAATCTAACAAAAACAACAATCTAACAAATACAACAATCTAACAAATACAACAAATCTAACAAATACAACAATCTAACAAATACAACAATCTAACAAATACAACAATCTAACAAATACAACAATCTAACAAATACACCAATCTAACAAATACACCAATCTAACAAAAACAACAATCTAACAAATACAACAATCTAACAAATACACCAATCTAACAAATACACCAATCTAACAAAAACAACAATCTAACAAATACACCAATCTAACAAATACACCAATCTAACAAATACACCAATCTAACAAATACAACAATCTAACAAATACAAGAATCTAACAAATACAATAATCCAACAAATACAACAATCTAACAAATACAACAATCTAACAAATACAACAATCTAACAAATACAACAATCTAACAAATACACCAATTTAACAAATACACCAATCTAACAAATACAACAATCTAACAAATACACCAATCTAACAAATACAACAATCTAACAAATACAACAATCTAACAAATACAACAATCTAACAAATACACCAATCTAACAAATACACCACTCTAACAAATACAACAATCTAACAAATACAACAATCTAACAAATACAACAATCTAACAAATACAACAATCTAACAAATACAACAATCTAACAAATACACCAATCTAACAAATACACCAATCTAACAAATACACCAATCTAACAAAAACAACAATCTAACAAATACACCAATCTAACAAATACAACAATCTAACAAATACACCAATCTAACAAATACACCAATCTAACAAATACAACAATCTAACAAATACAACAATCTAACAAATACACCAATCTAACAAATACAACAATCTAACAAATACACAATCTAACAAATACACCAATCTAACAAATACAACAATCTAACAAATACAACAATCTAACAAATACACCAATCTAACAAAACAACAATCTAACAAATACACCAATCTAACAAATACACCAATATAACAAATACACCAATCTAACAAATACACCAATCTAACAAAACAACAATCTAACAAATACAACAATCTAACAAATACAACAATCTAACAAATACACCAATCTAACAAATACACCAATCTAACAAAAACAACAATCTAACAATTACAACAATCTAACAAATACAACAATCTAACAAATACAACAATCTAACAAAAACAACAATCTAACAAATACAACAATCTAACAAATACAACAATCTAACAAATACAACAATCTAACAAATACAACAATCTAACAAATACAACAATCTACACCACATAATTTGACATGAAACGGAAATAGTACTACATTGGAATATGTAGCTAGAACTTACCTTGATCATCTTATTCATGTGTCTTCTTGCAATTTTATGTTAATAATTTCGCACTTTCATCAAAATAAAGCATGTGCAACCGGGAAATAGAACCCCTTTTGGGGCCCTAAATCCTACGCCTCTGTCCTCCCTAATCTGAAAACGACATTCAGTGTTATTGTTGATGTTTTTGCGGGAGGTGGGGGTTGGAGTTGGGGGTGAGGGTGGGGGGTGGTAAAATGTCTACATAATACCACTCATATCACTTTTTAGACCTGGCTATTAAGATATTGGATTGGTACCGGAAGTTTTTGTCTACATTCCTCAACGCTGCCAATTTACATGACTTTTGCGAATAAAAACAACGTCATAAATTTCTGTAATTAGCGTTGCTGAAATTGTTTGTAACATAGTAACCATTAAAATATAAACTTCAATAAATAGCACTTAATTTGAAGTCAATATTCTCTTCATTTAATATTTTTTTTAATACTGGGCATATAGATTTAAATTTGCAGCACCGTTTAGATGGCACCGTTAAAGAAAATGCTTAAAATCAGTCTAGGGGCAAAGCCTCTAAGTTTTTCAAGGAGCGAAAATTTTCGCGATAAAATTCCCAAAAAACTGAAGCAAATTTTAACAAAATGGAAAGAAATTTCACAAAAGTTTCCCCAAAAGAAAGGAAATTTTTTTGAAAATTGAAGCAAAGTTTAACAACAATTCAAGAAAACTTCCTAAAAATGTCTCCAAAATGAAGGAAATTTCCCGAAAATTGAAGCAAATTTCTAGAAAATTTTCCCCGGTAAAGGAAATTTCCCAAAAATTGAAGCAAATTTAACAAAACTTGAAGAAAACTTCTGAAGATGTATATATGTGACCAAATTATTCATGATATAACGTGAAGCGTACTTGCCCGAAAAAGATTTTCTAGTCTGCCAGGTGAAATTTTTTCTCAAAAAATGAATGCACATTACCATATTTCATCTTAATTACTGCGCCCCAAACTTACATGGGCATAGAAAAATTGCATTGGTAAGTTAAGTTTCCATTGAACGTTGTTGATTGGGAAATCTTCAGTCGTTTGATTTTAGGGAAATTTTCTGCATTTTCGGGAAATTTTCCTAAATTTTCGGGAAGTGTTGTCAAATTTCACAAATAATTGTATCAACTTTTTGTTCGACCCCAACCAGGCAGAAAGAATGTAACCGGACGTAAGAACAGCGACGTATGAAGATAGTAGCATTGTGGCGCCAGATTTGATTTTTGTCCCAACAAAGTTACAATAATGTAGGAGTTTCCTATCACGGCTAAACTATTTGTTAAGGAGGGGGCGAGGTGGGGATCATAAAATTGTTGGATTTTTTTCTCGAAAAATTTGGCAACATATTTCTCGAAAATGAAGAAAATTTTACCAAAATGAAGAAAAATCGAAAGTTAATTCCCGAAAATGAAGAAAATTTCCCGAAAATGAAGATATTTCTCCAAATTGAAGAAGATTTTTAGAAAATTGAAGATTTATTTCCGGAAGAAAAGATGCCATGCCATCTGACTCGTTAAAATCAATCCGTTAAGACCTTCGGATCGAAAATGGTACTTGCCCCCCCCCCCCCACCCCTCTCCTTTTCCTTTCCATTCCCTGGTTCCTACACCACTGGTGAATTCCTCTCAGACGAATGAAATATGAACTTTTCCAGGTTAAAAACTCAACAAATTATCAGTCTCCGGGAACGCCCAGTCACGTAAGCACTTCTATTCCGAAGTGTTTGCGTTACAATCACGCATCACGTATGCATTATTTTACGTCATGCATATACGTGAGTAGCGATCGGTACGCAATCGACAGAATCTTAAACCGAGTGTCTCTTTTTTTGACGTCATTTCTTGTTCTGGCTTTATGGCGTCATTTCTCGTTATGGCAACTTACACATAATGATGTCATACTGAAGTCGCAAATAGCTCGTCACATGGCGAAACGTCATTATGATTCTCATGTGACACATCACCTGACTAAAATTTTCTAAAATTTCCCGCGGGAAAAACCTCAAACCTTTGACTTTGTTATTGTCTGCATGTTTGTTACCCGGGTCCCACGCACGTAAAGTACTTAACAGTAACACTACGTCAGTCAGTTAGTTGTATCCATAGACAGCTAGCTAACTATACAACTGTAACTGATAGCTAGTTCTAAATAGCGTTTGTTACACTGAATGTTATGAAATTTGAGGTACACTATTAAATGGATAGGGTATAATTTATTTTGCATGACAGCACTAAATGATTTCATTAGAAATCAAGCCTTGTTATAGTGTCATACAAGGGCTTGAAATTTCCAAGTTGTTGAAGGGAAGTAGGGTAACCAAGTACTCAAGGACTATCTGAGGTCTAACGTTAAACTATTCTTAGGTGAACAGAGATAATTTAGCATTTGTGACTGAAGTTTAAATCCTTGCAGATCATAATAAATTTAAGAAAATGTTATGGGATATATTTCTATTAGGAGTAGGCCTAGGCCTACAATCTTGGACAAAACTGCTGGAACACTTCAGCTTTTTAAGAACTTCATATGTTATAGTGTTATGTTTCTTCAATATTTTCCCGAGAATTGTAACCCCTATCCCCTCCTTTCAATGTTGAAATTATTCCTTAACGTCATTTTTAGAAAAAAGAGTAACAATAGCCAAGATTGAATGGGAAGGGGGAGGGGAGGACAATTATTATAGTGAGTTAGGGGAGGGGGACACTGACGGCGTTAATGAAGTTATTAGAATGTCCTTATGTACAACACCGCTCCACTTAGGCAAAAAAAAAAAGGGCCAAAACCGCTGGTGACCCCCTATCGAAAGTACCCTCATCCGAGAGATATTAGATGGTATTTTTTGAAAAACATCACAAAATATCCTAAATCTATAACATCCTGGTACAAAAAGGACCCCGAACTTGACTCTTTCATCGTAGCTTTCAATATTGAGAATAATTAGTTACGTTGTACACTAATTCACCAAGTTGTAGTCGTCTCGCAATTGACCACAGACCCACGTGTGTTTACGTGCCGCGCGAGTGCCTGGTTCAATATTACGAGTATATTGAAAATTACGTCATTGTTCTAAAAGCGTCTACAATCTTATGACGTCATAAAAAGACACCCGGTCGAAGAATCTGTCGACTGCGATAGGTACTGAGTTCAGGAGTTCAACTTCAACTTGGGAATTTTATTATTAAGGTTAATGCCACGGTCTATGTGTATTACGTGTAGCTGTTTCCTTACCCCTGCAGTTGATGAACATTAATGAACAATCAAGAAAATGTCAAATAATCCATCCCACGAAGGTAGGTTGCATTGGAGTGATATATCCACGAAATGTTTTCAGTTTATCTTTATCTAGTTACGTTAAATCAGCCGCAATAAAGCACAATCGCAGGTGTACTAGAACCACGTATATATTTACTTCCATTTTGACACTGTATTGAGGACAACATTTTGAAAGAGTATTTGCATCTCATATTTCAAGATTTGTTTCTGACAAAAAAAGTTAATAGTTTGATTGAGCCTGATTTTACTAATAAAAATAACTGGAATTTTATTTTTGGGCCTTAAGCCTGGATGAGAGCCGACATCAAAATGTGTCTCTAATTTCCCCAGTAATTTGTAATCTGTAACAATACTGCACAACACTCCAGTGGTGGAGTCAAGCACGCAGGAACTGGTGTGCGCATGTACTGTAGTTGGTGGCGTTAATCTTTCTTGGTTTCGTTGCTGAGATGTTCCAGGACTTGATTCTTAAATAGCTTTAACTCCGTGTTAGTGAATTCCAATCTTTAACTGATCTTGGAAAGTAGCTTAATTTGTAGCAATCTTTGTTAGTCTGTAGGAGCTGATAAGCGTTGGGGTGTAAGTGCTGTGACGGGCGATGGACTGACTGTAGGAGGTCATCAATTGGCAGACTGAGTAAGCCCAGTCTAGCTTAATGAAGGGTGTTAAGTCTATTTGCACTTCTCCTGGTTTCAAGTGAGGACCAACCTAGTTGGTTTAACATTACAGACACACTACTATGCCTAGTAATGACCCAATCTCCCTCCTGTTAATATGTCAAACACGAAATCATTTGGCCTAGTCCTTAATTTAAGGAGATGTTCCCGAATCAAATGATGATATCACTGAATAGGGTAAAATTCATTCAAGTTATTGTTAAAAAATGTACCAAAAATAATTATATTCTTGAAGTTTTGGTGGTCTATACTATAGTATTATTCTAGGTCGGAGACGACGTAACCGTGTACGGGCTCAGTACGGTTTGCTAAGTTGGAGGGAAAACTTTATCATTACAGTCAGTGGGATATTTTTTAAGAATGCTTGTGTCGCCTCAGCCAGTCAGCGAAAATTAATGGTACTCAATATATGTTAGAAACTTATTTAATACACAATATTTGTAAAGAAAAATAAATTCCATCCAGTACTTGTTAAAAAATTACAAAAAATAGGTTTTTCTCCCATTGACTACAATAATAACTGACTGTTTGTTTTCCCCTTTGACTGAAGTTTGAAATTGTCAAAAAGCATTGTTACGTTGCAGTGCGCCACAACATTCCCGGATATCTGACCTCGAGAATGGTTACAGTGAAATTCCTGCGTAGAACTAGCTTTTGTTTGCTCCTATATGCTAGGTTACCTTGATGTGAGAAAGAGCTACTTGTACACGGGCGAGAAATTTCATGGGCCTGTTCCAATTGCTTCCAATATACGTGTGTAGGAAGTTGCACTGTTCGAGCATTGCAATTCCAACGTGTTCTGCATATGTTTGCGCCACGATCGTAAGATATTCCAAATGTTGAGCTTGCTAATTTCAGAGATGTAATACATGATAAACATATTTATTTGTGTACACAACCCAGATTGCATAGTTTGTTTCTAGCGCAGAAGATCTATGGTGCTATATTTTTTATTGAGAGAAGTTATTTTTATGATTTGGGTGAACAGAACTTGTAATTTTAGGCACACACTTATGATTCTAGGCCTATGTGATCTTTCAATAGACTTTAATTTTCTTCATTAAAAAAATGTAAACCTAAAATTTAAGTTTTTAAAAACCTAAGCACAGGAAAAGTTCTTCATCTTGCAGCTCAGCCTTTTGTTTGTTATTATTTGTTGTTAATATTATTTCCACTATAGGCCACATTTGAAATGGCAATCATAGGGGTCATTAGTGTGTAGGCTGCATAGGAAAACTGTATATTTTCTTGAATTTTGACTTATTTAAAAACTTTTGTACCCTGGTCATGAAACACTTTTAAATGGCAAGATAAATTTATTAGCAATCCATTCCAGTGCTATTTGGGGTTTTTCAGAATGTAATAACACACTAAGGTTTTTTTTGTGGGGAGGGGGGGGGTATTTCTACCTTGTGTTTGAGGGGATAATTTCAAATTACTGTAATCTCCTGAAAAAATGGGGGATTGAAGCTTCTTTCTCCTGGTAATTTGGAGGAAGGAGACTTCCTCCCCTGCCTTCCTCCTCTTCCTCTCCTCTTAAAAGAAAAAAGTATGAAATTATCCTTCATTTAGGAAATTTAGCAACAAAAATAAAGATGCAACCTTAGTGTATGGGAATCTTATTGATGATGAAAATATTTTCATTTATAAAACCTAAAAGTTGTTGCTGGAGGGGCCTGAAGTTAACTTCCCTGAATTCTATTGGGAAAGTCCCCCGGAGGTCTGGATTTTTTCATTTGTTAAGGGAAGTAAACTGCTTTTAGCCAACAAAAATAAGAACATTATTAGTTAAATAGTAAGAAAAGTATTGCCAGTATGAAAGATTTAAATATTGTTTTCTCTGAAAAAGTCTTGTGAGAAGGATGAAGGTTTCTCCTTTTCTGGAGGGATTTTTTTTTTTTTAGTTAACACATGTATAGACAGAGTCAATTGAATCTCCAAACAGCTTTGGTTTTGACATCAGCTGCCTCCAGCTGAATTTATACATTTTAATGGAAAATAACTTGGTCTTTTGCATTGGGGATATGGCCTCATAAAGCAGACATGTGTGAAAGCCTTGCTTATTGTTTAATTTCACGAAGTATGTGTTCAAACATCCTTGGTTTCATATCATATGCTTGGCGCATTTTCAGACAAACTAATTGAAAGAAAGGATGTTCAATGTTAGAGTGTAATAAATGGGAATATTGCAAAGAATAAATTGCTTCTTATAAAATACTACTAAACGACGGTAGATCTTTTTTTTTTTTATTTATGCAAAACTTCACTTGAAAATGGCAACTCCCCATTTCTTCTTCCTTTGATATCATCTTTACTATTTTAAACATTTTTAAAGTTGAGCTTCAACATCATTGATGTTATGGTTGCATTTTAGCTTGTTTTCATGATTTTTTCTTCACCTGTCGTAAAGTACCTGTTGTCTTAAAAATTTATCTCATGAATTCCTTTATCTTTTTTCTCCAGTAAGAGTAATCTTTTCTCAGCGTGGTTGCAATTGCCGACTCAATTGATATCAGTTCTGTTTGAAGTAAAGAGCGTGCCCTGGATAATGCAGCCACCCTATAACTGCAGAAGATAACCACGGGAGCAATGGGGCGTCTGTACCCCCCCTCCCTCTCCTCCCCACACACTTCTTCGAGGAAATTTTCAAAAAGGGAAATTTTTAGCTTTTTATATATTTTTTGCTTTAAAAACAAAATTGCCATCAAAATTGGGCTAAATTCGAAAGATTCGTTTTGGGAGTGGGGTCTTGGACCCCTCTCTTTTTTAATGCTGGCTACGCCACTGGTAATGTTCATGAATGTTAGTATTACTCACGAATAAATTAAGTTCTTCTTGTCTTCCATTACAGGTGCTGATGCTTCAGATGAATCGGAAGAAGAGGAAGACCAAGTAGATAAAGGTCAGGGCGAAGAATTCCCACAAATTGACCTCGATCCAGAAGCAGTTGTGAGTGTTGATTTTCTTGTTCCATGTACAATGGTGATATTGGATCTTAGATGAATTTGAACACTTCATCATGGGAGCGGGGTCTAGGACCTTCTCAGACCCCCCCCTCTCCCTCTCCCCTCCCCCACTTTTGGGCTACGCCAACAAAAGGCAGTTATATAAAGTATTTTGTCGATTCAAATATGCATGGGATGATAGTGCGTGTCAAGTTATAACTGTCACAGGGTCGCCGACAATAAGCAGACATAAGCAGATGAACTTCCTAAGCCATAGTAACAAAATCTGTAACAAACAATTTCAGATTTGGGAGAGAAGAGTCAATAGGTAAAAGATTATATGAATACAACATATATTCAATACAAATCACAAGAATACTCTGCGAAACATCACAGAAAAGAAAAATAAATAATAATTATATTAATAAAGTATATACTCATGGATATACAAAAGCCTTTCGAATATGACGAAGGCAATGATAAATATCTACCTGCTTTATTGGTATAATACCTAATACTGTACATGCCCTAGGGTATAATACAAATAGAATTTCACGCAAAGCGCATGATAGTATGTACCCAAAAAAGGAAAATAAAAATAAACATTTATACACAGGCGTTGAGTTCACGTCAAAAGTTCTCAGAAAACAGTTAATACTGAAATTACCCCTCTGAATGATTGCACCCTGGTATGCCTCTGCTTTACAGTATTTAAAAATAAATAACCACGCCCAACCAAATGTTGCAGCTTTTCCACCCTCAGCACAAACCTCGACCATGCAAATATTTAGCGGTCTTCAAACAACTCGCTGATTGCATCTGGTTGGCGAAATTAAAGCGTCATAGAAACTCAGCTCTCAGCTGCAGTGTCAACTCTTAATTTGAAGATATCCACACTTGCCATAGGTCCAGGTAAGTCATGCTCTCTCACAACTTCCAATTAGCGGCAGGCAGTGACCCCAGACTTCAGCGTCTCATTGGGTTGTTAGTTGACTCATTGGTCTGTTTGTTGTTTTATTAGGCTGTTTGTTGTCTCATCGGGCTGTTTGTTGTCTCATTGGGCTGTTTGTTGTCTCATTGGGCTGTTTGTTGTCTCATTGGGCTGTTCGTTGTCTCATTGGGCTGTTTGTTGTCTCATTGGGCTGTTCGTTGTCTCATTGGGCTGTTCGTTGTCTCATTGGGCTGTTCGTTGTCTCATTGGGCTGTTTGTTGTCTCAATGGGCTGTTCGTTGTCTCATTGGGCTGTTCGTTGTCTCATTGGGCTGTTCGTTGTCTCATTGGGCTGTTTGTTGTCTCATTGGTCTGTTCGTTGTCTCATTGGGCTGTTCGTTGTCTCATTGGGCTGTTCGTTGTCTCATTGGGCTGTTCGTTGTCTCATTGGGCTGTTCGTTGTCTCATTGGGCTGTTCGTTGTCTCATTGGGCTGTTTGTTGTCTCAATGGGCTGTTTGTTGTCTCAATGGGCTGTTCGTTGTCTCAATGGGCTGTTCGTTGTCTCATTGGGCTGTTCGTTGTCTCATCGGGCTGTTCGTTGTCTCATTGGGCTGTTTGTTGTCTCATTGGGCTGTTTGTTGTCTCATTGGTCTGTTCGTTGTCTCATTGGGCTGTTCGTTGTCTCATTGGGCTGTTCGTTGTCTCATTGGGCTGTTCGTTGTCTCATTGGGCTGTTTGTTGTCTCAATAGGCTGTTTGTTGTCTCAATGGGCTGTTCGTTGTCTCATTGGGCTGTTTGTTGTCTCATTGGGCTGTTCGTTGTCTCATCGGGCTGTTCGTTGTCTCATTGGGCTGTTTGTTGTCTCAATGGGCTGTTCGTTGTCTCATTGGGCTGTTTGTTGTCTCAATGGGCTGTTCGTTGTCTCATTAGGCTGTTTGTTGTCTCATTGGGCTGTTCGTTGACTCATCGGGCTGTTCGTTGTCTCAATGGGCTGTTCGTTGTCTCATTGGGCTGTTTGTTGTCTCATTGGGCTGTTCGTTGACTCATCGGGCTGTTCGTTGTCTCAATGGGCTGTTCGTTGTCTCATTGGGCTGTTCGTTGTCTCATTGGGCTGTTCGTTGTCTCATTGGGCTGTTCGTTGTCTCATTGGGCTGTTCGTTGTCTCATTGGGCTGTTTGTTGTCTCATTGGGCTGTTTGTTGTCTCCTTGGGCTGTTTTTGTCTCATTGGGATGTTTGTTGTCTCAATGGGCTGTATGTTGTCTCATTGGGCTGTTTGTTGTCTCATTGGGCTGTTTGTTGTCTCCTTGGGCTGTTTTTGTCTCATTGGGATGTTTGTTGTCTCAATGGGCTGTATGTTGTCTCATTGGGCTGTTTGTTGTCTCATCGGGCTGTTCGTTGTCTCATTGGGCTGTTCGTTGTCTCATCGGGCTGTTTGTTGTCTCAATGGGCTGTTCGTTGTCTCATTGGGCTGTTCTTTGTCTAATTGGGCTGTTCGTTGTCTCATTGGGCTGTGTGTTGTTTTATTGGGTTCTTTGTTGTCCCCTCAGCTTGACATGGAACAATAAGTAGCTCTTCCCTGAACCCTACGTCTCAACAAACTGCATTTCACCTGCAAACTCACCATTTCACATTAAGGCATTAATGCATATATAACGAATAAATCTAATATTTATGTGAATTTATGACATCACCAGAATTTGAACACATTCGTAATTTTCATATCCTACATATGCGGAAATTATCGATTAAACCGATACCTGCATAACCATTAAATGATCAGACAAGAAATAGGTGCATACATTTCTGCCCCTAAACCTGTGCTAATATTCTCAATATTCCAACACTCTCTGTCTCTATCTTGGAGAATCAGGTTTTTTTCTTCTCCATATTGCAACTAATAATTATCTTAATACCTAGTTCTTCAATTTTGCAAGAATAATACATCTACTAACCCCCAACTGGGATGCGACAATCATAGATCGTACCTTCTTCCCAATATTTACAACAACAAAAATGTCACTCACAACTACCCTGCTCCCAGCTTAACTTTGGGGTACAATTCAAAATATAAAAGAATATGAAACTCAGCTCAGAAGTTGGTATGCCCCCTACAAAATTTGGCCGGGAGAATAGACCTAACCCCCTAAGCAAATACAAACAAAAATTAGAAACGACTTACAGGTTATGGCGTCAGCATTTGCCCAAAAAAAACTGGTTCCTTCTATACAAAGTATCAGTAGGATTGGAAAATAGCTCTCATTTCCACAAAACTCAAACACAACATTTCCACCTGAACTCTCAGAAAATACAATTTATGGCAATTTTGCCATTGAGAAATGGAACTCTTCCTTTCTCCACAAAATAACACTGATATCTGCCCGGACCTAAAATGATTACTTCCATTTTATACTAACTACCGTATTTTCTCTAATAAACGCCCCACCCCCTTTAATAAACGCACTCCCCCATCATTTTTCATACTTTTAGGATGTAACAACAAAGGTTTAACTTACCGAATGTGACTCGAAAAGGCTGTTAGTCGAACGTAGCCAAGCAGAAATGTGCAAAGAGTATATTCCTATAATAATCCATGCACAATGATGCTAAAAACCCAAAAATCGCTTGAAGAAGCTGATACCATAGGCCTAAAAGGAATTGCCGTTCTTTTGTAAGTGACATTTTTTTCTTCATACTTTACCCTCGAATAAACGCCCCCCTGTTTTCCAGATGCAACGCCGCGGGGCGTTTATTAGAGAAAATACGGTAGATGTCCTTTGCATATTCTTAATGAGGTCATTTGCATATCCTCAATGATGTCATTTGCATATCCTCAATGAGGTCATTTGCATATCCTCAATAAGAACATTCTCAACCAATTCAAAAGTTCCCGCTTCTCTGAAACAAGTAAAACCTACAAGCAGTGCGTATGATTGAGTGCACTAATACGGTCAGGGTGTCCTCGGTAAGAAAGGGGCAAGATGAATCAATGATTTTTAGCACCTTGTGACAATAAGTATGGTATACAGTTGCATCACTCAGCTCTGCTGGGACTTGGCGAGGAAGTTGAAAAGGATGGGGCAGGACAGAACTGGTCAAACCAAAGTTGACAGCTGATGTACCGACTGGATGGAGGCTGTTTTGGCCCAATGACTTACAAACTAATACTATTACTGTACATGAGCAGATTTGTTATGAGAAAATAAAATTTGCTCACTACCAGGGGCGGACTGAGAGACATTGGGGCCTCAGGCAGCAGAGGCGTAGCAGTATTGCATCTCCACTAATGCAATTTTCCGCTTGAAGCCGGAAATATGTTGAAATTATTGGAAAATTTGGTAAACCTTCAAAGCATTACCCAGAACTCAGAGAAAATTTCCTTAAAATGAAGGAAATTTCCCTAATTTTTTTCTCCCAGATTAGCAGCAAACGTTTAATGGAAAAATAGGAGCTTCTGTTACTTCCATTGTCTGCTTAAGCATCTCTTTTCTCACCATTCCCTGTTTTTTTTTTTTGCACCAAAAAAGGTTGCTTTCCCCCCCCCCCTCCCCAACTCCCTGCCACGTCTCTGTAACTCTGGCATAATACTCTACTCACGTATGCCACAAACTAATATGATATTGAGAATTTGGGCCTACGATGTCACTACTAACTAAACATTCAGAATTGTCAATACAGACTTGACAGTTGAGCTGTGTGTATTGTATACCTTAAAAGACTGACATTTTCCTCAAGTCATCCTATATTATAGACATAGTCCAGATTGTTTTTAAATGAGATTGTTTGTCTTTTTCGTGATAGGATGTGGATCTTGTACATAGGAGGATTGAAGCCATAAGAGGATTTGAGGTTCTGACATGTGTTGAGGTAAGTTTTTCATTACATTGATTATTTACAAAATTATCTCCTTTTTTCATCACCCCACTTCCTCAACATGCTCTGGTCCCATCCACTCATCCTACAAATCCTCAATATACTTCACGCTCTTTCCTCCTTAGGGGAAAAGGGTATCTTTTTCTGGATCCCCAACCACATCGGCATTCCCGGCAATGAGAGAGCCGCCAACAACACTCTGTTGAATCGCATCTCTCCTTTTCCCATCCCGCACTCAGACCTCTTGTTTCTCCACTTCCAGCTACCTCAGTAAGACCTTGCAAGACTCCTGGAATCTCGAGACCAGTAACAAACTTCACACCATCAAACCTAAAGACGGGACCAACGTCCCCCTGCACAGTCGCAACCGCAGGGAGGACATTGATATCACCCTAATCCGCCTCGGCCACACCTTTCTCTCCGGCTCCCGTGCTCCTCTCTGCCCTACATGCAACAACGATCTCTCGATCAAGCATATCCTTGTTGTCGTGTGCCGTTAAGCCCTCATCAAACAAACAAACTATTAACTCTCAACCTTTTCTCAGATAATTCTTCTTACCTTTTTCTTACCTCTGATATAATCTAACTTCTCAGGCACAATTTGATCTTTGCTGTCGTGTTGCTGTGTAGCCTCACCTAAAAAACAATCAGTGCATTTCTTAGCATTTTTCTGTGCTTGGAGACTTTCATTGGCTGCCTATACCTTTATAGATTTCAGTATTAAATACATTCTGCCTAATATAGACCACAGTAATCATGTTTGTTATTTTGTTTGATAGCCAATATGTTTCTGACTTTGCTTGATAGACGATATGTTTACGACAGAATCACATCAAACAGATTGAAGGAGTGGAGTCACTTACAACGCTCAAAGAGCTGGATTTGTATGACAACAAGATCACAAAAATAGAAAACCTTGCCCCTCTAGTAAACTTAGAGTAAGTACAGTTTGGTTTCTTTCTGATTCAAAAGATGACTTTTAAAAAGATTTATCATTCTTCAAGTTGACTAAAAGGGTTCAACAATGTTTAACATACAAGTTAATTGCTAAGCAATCAGTAATAACATCAGAGAAAGCTTTTAGCACTTCAGTTTCCCTCTTTTTGTTTGACGTTGCCTGGAACATCACATGAGAGGCCACCCCCCCCCATCAAAAAAATTGAAGTGGTTTTAGACAAGAGAATATAAACTTAATAAAGTGTTGCATTCCATGTCAAATTCTAAGTAATGAAGCCAAAAATAAAACCGCAAATTTGGCAAATTATATTAATTTCAAAGAAATTTTCAGCTGACAAACAGGGTTTCCTGACTGAGAATCTTTGCTTGAAGGGATGCGATCTCATGTATAGCAATAAAGGCATGTTCAGCTGCTAAGAACCACAGTAAGCCAGATTTACTATATAGGCTCCTGTAGCAATTTTCACAGGTGAAAATTGATATTGACATCAGAGACTTCTGGTACCTATTCATGCTAAAGACATAATCAATTATATTCCAGAATAATATGCCTTCATATGTTCACTTGCTCTTTTAAAGGACTAGACCAGTGGTCAAGCATGTCCATCTGATATTAAAGAGAAATTTAAACCAAAAAAAATGGTGAAGAAAGTGTTCAAAAATCTTATTCTGTTAAGGAGATATTCAAGATTAAAGTTCTGTCTTATTTGTGTATAAGTAACTGGTGTAGTAAGTCTACTATGGAAAGTTGGCATCTTCATCCTCACATTCTTAACAATTGTTAATGTTTTCTAAAGAAAGTTAATTTTATTTTTTCACCTATTTAAATTATTTTCCCTCAAACTTTCTTAAGGTGGTATATTATAAATGCCCTTTGTAGATTAAGTTTTACTACTTTCTAGGCACATCCCATGGTTTTTGAGCCACAAAATCGGTGGACAAAATATGATAGAATACTTAAAGATTTTGAGGAATCTGAGGCTATGACATCACAACTAGTCTGAGTTCAGTTGTTCCCACACAAATGATACCAAACTTAATAAACTCAGATATCTCCTTAAATGGAATAAGATTTTTGAATGCTTTCTTAACCATTTTGTTTCTTTTGAAGTCCACTTTCATATTAGATGGACATGCTACAACAATGATCTTATCCATTCAGCAATTGTTCTTGTACAATTCAATGTACTTGTTGCTTAAATGTCATTTAATAATTATTCAGTCAAATTTCCATGGAAAATTGTTTACACTTTTGGTACATTTTTTCTTTCAGACAATTAGATTTGTCTTTTAATATGATTCGGAAGATACAGAATCTTGAGACCTTGGTGAAGATAGAGAAACTTTTCTTTGTTCGGAACAAAATCTCCGTTATCTGCAACCTGAGTCAGCTCACAAAAATAACAATGTTGGAGCTAGGAGATAATAGAATAAGGGTAAGGGTTGATGATTCTTGTTTTAACCTGTGGATCCAACAGGGATTATTGTTTTTACTGTCCTCTTATAGGAATCCAATGAAAATAATCTTTACATTGCCAGATTGTTTCATGAGCTGAGCGCCTGTATCATTGATGCTCTGATTGTTGTATAGGGTGTCATGCATATGAATTCAATTAAAGCATTTTTAGCATCAGTTCCATTCTCGTACATTTATGGAGGTACTAGCTCCAAATGATATTTCTGTCCACTTATAGGAAACCAGTGAAAAGTATCTTTAGATTGCCAGATTGTTTCATGAGTTGAGCGCCTGTATCATTGATGCTCTGATTGTTGTATAGGGTGTCATGCATATGAATCCTGTCTTAGATTGTTTAAAATGCATAAAAATTTTAAATGAGAAAAGTTTACATCCATTTATTATTCACTTTGTTAAGAAATTAGCTGTTGTGTAAATGAACTCAACCAAATACTCAGGCCATGCATTACTATTAGTAAAGGCACTGCTTAAAAATTTGGCCTGCAATTTTAAAGCAACAAATTAACCACATTATTCCACAAGATTAGCTTTGCATCATAACATTGAGGTATAAATAGTTCTATGCTCATAGTTCATTTCACCTTTCCCCAGCAGCAAAGACAAACAATGCTAGCATTGATTATGGTTACTACTTATATTACAAAGGTTTACCATTATATTCAGATGTGTGTCACTAAAAATACCATGTAACACCAGTGGGATTAGTTGTTATCTTGAAGGAGCCTTGGAGAGGTAAAACTGTGTACAGTTTTGTGGTTTAAAAACAACAACAAAATTATAACTTTCACTCCAACCGGCCCTGCTCCATTTGAGGGCCGGTTGAGATGTTCCTGGTTTTAAGCAAAGTCATTTCTAATAACGGGAATTGTTTGCATGGTTCATGACAATGCACATACTCCATAGCATTTGTTTAAATACAATTACTCTCTGTGTATTCTGAAATACACATATAAACACTATGCCAAAACATTTATCTTTTAATACAATTTTCATGTTAGATTGTTTGAATGCATGAAAAACAACTGAAAAGAATGGAAAACGAGAAAAGTTTACATGTATTTTATCGCTTAATAAAAAATTACCTGTTTTGAAAATGGAATAAACCAAATAATCGTGGTCGTGCATTAACAGGATTTAATGCATGGGTTATAACAATGCAAATACTCCATGGAAATTTGATAATTATAATGATTACCTAATGAGTAGTTGTCTGAGTTACCACACATCAGTGCAAGCAATCTTAGATTGCCATTAAGTCAAAAAAAAAAAAAAAAATCTTGCCATTTACAATAAACAGAAAATTGTGTCCATCCAATGTTTACCATAGTTTAAAATTAATATTTCACTCAATTAAAATTACCATTTCTCAACAATTTGTGAGAAATGGGTTCTAAAGTCAGTTCTATGCGCTGACTGGATCTTATATTCTTTTGACTCTCATATATCATGCATTGACAAAGATATTATTGTTGCTGTGATGATATTGAATATTCAACCTTTTTTTTTTTGTCTTCTTTTCAGAAAATAGAGAATTTAGAGGCTCTTGTTAATCTTGAAAGCTTGTTTCTGGGAAAAACAAAATTTCAAAGTTGGAAAACTTAGGTCATTTGAAGAAATTGAAACTTCTAAGTATTCAGGTATGTATTCAACATTGTTATATGACTTTATCATCTTTATTACCTCAGGTTCATATATACCTAGTATAGAGAATGTATTGTGAATTGATCATGCATTATCCTGTGCTGAATGCATGAGCGCATTAAATTATGCACCTACACTA